>OU612043.1:202589689-203189689 GCA_914767935.1 Coremacera marginata | reverse complement strand
TTCCACATTCTTAGGAGCTACAGGGTTAATTAATATTTCACGACTTTGATTCACGTTATTGTTTCTAGCAGAAAAACTAACTCACATAAAACTTATTTTGATAGCTCATTATAAAGGCAATAAAATCACCTTTCTAACAGCATATCAACAAACCTCACCAACTTAACCGTTACCGAGATGTGCTCGTGTGAAGATGAAATCAATCGATTGAAACCACCAAATTTCAATTTTGAGTGCAAATTTCTCAGAATTTCGCGTAATAAATTAAATTTTTTTTTCGGATCAATTTTGTAATTTATTGAATTTTCTTTTCAATAACATCAAAAACAGAAACATATCTAAAAAAATAAAAAAATTGGCTGTACTAAATAAATTGTACTTGTAAGAAAATAATGATAAATAATGACATTACAACTAGTTATACAGTAGATAATATCATTGTTTTATAGTAAGTGTTATGTTTTTAGTACAGCCGACTTTTTTATTGTTTAAGATATGTTTAAGTAATCAAAATAAGTTTTATGTAAGTTAGTTTTTCTTCTAGAAACAGTAACGTGAATAAATGACGTGAATATTAATTAACCCTGTAGCTCCTAACAATGTGAGAATAGACCCCCCCCCTGACCCCTCCCATTCGATTTTTTGCTCAGCTCGACATAATCTTTCAGCTCCGTAAATAGTTGCACTCAATGGCGGGACAAATCAAAATGTCTTTATCAATTCTGCGAATTGCATAAAAACTAATGATTCAATTGATATGGTTTGTGTATTGAGGGATAAACAAATTAATAACTACCTTCAATTTGTTAAATCTTTTGTTTTTATCAGTTCTCTAGATATTTCCAATTTATTGGTACGTTCCTTTTTAATTCGAATCAAGAAAGCACATCTAACCATATTTTGAACTCTACGTGACACAATTTAAAATGGTGTTGATTTTCGGAATTAGTGAACGACTTTACATAGCTAGGTAGATAGTGCCATCTAATGTATGTGAACTTGTATTATTACAGAACTTAAAAATGTAGGTATAATTTCCGAAAATTTTATAACAAATACTTTTTTGAAGATTCTTTTACTATAATACAGCAAATTTTGTATTACTGGCAATAAGAAAATATTGAAAACATGACTTTGAAGAGATTTAAAAAATAAATTTAGGTCCATAATTATTAAAAATTTGTTTTAGTTAGCGTATTATCTTTAACATGATAGCATACATGTCAAGATCGATGAGATAATTTTAGTTTATGGCTCGCATCACTGTTGTCCAGCTCTTCTACCCATGTTGCAGCATAATTTATAGAACGCACCTTGCACAGGTCAACCCAATATTTGATTTTTGGTTTCAGCGAAAACGAAAATGAAAACAATCTTATCAGATCTAAATATTATTTAAAGTGTTATTTAACATGAACACCTTTTTTATTTTGAGTCGCTCTCTTTGCTCACAAATATATCATGCTGATTGCAACTACTTTTTTCTTTCCCAACCTCTGCTAGTGTGTATCTCTGGTGTTGACTTCACGCTTAAAAGATAAACCAAAACATAACACAAAATGTCATAAAATTTTTTGATATATTTCAAAAATAATAACTGCGCTATGACAATATTTGAAGAAACAGCATGTGGCGCCGAGACAAAATACACACACATAGTTTAAGATAGGTCACAGTAGGCGATCACACATAGAACAATTGCGCCAAGGATTTGTGCCTTGATACAATCAAATCGTCTTAATAATCAGATAATAAATACAATCAGCCATTCTGCAATGTCCTCGTGTTAATATTTGCAAACATAATTAAAGGAAATAATGAAGACAAGTGAAAGTGAATATCGCAAATTATCCTTCAAGACAGTCACGTAACATAGGGTTGCATTGCATTTTATTTTCAAGGAAAACCATTAAGGACTGTTAATCTTGTTTAACGAAAAGAAAAACCCGCACTTAATTTAAGACTGGCTCTCTTCGAGGACATCTGCAAGGCTAATAGCTGATATTTTCACATCCTTACAGCTATACACATCTATACATTATCATCTTGCATTTGTTCGCACGGTCAAGTAAGCAAAGCTGATGGTCAGTGCCTAAATACTATTTATGGGATATTTATATTATAAAAATATTATATTATAATAATTATATTCACCCGGCTTAAAGCATTATCCGAGTTTGAAGTAAAAAATAAAACTCTTTTGTGCAAGAGTTATATACATATTTATACAAGTAATCGCATGTGTCGTTAAAACGCCAAAATTAATTAGAAAGGATGGAGCTTCGGCAGGGTACCGAAGCTAAAATACCCTCTCCCTCCTGTGGCTATATTGAAGTATATTCAAAGTCTTTAGCCACGACATATATATTAACGAAAGTTTTCCTATTTTGATGGCGTCACTTTGTATGAGAGGTAGACGTGGTTTTGATCCGCTTTTGCCAAATATCATAGAGATGGTTCATATTATATATCAAAGCTAATGTTCAAAATTTCAAGACGTTTCTTTAATTTTTGCGGATTTTGAAGAGATTTTACGTTGAAAATTACGCCACTTTGTATGGGAAGTGGGCGTGGTTTTCATCCGATTTCACCATATATCATAGAGATGATTTATTTTAAATATCAGAACTTATGAGCAAAATTTTAAAACGTTTCTTTAATTTTTGCAGATTTTTAAGAGATTTTATGAATAATATAAAGTGAATTTGTATAGAAGGTAGGCGTGGTTTTCATCCGTTTTTGCCAAATATTATAGTGATGATCTGTATTAAATATCAAAGCGTATGTGGAAAATTTCAATTTCTTTAATTCTTTAATTTCTTTAATTTAATCAGATTTTTAAGAGATTTTAATTTTAAAATATAGCCTTTTGTATGGGAGGTAGGCGTCGTTTTCATCCAATTTGGCCCATTTTCGAACTTAATCTTCCTTTTTTAAAAATAATCTTATATTTTGAATTTCATAGCGATAGCTTTAAAATTACGGCTGTAATCGTGTCGACAGACGGACTGACAGACGGACACAAGGAAATCGACTCAGGAGGTGATGCTGATCGAAAATATATAATTTTGCTATACCTGCCACGCCTCCTTCTTGGCGTTACAAACGGAACGACAAAGTTAATATACCCCATACCAGGCCCGTAGCCAGGATTTACCCAAGGGAGGGGGGGGGGGGTGTTTCATAAAAAAAATATATCGATATTTTCTGATATCGATGAATAAAAGGAATTTAGTATAAAACTTACTTTTATTTCTTTTTATATGTTTGTATTAAGTCTTCTCTTTTTTTTTTTTTTTGCCAATTCTGACAATACATCTTCCTCTGTGACTTTGCTATCCCTATGTATTCTTAAGGATGCACAACCATTTAAGCAGTACTCGCCCATAGAACTTCTAGAAATACATTTCAAATATTAATTGCACTCCTTCACCTATCACCACACTTTTCTAATATTTGCGCCAGCATCCGCTGCTGAATTCTGGTTTAATTTATTCCTATGGTAGTGTTAACAGAGCAAGGTAAAATTCTTGCATATTGTTTAATTAAAAATTTTGACCGTTCCTCGTTTTCGGATGTAATCAAAATCAAGTCGAACGATGGCAAAAGCCAGTTGTGCTTTGTAAAAAGTACTTCCATGTTCTAAATTGTTGCACGAAGGAAAGGTATATAAACAGTAATTTTGTAAAAATTTACCACAACAAATGTGACCTACAATGCAAATTCCTTTGAAACGATATTTCCGTAAGTGTCTTATTATAGTATTCTAACAATTTACCTACAAGCTGCTATCGGGTTAAAATTCTGTATAAAGCAATGTTTACCTATAAGCCACTTGTGAACTACTAGAAAAACTAACACAATAAGACGATTAACATTTTCTTATAAGTAAATCCGTAACCAACTCTTAAACTTTAACAGATCACTTAGCAAAATTTTTAATTTAATTGACTTTTTCGACAACATTCAAAAGGTTTGGAAATTTTATTTTTAATAATTTTTGTTATCCCAATTTTATTTTGTCAGTTTTGTTGAGATCCCGAGTCAGTGCTAAAAAAAACGCAAAACTTACAATATGCTCCGTTTTTCAATTTGGAGTAAGCTAACTAATGCCAACGGTTCAACCAAGACTGCTTAAATCGTAGATTACGCGAACCACTGACAGGAAAATTAAAAGTTTTGGGGAGGGGGGGTTGATTTTAAATGTTTTGAAAACTTGAAATGAAATAAAATTGTTGCTTGCACCTTTATGTACTGCCGAAGTCGAAGGCAGTTCCGATGTATCAAACGAAATTTCTGTTTCTGGAACAACTTCTACAATTATACACACAAACCGCACAAACTTAGAATTATTTACATTGAAAGTGAAATATTCTTAATAACACTACTTATACGACCGCTTTTAACATTACTGTCAATACTACCACCTCCTGCAACTGCCGGTTCCAAAGGCAGTTCTGGACACTTTGAGGCTCTAAAGAGTCTTAAACGCTTTCTACAATGCAAACGAAATAAAATATTACATTATTATGATTTAGCTAAAATTGTAACCATTAAATAATTATAATATAGAGTGGTCACCACACACATTGACCACTATACCATTCTGGCAGCGCTGCACTCGGTTGGTACATCAGCAAAGTGATTCTAATGTTGCTTAGACTTCGGCGGTGGCATCTTCTTTTTATAATTTCTCGTATTTAATTTTGTAACATTGGATCAAAGTATTAAAGAATATCAAGAAGTCGCCATAATAAGGGCGGAAATTGATAAAAGAAAAAAATTCATTAAAAACAAAGATTTACTTTCCTCCTTTCTAGCCTTTTTTAATAGCGGTTTCGGCAGCTAATTAAGTGGAATTGTTTTAGTATTTTGGCACAATAAAAAAATCAATAGAATAACACTAACACAAGTGGATTAAATTTTAGAAAACCACAATTAAAACAATTGTAAAAGTTAAATATTTTCCTCTCTTTCATTTAATACTTTCCAGCGCAATAGATTCTTAAATCGCAGGTGATGGACAAGGCTCAATCGAATGTATCGAACTTTATTCGATATCTTAAGCGTATTTCTGTTGCTGTTTATACTGTTACTGAAAAGAAACGTAGGTGCATTGAGTATGCGCATATAAAAAATGTCATATTAATGATTATATTTTATTTTTTTATACTTTTTTCTGTACCCTAAGGGGGGGTTTGAACACCCAAAACCCCTCCCTTGTCTACGGGCCGGCCCCATACGCAGTACGCGTTGGGATATAAAAATATCCAGCGATGGATAATTTTTTTTTTTATATTAAGGACTATTTTTACCATGGAGCCAAGGATTTCATAGAAACTTTCTATGTTTATGTTGAATAATTAAGTAGCCCAGTTATTACTTATCATAACATTATAATAAAAATCTATCACATACTTTTAGGCATCACAAAGAAATCTGTTTTTTTCATAAAAAATTGTTTTAGGTTTTTTAAAAAATAAACAATATTTTAGAAAAAATAATACCTCATTGCACATTTTCAGAGCAAGGCCTTTCAATTGCTACCCTATTTATGAAAATCGCGTCTATAGTATGGATTTGATTGTCATAATAATATGGATGGATGGATGGATGGATGGATAACGTCACCTCTATGGGAGTTATACGTAGATTTCAACAAGTTTCAGTCTATAAATTTCAACATAATGACTAAAATATCCAGGAAATGCTAAATTATGATATTGTATGATATTCAGACAGTGGTGAATCTACATACGGACTGAAAGGGCTTTAGCCCCCCATTGGAGAATAATTTGTATGAAAAAATAATTAAAATAAACCCTAAAAGCCGTTTCAGACTCCCCCCCCCCCCTTTGGACTTCAAAACTGACTGGTAATGATTCTCACCTAGAAGCATCACCTGTAAAGGTAAAAAGTTGGGTTTAAATGAAACGCTCAGTTTTACAAAATGTTATCAAGTTAATTTTAATTGCAATTTAAGGTAGGTCTGATAATGTTATTTTGAAAAAAATTTTCAAAGGAATAAGTAAAAACCCTAACACGAACTAATAATATAATCATTAGTGCACAAATTTTATTGTCCTTAAAAAAATCCAAAAAAAGTACCTGTTTTTTAAGTACTTGTTTTTAAAAGTAAATGTTTTTAACCGACTTCAAAAAGGAGGAGGTTCTCAAGTTCGTCGGTTTCTCTGTTTAATGATACTACTGTATCTCGAATAATATTGAAACTAGGGTACTGCAATTTAGTATAGGGGTAGGCACAATTATTACAAATTACGGGCAAGAAAATGGGCGTAATTTGACAAATGGGCGTGCCAATATTAGAAAAACAGTGTATCTTGAATAATTTTGAGGATAGAGTACTGCAATTTAGTATAGGGGTAGGCATTATTATTACAAATTATCGTCAATAAAGTGGGCGTTATTCAACAAATGGGCGTGGCAATATTATAAAACACTGTATGTCGAATAATATGGACACTAGGGTACTGAAATTTAGTGTAGGGGTAGACACAGTTAATTCAAATTACGGTCAAGAAAATGGGCGTTATTTAACAAATGGGCGTGGCAATATTAGAAAAAGAGTATATCTCGAATAATATTGATACTATAGTACTGCAATTTAGTATAAGGGTAGGCATTACTATTACAAATTATGGCCAATAAAGTGGGAGTTATTCGACAAATGGGCGTGGCAATATTATAAAAACACTGTATCTCGAATAATATGGACACTAGGGTACTGAAATTTAGTGTAGTACAGGGGTAGGCAGAATTATTAAAAATTATGGTCAATAAAGTAGGCACTATTCGATAAATGGGCGTGGCAATACTAGATAAACACTATCGCAGTTAATATTGTCGCTGGGGTACTGAAATAAAGTACAGGGGTAGGCACAATTATTGAAAATAACGCTCCAGAAAGTGGGCGCTTATTTAACAAATAGGCGTGGCAATATTTGAAAAACACTATATCTCGAATAATATTGACACTAGGGTAATAAAACTCGTTACAAGAATGGGTATAATAATTTCAAAACAGGTGACATCTAATTTAAATTTAAGAGGCAGATATTTGAAATAACCAACAAACTTTCAGATTTTAATAGAACAAATTTTTTTCGGAACAATTTTACTTATGTTGTTTATACACTTTTTTCAAAAATTTATCATATTCACTAAGAAGGAAGAAATAAAAAATTTAAAAAAAAAAAAAAACAACCGACTACAAAATCACTACAAAGTAAAAAATAATTTTAAAAATACTTTTCCTTTTAATTTCGTTGTCATATTTGATAATTTATTTAAAGATTTTATTATATATGAAATTTAATATCTTAATTTTTTACTTATTTGTTTTATTATCATAAATATATTAATTTCTTGATGAATACAAATGCTTTGAAGTTGGCGCTTCTGATTAAATGTCTGATTATATTAGCGCCAACCTTAAAAGCTTTTGTATTCATCAAGTAATTAATATATTTATGATAATAAAACAAATAAGAAAAAATTCAAATAATAGATTTCATATATAATAATATGTTTAAATAAATTATAAAATATGACCAAGAAATTAAAAGGAAAAGTATTTTTAAAATTATTTTTTACCTTGTAGTGATTTTGTAGTCGGTTGTTTTTTTTTTTTTAAATTTTTATTACTTAAAATGATTGCAACTGCATCACGTTGCAATAAATTACAATATACATTTTTAAATTATCAAAAAAAAAGCAACCATGTTTTGAAAGTTAAAACTGTTTTATATATCAAACAACTTCTTTCCACTTCAACACTGAGGCGAGAGCCGCATATTTAAAAGATGAATGTCATTTACATCCAAATTAATTTTTAGTTGCATATCCCCAAAATTTTCACCACTTTATATTTTACCTTCATACCTGAAATTTTTATTCAACAATTGATAAATCTTTGGCAAAGTTTCTATGGCTTGGGGCACAGATTAATAATTATCCTTTTTTTTTTCAATTTTTTAAAACTATACCCTTAACTTCATTGCTGAAAAACAATGTATGAGCTTTTTCAACTGCTTTGGCTTGAAGGCTTTTAAAAGTATCTACCACATTTTTTACTGTAAAAAAAAAATTCTTTAATATGTTGATCTAAATCTATGAGAAATTATCTAAGAAATAGAAATAGCTAAAAATGCTGGAAAAATGCCCTAAAAATTTTAGACTGCGGTACCTGTAGATATTGAACGGTATTTTCAATCATCAGAAAATGCTTATGTTTAAGCTGGAAAATTTGGCATGTCAACAAAATCCGAGCGCTGATAATCATATTACGATTTTCTTTAGAACAGCAACTCCAAATGAACCTGAGCATCACATTTGACCTCTTCTTGTAAAAAATACAGGACTTCCCTCTCGGTGAAAAAACATGAATTCGCCATCTTTTCAACAGCTGTCTTAAAAACTTGTTCAAAAAGGTATCGTTCAAAAAGGTATCTAAAAAAACTGCGCCTAAAAAAGATTACCTTAGGTTACTTGAAGTAAATACTTCCTTATTTATTTGGTTCTAGTTATAAGCGTTGACATTTTTGTTAAGAAACATTTATTTTAAAGAGGCTTTCTTAATCATAGCTTTGAATAGGGCACCAAAATGTTGAACCTCAACTGATTTCCTTATTGTTACATTTTTAACACATTTCTAAGATTTTTATTTATTTTCTGCTACAATTATTATTATGTGCTTTATTTTTTAAATTCGTGATTGCACTTATTGTGGAATGCAACACAAACAATTGCAGCGCGGTGCAATGACCACCGGTCGGCAATTTACAAACATGTACATGTATACATAAAAGTGTGTATTTGGGTTCTTTTTTTTTTCTTTGCTTAAAATAATAATTAATTTTAATTATTATTGTGCAAAAAAGTGCAATTTTGAAGCAGCTTAGTTTTGGCATGTGTAGCTATGATTGCAATTCCGTAATTAACGATAATGCAAAAACTAAATTTCGACTACGCTATATATTAGATATTATATACAAGAAGGCGAATTTTTTAATATCAGCAAAATATTTTTGAAAAACCCAAAGAAGACACATAGACTTCTATCTAATGGAAGTAGTCGACCTTGTGTCAAGTTTTAAGTTTATTGTCCCTAGTGAGTTTTTTATTTTTATTTTTTTTTATTTTTTTTTTTGTTTCACTAACTAGTCCAGTTATATTTTCCACACGAAATTAAAACAAAAAATGCACTTTTTTAAGTTTTATGCTAATTGTTATTTTGTTAATTTCCAGTTTTGTGCATTTTTTTCCTCAACTATTCTTATACGATATATGTATGCATATTTTTATTAACATTCTTTTTTTTTAACTTTTATGCAGATTAAACGTGTTTTTGCAGCAATTAAATAAAGCCAGTATTTATTTGTTTTCAACTATTTTTTTGTAGATACCTTTTTTAAAAAATTTTTTTGAACACCGCTTAAATATTTTATTATGTTTAAAAGATAAGCATACATTTGCTAATTGATTTGACTTTGAACTTGATTTGGAGTTTTTTTATCAGCAGTAGAATTTTTTTTTTTCTTAAGTATGATGCCACAGTCGTGGCGAAAAATGAGTTTCCAAAGTGTGTTTGCAACCATCATCAAAGTTTTCACGCTATAGCTGATTGTTACTGACTGTATGTAGTATTACACGGTTAAAAATTTTGGTACACTTTTTTTTAACATTTTAAGTTGGTATATAAATACTTTTAAAAAAGGTAGAAATTTTCAACTTTAAATGGAGTAAATAAGTAAGTATATAAAGAAATTCAATTATTTCAATTCAATTCAGAAATTCAATTCAATTATAATGTGAAATTTTTAAACTTTTTTGATTTACTTTTTTCACTTTGAACATGAGAACAAGCATGGTTGAACATGTTTGAAAAAGAACACTTTTAAAGTTGAAAAATCAGCTCGAAAAAATCCTCAAATTAAATAGTTCAAAATAGTAATATTAAACTTTAAAAGTTGAAAAATTTGTTCGAAAAAAAACTCAACCTAAATTGTTAAAAACTTAAAAAGTTCACATATTCGCCCCTAATGTTGAAATATTTTATAAATTTAATGAAAACGAAAAACTCGATTTATAGTTGAAGCAGTGAAGTTGTAAGTTGAAAAATACGTTTCTTAGGTTGAAGTTCATTTATTTTCTAAACGAAAATGAAAAACTCAATTTAAATACTTGATAAAATTAGCTTATAAGGTGAAAAATTCATCCCCTAAGGTAAATATTTGTAAATATATGGGGCGCTCCACGCCAAATCGGCCACGATTCACACTCATGTCTGCGGTTTATTTTAAATTTAGAAGGTCGATAGACAAATATAAAAAAATGAAGAAATCCAAAATTTCGTTTGATTTTTATGCATATTTGAAGAAGTTATACTTAGTACAAAGAAAATAAAAAGAAGTAGCTATTTCTTGATTTTCGATTATTTCAAAACTGAAACAAGGGAAAATTTCTGCCATTCAAGGAAATTTGTGTACCTAAATATATAGCTTTTTTTTTTAATTTTTTCTTAAAAATTAGTAACAAAAACAGTTTTTTTTTTTAAAATTTGTTTCCTTTCAAAAAGTTAATTTTTTTAAACCTTGAATTTTTAATTTTAAGTTATTGCGATAATTTTGATTATGATACTATGGGATGCACTACAAAAATGTTCAAATTATGAGTTTCTTTGTGAAGCAAAACGCGTGGAATAACCTTTCACTTTGTATGGAAAGTGGCGTAGTTCTGGTCCGATCGACTACGAAGTAAAACTACAACAGTGCTCGGCATCTCGCGGCAGCACGCGTAAAGAGCTTTCTCTGCCGCCACACGTATTTAAGCCAGTGATGTGATTCAGACCTTGTGAAAAATACCGAATGTGTAAGCAAAAACCCAACTTTATCCCGCCAGAGGTGCCTTAAAATTCCGCCAAAAATTCCACATAAATTTTTTTTTCTCAAAAAAACTCAAATCGTAACTATCTTAAAGGATCTGTATGAAATTTTACATTTCGGTGATGGATAGCTAAACCTTTGTTTTGGTGTCCAATCATGTGAGTGCTGTTGATTTAAGGGGGTCTTCTCATTGAGCAACGTTTTCTTTTTTTCGACTTTTTTTTGCATTTATTTATAGCTTGGGTAGTTGTGAATATGTCCCTAAAAGGATTTTTAGAAATTCGAAATACTTTAGAAGATACAGCATTTTTTGTGAAGCAAGGTCTTCGTCAAAATGAGCTATTTTTTTCGACTCATTTTCGAACGAAGCGGCATAAAGTAACCACCGAATTCCGTTGAAAATGTTTATTGTTAGGTAAAAACGTGTTTGCACACATATTCATACAAACATACGAATACACATTTCTGCTTATTTTAGGGGTTGAAGCATTTTTTGAGTCCAGGTGTTCAACTGAAAGCATCATTTAGTTCAGTTTGTATCGAGTTGAGCAACAGACGCGTGCGCTTCAGTGAACGGAAAAGTAAATTTTTCATAAATTTATTGTGATTTTTGTAAAATGGATCGGAAAAGTAATAAAAAAAAAAAAAAAAACGCCCAAGTGAGCGTCAGTATCGTGCTAAAAAACGCGGGTTTAGTGGAAATCAGCATCTTAGACCAGAGGATTCTGAATATACCAGTACATCGGCCAAGAAATTCAAGAATAACGAAGACGACGAAGTATCAATCAAAAACAATTTGAAGTATTGCATTCTCGAGTTCTGTTCTGTGTTTACCACGTTGTCAGCGTTGGTAATTTGTGCCTCATGCAAGCAAAAAATTGAGTTCTCAGAAGCCTCACCAAATGGAGTTGGATTTAAAATCGCTTTGAACTGCGCCTGCCCACGCACAACATATATTCCTTCGTCACCTATGATCGGAAAATCATATGAAATTAATCGACGCTTGGTTGTTGCCATGCGGCTTTTAGGGATTGGGCCAAAAGGTATAACCATGTTTTGTGGCCTCATGGACCTCGGACAAAGTTTGTCCAACAATCTGTACTATACTATCCTACAAAATTTGTACGTTGCTGGAAAAGCCATGTACGAGCATGTCATTTCAAAAGCTATTGGAGAAGAAAAAGAGGCTATGATCGAAGCGAATCCAGAGTGCGATCCCACTTTATTTACTGTGTCGGGGGATGGGACTTGGAAGAAGCGTGGCTTTGCTTCCCTTTATGGTGTCACAACTTTGATTGCCAAGCATACCAAAAAAATTGTTGACACTGTCGTAAAATCTCGTCTGTGTAACAGCTGCAAATATTGGGAAGCCAAGAAGGAAGAAGAGCCAGAGGCTTACCAAATTTGGCTTGATACTCATGACGAAGAATGCACCATAAACCATGAAGGAAGCTCTGGGAAAATGGAGGTGGACGCTGTAATAGAGATGTTCTCCAGGTCGTTTGAAACACACGGCATAAAATATGTAAAGTATATCGGCGATGGTGATTCGCAGACCTTCAAAGGTGTATTAGATGTCGACTCCTATGACGGTGACCCTATAGTGGAAAAGAAAGAATGCATTGGGCATGTGCAGAAGCGAATGGGCACGCGACTTCGAAAAATAAAAAAAGAAAATAAGGGCATTGGTGGCAAAGGTGCGGGCAAGCTCACCGACAAATTAATATCCGAGTTGACCACATATTATGGCCTTGCAATCCGCCGTCATCCTGACTCCGTGGAGGATATGAAAAAGGAAATTTGGGCCACTTTTTACCATAAGTGCTCCACCGATGATAAACCGCAACACCAAAATTGCCCCACCGGTGCGTCAAGCTGGTGCGCATGGCAGAAAGCAGCTGCTGAAGGTACGTTAAATAGCTTTCACCACACGTATGCACCTATCGACAAGAAGGTGATGGAGGTAATAAAACCAGCTTACGAAGCGCTCTCGGCAGATAATTTACTTGAAAGATGCCTTGGATCTGAAACTCAGAATTCCAATGAGTCCTACAATTCTGTTCTTTGGTCACTTTCGCCCAAACACATCAACTCAGGCGCACGCACCATCGAAGTGGCCAATTTCATTGCAACGTGCCTCTTCAACGACGGTTTTATACCCATACTTAAAATTATGGGTTTGATGGGTATTGCGATTGGCAAAAACGCATACGAATACGCACTATCTCGCAATGAAGACAGATTGAACCGATCAGAGACTCGAAAAAGAAGAAGGTGGCCTGTATGGAGCTGGCATCGCCGACTAATATTTGTAAGTAAAAATTGTCAGCTCTTTAAAACTGCATTTAAACATTTTTGATTATATTTTTTTTTCCCAAAAAATTACTTCAAACTTTAAACGCGTTTATCTCGAACCCACGTTTTTCGAACTGGCGGCCATGATATCTCCAGTTCAACTGAACCGATTTTCATGAAACAAAGTGGAATCGACGCAGAATTGTCACCATTCTCGGGTGAACCTCGACCATAATTTTAAAAAATTTTTTTACACTAAACTACAAAAAAAAAAACCCGAAATTGAAATTTTTTTTTTGAATGGCCGCCATTTTGTCAAAAAAAATCACAAAATTAAGCTTGAGGTTCACCCGAGAATTACATCTATACTGATTATAACCCCGTTTTTTTTTTTCATTTCAGACGCTCCGGAGACCCGGAATCGTGGCCGCCGTGACGATACCTTTTTTTTCACCACCAACTTTGAAGTCTCATTACTTTTTGAACAGCCCACGTATCGAGGCAAAAAAATTTTTTTTATTTACTTTGAACCTTTTGTAATACAATAAATAAAAAAAGTTTTCAATTATTCTTTGCGTTTTCAAATAAGAATTTTTTTAAAAAGGGTCCAAAAAACGGGTTTTGAATGAGAAGACCGCCTTAAACAGATCTTAAGACACAACTAAATGAGGGTTAATAATTCGTATTCTAATGAGCAGCAAAACAAATTTAAATGTATAGCTTCGTGTTGCTGAGTTTGCTCTGGAAAGTTAAGCACTATGCCCCATATGGAGACTTTTGTCGCGTTAAATTTTTCGTTTTGTTGTAAATATCTTGGTGAGTTGATTAAGGTCAAAGTTATTGTTATTTTTTTTTTTACTTAAAAGTCGTCTCTAATTAAACTGCATACTTAACTTTTCATTAAGATTCATAAATTTTGCGGAAATCAAAAATTTGAAGCTGTATGTAGACTTTTGTTCTTCATTGTGCATAGCATAACCAAAATTCACATTTATTTCTATCAATTTCATTGATAAACTTGAAAAAAAAAAACATATAAACTTTAAAATGTTTACTTGTGTATTGCTTCAATAAATAATGTATTTAATTTTACATCTAATACTAAGAAGCTAACGTTTCCGTCGGCAGTCCTGATCCGGTTTTTCTGACTCCGGTTTTTTTTTCTTTTGTTTGTTTTACTTTTTTCGTTCTCTATTTTATACAATTTTTGACAAGCTATGTACGCCAAAAGATTTGTCATTTGATAAGTTCACCTAGTTCACCAACAGAATACACATGCAAAAACAATTCTAAGGGCGCGTGTATAGTGAACGCTTATTGCTGAGTCGAGCCGAAAAACACATTGGAGCAATAGAGAAAGCATGCCATGCATTACCCAGCCGTTGGAAGGACCAAGCTTTGGACAGGCGCCAACAAGTGCAGAACAAAACTGACTGGCGCACGTTCTTAGATGACGCCAAATCCCACTTAAAGTTTTAAGTGCCAGCTTACAAGAAGAGGGATTTATAAATAATCATCCGAGGTAAAATAGTTAACAGTCTATTTTATTCTGATTATGCTTAATAAAACGAATTAGATGTACACAATAAGATTTCTTTACATTGGAAAATACACTGTAAAAAGTACACTTTAACTCTTTGAAACACAACAAGTTTATTACGTTATTCTAAAGTCGTGGAGAAAAGATTTTGTAAAATGAATAAGATTAATGATTTTATTACATAAAAATACAAATGTAAGTTCTAGATGAGAATTGTTTGTCTTAATAGCCCGTCGAATCATATCCCGGTCGAATAAGGGCCGAGCAATTTGCATTTGCAGGCCAAAAAAGGCGTTTGAAAAAGAATTTGGTCGAACAGCGACCATTTTATTTCCACTCGAAATATGAGGTACTTGAGCGTAAGAAAAAAAAAACCGCTCGTTTTAATTTTGCCAATTTATCTGTGATCAGCCGACAAGCATGTTCATATATATATACATGTATGCCACAAAAAGCGATTACATTGAATCCGGTCGATAACATTGTAAAACGTAAAAATTTACATTTATTTACAATATTCATTTACATTCTGTAATCAGTCAACAACAACAACTTACATTTGAGTTACTTTAAATGAGCACTTGATAATGTTTACAAAAAAAAAAAAAAAAAATTGCTGTATGTAGCTAGTTTATTGAACTCCAATAATCAAGACCCATAAGGTCAACTAGCTGATGCGTTCAGGGAGTTGCGAAAACACTTACATTAGAGCCACCGATAGCCAAGAGTCACCCTTTTGTCTTACATAGATCTATAAAAATTAGAAAAAATCACAATAACTAACAAGCAAGATATCTAAAGCAGAATAATTTTGATCACACTTGAAGGCCAAAATGATAAAAAATATAGACAGACAAACCTGCACCAGTCAACAAATCGTGCCGTCCCAACATCAAACCAGATTGAAACAAATTGAATGTTTAATTAAGACACTTGATAGTAGAACAACAAAAATATAAAATAAATTTAATAAAACGAGTTGTGAGGGTGACACTCGAACAATGTCAAAGTGGTTAACCAACATGGGATGAAATCACTGCAAATCAACGACAGCAACATTGATACAACTATTAAAATGCGTGTATGTGGGGATTTAATATGCAGAATTTCAAGGAAATTTCCAATAGCATAGCCAATGAAGCCCGCCAGTTAGCAACATTGAACTTGAACATGGATAGTTTTTATATTATTTTGATTTTTCCAAAAGATATACCAGATATATGTACCAGAATATACTCATCAGGGCAAGCAAAATAATTTGCAAAAAACGCTGAAAAATGTATTTAAAAATTTACAAAAACGCCGAAATATGTAACCCTAGGATGGGCAACATTCTGGAAGGCGGATGGGCAACAGAACCTGCTGGGCCTAAGTAGGCTCATATAAAGAAAACGGGAGATTTGGCTTGTTTTATTATATTTTTGCATAGGCAGGTATGATGTTATTATCATTTGTGGTTTCACGTGTTTGGTATGTACTTTTGGAATGCATATGTTCATAATAAGTTCATGCATAAGTAAAAATAAAAAAAAAATGGTATACAAACGCAGATTTTATATATAATTATATGTATATATATATAAAACAATGTCTGGTATCCGGGTTTTTTGCCATTTTGAAATCAGACGGAACAAACTGTTTAGTAGAACGAACAGTGCCAACAATGGCGAGTCCAAATGCATCAAATGTTCAGCAAGTCACAATGTTTGGCGAAAACAAAAGCGCAACAAAAAAGTCTGGGCTTAAATAGGCCCAGTAGGTTATTGCGATGTGAAGATAATAAACAGAAATTTTGTTCTACGAACTGAATACAATCGACACAACTTTACGATTTTGTGCTATGTTTAAACTCAAAATGGCCCTAGTAAGGTAACTGTGATATTTTATTTTGCATGTTAGGTATGCATATTAGGGCGGGTCAAATTGTTCGGATGAGAAAAAACGGAAAATGCGTATAGCAGAAACGTAATCTATGATGAATTCTGAGAAAATTTCCCAAAGAAACCAATTCCAATATCGCGCAATGCGAGGTCAAAATTTGTATTTAGATTTTAAAAAAAAAACTAGAAATTTTAATGAAAATACTGTTGAATAGTCCAAAAATGGCAGCGTATATCATTGATTTTGGGCTTGTTGAAAAGGATTCTATGCTTGGTCTCCGAATCTGATTTCATTTTAAAAATTTGTCATTTTAAATCCAAATTTTGCCAACCTGATATTTAAATATTGTCAAAAATTAAACGATTTAAATTAAAAAAAGAGTCTTTTATTCAATCAGTGCAAAAAGTACAAATTTAGACTTTTACGTCCTGTTTGCTCTCAATGCGGGGTATTTTAGATCGAGTTTTTGTAGCTACTGCCCTAACATCGTCTCAATTTTTTTCAATTACGCGCCTCGAAACACTTGAAAGTAACTGAACAAATCGCTCACTTCCCTGAATATGTGATGGAATTTGTGGGTCTGGCAGCGGCGGATCTTCAAACTCCAGATAACTTAGCATGTGCTCGTATGGAATGTTTGCGGTGAAGGGAGGTTCAGATAAAATACTGTCATCATCTAGGTTTATCAAATCAACATAGTCTGAGCACTCAAAATTAATGCTATGTTTTTTATAAGTCAATAGTACTGTTGGATTATATAGCTTATCTCGATAATACAAAATCTTCTTGATTGCTCTTGTAGATGATTCGGATTCCGATATAAAAAAGCCCATTTATTGTGTTTAGGAAAGGGGCAATCACAATGGGTCTAGATTTATATATAATGTTTTTGTAATTATTGAGTTAGGTATTAAGTTTCTTTGCAACACTTTTTGGATTAATAATTGCAATATTAAGTTTGGACCATATTTAAATTAATTTGTCTACGACTTTTTTAGTAAAAATTTAATAAGAAAAGTGTCTGCCATTTTCTCTCTCACGTTTACTTAAAAAGAAATAGTACTTTAAAATATCGCGATTACGCGGCAAATTGAGCTCACTGAATTCGCTTCGAAAACCAAAATCACTGATGTTTTGATACGGCAAAAAGCTTGACTCTGAGATTTTAAATGAAACGTCCATTTCCGAAAGAGAAGAATCAAAGGACATTGCAGAAGATTCTATAATTGTTCACTTCAAAAACTTAATCACGCGGAGAATTGTGACAACACGTTGTTTTATGAATTTGATCGATCAGACTTCAAATAAAACAATTGCTTACTATTTACTATACATTTTTATTCATGACTATTTTAGTAAAATGTGGTCAGTTCTGCAATACATTAGTTACTACTTCCAATTGTGTTTACTTTTTAAATACTATATGTGAAGAATGTAGTAAAATGGTTGTAATGAAATTCATATATAAAATAAAAAATTATCAAATCGTTTCTAAGATTATTTTAACATTTTTTGACAATATTTAAATATTAGGTTGACAAAATTTGGATTATAAGCCAAAATATTTTTAAAATTAAATCAGATTCAGAGATCTGGCAAAATTTCTTTTCAACAAGCCAAAAATCAATGATATGCGCTGCCATTTTTGGACTATTCAACAATATTTTTATATAAAACAATAGCTTTTTTAAAAAATCCGTAAACAAATTTTGACCTCGCAATGCGCGATATTAGAATTGATTTTAGACCTATGGTTTTTTGGGGAAATTTTCTCAGAATTCATCAAAGATTACGTTTCTGCTATACGCTTCGTCGATAAAAAATTTGACCCGCTCTAATGCATATAGATTCGATATATATTCGGTATTAGTTTCTTCGATTCGGTAGATATTAGTTTTTGAAGCGAAGCTTTTTACTCCTCGTTCTGTGATTTGCTTGGAGTGAAATCTGAAAAATTTTCGACAGATTTTTTCTTGGAAATTTGATGGTTTCTTTGTTGCAAGTGCTTATTATAACAAGAAAATTTAATACTTTAATATTAAAAATATTTTTTTGGCCTGCCCGTGGGTATCGAAACGACGTCCTCTTAAACGAGAGTCCAATGCACAATTCACTAGGCCACAAAGACTTGTTAGAAAACGTTGTTAATTCAATGCTAATTATAACAGAAGCTATGCTGCAGTAGATCGTCACCATCTATCAATAGATAGAGGATTGTATATTTGCTATGCTACAACTATCAAAAATTTGCTTTTATTTGCCACAAGATGTCTCCAGCATCGGTTTGTTTGTATTGTGAATGCTTTTGTGGTGCTGTTGGCAGAGAGTATAAATTATTATCTAGAGATTGCATCAACTCTGCTAAATCTCTGGCATGTGTTAACAGAGGTTAACAGAGTTTTTTTTCTTCATGCTTTTAAGTGAAATAACTCTGTTAACACATGCCAGAGATTTAGCAGAGTTGATGCAATCTCTAGATAATAATTTACACTCTATGACAAGTGCGTTGACAAGTGCGTTTTAAAGTGCCAAAAAAATAGATATCAATAAATATGGAATTAACAACATAAAGTGTAAATTATTATCTAGAGATTGCATCAACTCTACTAAATCTCTGGCATCTGTTAACAGAGTTATTTTACTTAAAAACGTGAAGGAAAAAGCTCTGTTAACCTCTGTTAACACATACCAGAGATTTAGCAGAGTTGATGCAATCTCTAGATAATAATTTACACTCTATGTTAACAAACGCATGCAAGAGTCAGTGCAGCCAAGTTCAGATCATGTGTGGAGAGTTAAAATGCGTGGAAATTTGACATTCAACAATAAAAAAATAAGCAGTAAATATGTTTTCTGTATATATGTAATTTATTTTAATGTTTTGAATTTAAAAATTAATTTATTAAAAAGAAATAATTATTATGCTATCAAATCTATATAACTGCGAGTAAGTAAGTTTTTTGTGTCATTTTTAATACGCGATGAATTGAAATGATCAATATAACTATATGCATTCGTCACCTTTCTATTTGTATCGTCATGCATGTCTTCATCCGATTATCCATCCATTTCTAGTTCTCTTAAGTACTCCCTAAGCAAAGATGTACTGCTTTGTTTTGTTGAATTGAAGTTAATTGACAACGAATAACAACAAAATCGCTATGACGGAAAAGATTGTTCTTATTAATTAAACTATTTAATTATTAACTACAAACTTTATATATGGGAATGTTTCTTTTCTTTTAGAACAAAGTAATCGACGAGACTAGGATGTAAATACATCGCTGCTTTTACGACATCAGTACTTATGATGGACGGTTCTCCATTGCTAATACAGGTGTGAAGTGTAGAAGCCATCAGTGAACGAAAAAATTTCATTTCAGAAATTAACTGTCACAAGTTATTTCAAAATGCTCGACTTTTTAAAAGGATACAACTACAAAGGCTGAAAAGTCCCGATATTTTTCAACCCACTTCAAAAAAAAAAAACGCGACACATTTCGAGAGGCTCATCTATCGAATGAGCGCGAAAATGTCGTCAAATTTTGTCCATTCGTTTACACGCTACAGTAGATTGAGTGACGCTACTTCGCCTTTATAAAAAAAAAAATAATGAAAAAACAGGAATCGCATCTTGATAACACATTATTTTTTGATAGGAAAAACTTCTGAACAATCATTGCAGTGGTTGTAGGATTTTATTCCACATCTGTTCTTTTGAGAACAGCAGTTTATCGGTGGCTTAGTGCATTTAAAATGGGTCTTAAAAGCACCGAAGACGCACCTCGCTCTGGAAGGCCAAAAGAGGCTACGAATACAGAAATTGTAAAGCAACTGCAACGAATCGTTTTGAGTGTTTATAATATGAAGTTGCGCGAGCTTAGCTGAAGCCGTGGGCATCCTAAAAGAAAGCACAGAATATATTTTGCACTATCTTCATTGACCTTCGACCAAAAACAGCAGAGCGTAGTGGAACGGACTGTTTTCAACGTTTTATGGCGATGGATGAAACATGCGTCCATTACCATACGCCTGATGGCTTATGTTCAATAGGCAGAGTGGCGAAAGTCCACCAAAGCTCGGTCGAAAATGTTATGGCCTCAGGCTTTTGGGGTAGCGTATGGCGGATGACGCATCGATGATAATCTTCATCGATTACTGGCAAAAGGAAAGAACTTTTACAGGAGAGTAGTATGCAGTAATTTGACAAACTGAACGGCTTTGATCCATATGGCGAAGAAAAAAGCATCACTATAACGCACCCTCACACACTTCCTTGAAGCGATGGCCAAATTGGAACAATTACGATTCGATTTGGTTGCTCAGGTACTGCATTGTCTTTGCTCCTAGCGACTATTATCTCTTCCCGAACCTCAAGCGATGGCTCCTGAAAAAGAGATTCAGATTGAATGAGGAAGCCATCGCGGAAACCGAGATATATTTCGAAGGTTTGGATGCAGAAAGGGCATCGAAAGTATCCCTATACCAAGTGCATCGTCCTTGTAGACAACTATGTTAAGGAATATTTGTCCAAAAAAAACTTGTTTTCACAAAAAAATCCCTGGAATTTTCAGCCCATGTATTGGATGACCAAATTGCAATGATAGTTTTCCAATTCTAATGTTTAAGCAGCTGTCAAAATATTCAGTAAGGTTTGCAATTTCATCATTCATCGTTTCATAATTCTCAAACTTGAGGTAATTATTAAAAAATATAATCGAAATTTCGGCTCAGTTAAAAATGCGCTAAGAATTTCGTCGTGTGGTCGGTCGTCATGGCTTCAGTTAGCAGGCAATTCGTAGCACAGTGGAAAAGTTTGAACGCGAGAACACTCTTTTCGACCTTAACCGTAGAAAACATAATCACCATAGGGCCGATCAACTGAATTAAGCATAGCCAGAGAGTCAACCATCATTATTTTGAAGTTGGATTTGGGCCTACTTTCGTATAAGATTGTGATGAAATTGAAGCCGGACGACCATATACTATGCCGTGAGTCCGCTTATTTTACACTACAAATGTTGGTCGGAGATTCGGTTTTGGACAAAAAATTATCTTCTCTGACGAGAACTTTTTTTTTGACTCAGCGGCTATGTCATGAATAAAAATTGTCATTATTGCAACGACCCCAATCCACAAGTGCTCGGCCAAGTATCAACGCATCCACAAATACTGACTGATACGGTTTGTGACACGGCGACATCATCGAACCTTATTTCTTTCGAAACGAGGAATGAGACACCGTTACCATCAATAGTTCTCGGTATAGAACGATGTTAACTGAATTCTGCGAGCTCGACAACATCGATATGCCCAAACTGTGGTTCCAACAAGATGACGTTACATGCCATACAAGCAACGCAACGCTTGATGTAGTGAAAGAGAAATTTGGCGACTGGGTGATCTCACTGCGAGCGTTCATAAATTGCGAGTCGCGATCATGCGACTTGGCACCCTTCGACTATTTTCTCTGAGTCTACGGCAAATTCTAAGTCTACTCTAACAAGCCAACCACTTTGGACGACCACTTTGGAGGCCAACACTCGCAAAGCTTTTGGACCGAGTCATCAAAAACTGGACAGACCGCTTAAAGCAATGCCAGCGAAGCCGAGGCCGTCATTTATATGATGTGCTATTTCATACATAATGTCATGAATGCAGTTTCAAAATACGACCAGAATCAATTTGATATCTCAAACCGGTCTTGTTTTATTCAAATTTCTTTTTCTATGTTATTTCGATCACAAAAATGTTGAAAATGATGAAAAAAAAAAAATCGAAGAATTTGTTTTGATTTACTCAAAAACTGTGAAATATTTTTTTTTCCGAAAATCATCCGAAATATTTAAAAAATATTTTATATTTTCGTAAGTATTTTTGGATTCCTTGATAATCATAAATGTCATAACGGCAAAATATTTGTAACATTACTTTTTTTTTTTAAACAATATATGACCTCATAAGCTCGCCTGCCAATGCCCTTATAATCAAAATCCGGTAACTGAACTCAATAACGTCACGACAATGATGAAAAATTCTCCTCAATTAACATATTAAGAAATTATTAATGTGACAGTTTTTTCGAAATCGTGTTGACATTTGTCATATCATGTCTTACTGAACCGACTTTATACAGTAGCGCGTATCCGTCTGGTATACGTCCAAAAGACATCATTACATCATCATCATCACTATTTCCAGCAAACAGTTAGATCGATCAGAAAGATCGATACGATTGATTAGAGCATTTTTAAAATTAGTTCAATATCAGGAACAACACCAACAACGCCGACGACGACGACCATGACAACGACCATAACAAAAAAAAAAAACACATAATTGTTTCATGAAATAATTGTTAATTCAAATTCATCATGTTGTAGATAATAAAGTGCAGCCATATTAAAACCGACATTAAGAATATCAGGTTGACCATGAGGAGAGTTACTCTGGCTGTACGTACGCAGTTCATAAAGTTGTAAACTATAATAATAATAAAAATTAAGACAGGAATGCAATAAATACATGTAAATATGTGTGCAGATATGCATGTGTAGAGCATTCAGCTATTATTATTATTATAAATTAATTAAATGGTAGCATAGTTACCGTTGTCAACTTAGTTCGAAGCCAATCGTTAGATAGGCTGCAAAAATACTTCAAATATGAGTCACAAAGAGGTTATTTTTTAGATGTAAGAAACCAGACTCGGAATCAGCTTGAATTTTATGTATGTTTGAAGAATTAAAAGTTCTAAATTAGATCTATAATTACATCTTAATCATAGCTGATGCAATTTAATCTACAGAAAATACATTGCTTGTTTTCTGTAATGACAAACGATACAATTCAAAAACCATAAGTACCTAAAGATACTTTAAATCACTTTTATCTGAGCTATTGCATCAGGATTGATCTATAAAAAAAAATTGTGTTATGGCGATAATTTGACACATATGTCAGGTCAAATTCCATGTCGTATTTCATGTCATATGTAATGTCATACGGGCATTTCCACAGAAAAGCTTCTTGAGAACATAAGCCGTTCGGAGTCGGGGTATAAAACGTCAAGTTCTCGCTCATTTGTGTTCAAACATTTTCACAACACGCACAACAAAAATGATCATAAGAAGCTCGGTCAATGTCCTTTCAAGGGCTGAAATGGCCATTTCGTTTTTTTTTTTTTTTTAAAAAAAATTAAAGCTTTATTTTTCAATTTCGGGTGAAATTTTATTCTTAATAGGACTGATTATTTAAGTATATTATCTTAGAGAAATATTTATATATTATTAATTTAGGCAATTTGTACAAGATTTCATTTACCGTCATGATCAAATCGTCTGCATTGTTTCACAAATGTAGTTTTTCTTTTCAGTAAATGTTTAGTAAATGTTTCGTAAGCATTTCTGTTAAAAAACAAATGGAAGGCATTGTCTAAAGATAATGAAAAGGAGAGAAAAATATATTAAATTTGTTTCTTAATAACTAAGTTACGTAATTACCTAATTAATTAATTACCCAATTAAATTACAATGGAAATTTGTGTGATGAACCGCCATGTAACGTAACGTCTAATGCTGAGCCTAATGACAAATATGTGTGTGGCACCACGCATGGTAGAAGTAAGACTTTTAAGAATTTCTTTTGATTTCTTGACAGACCTTGCTGTTTTATTTTATTGTTAGTTATATTTTTATTTATAAACAAAAAGTATACAACTTATACATAAAAATAATATTTTTTTATAAAAATTTATATTAAATATTTATAAAATATTTTTAAATATAAAAATATACTTATAACTATAAAATAATTATAAAAATATACTGTGTCGGGAATAATGCACTTTTCCCTTTCCGTACTCGCATCGAACCACGTACAATTCGACTGCAATTTGAACGTGCTACCATCTCACCATTGCCTCCCTTGCAGCAAAGCGAACAAAATACGAACAAACCTGAAGGTAAGCATAGTATAGATCTTCCAATTTATTCAATAGGATTGATGCCAAAAAGAATTTATTGCTTATCCAAAATAATCATCAATCAATTTTATAATATGGGCTTTATTTATACAATTTATTTGCAAGTTTTCTTAAAAAAAAAACAAAAACCGCCTGTATGATTGTAAATATTTTTAATTTAAAAAAAGCACAAAACTTCAACTGCAGTTGGGACCACTGAACCTTCGTTTCGTGGTCAGAAGCTCTTATTTATCATTTAAAAATGTTGATGCGTTTTTCGTTACAAGATTTGCATCGTATTTTATGTTGCATTTGCGACCATATTTAATGCTAAATGATGCAGACATGTACATATATAGAAGAAACTCCAACATTATCACAAAAATTCTGCTATTTCCCACACGGCACAAAATTCGACTTCGATATAGGAAATTTAAAAATTTACGAATAGTTCGCGATGATAACAATCGAATTCGATATCGATTACGATTCGAAAAAGATACGTTTTGAGGACGTAACGGGTCTTTCGTATATTTTCTACTTTTTATTGTAAGGTGGATACTTTCGTATAACTTTTTAGGCACTTTCAGACTTACTTTTATTATTACTGACGCGATAACACTGGTACGAAATATGTTTTGATTTTTGATAGCCAATTTGGAAAAAATACGAAATTTTTCTTCCTAATTTCCTAATCTTTGATAAAAGTTTATTACAAACGAACTTTCGCCGGGTGTGTTTTTTGACAAAATTGACAAGTGTTAATTTTCGGCACAATATTTTAGTAACATATCCTTCTTATGTTTTAGTTCCGACCAACATATCGTAGGTAATCTGACAGCTCAGTTGGTAAGGGAAGAACCAGAATTTTGTGTGTTCAAATATCGCAGCATGCGAATATTTTTTTATTTCAATATAAATTTCAGTTACAAACTACATTTGAATTATATGAAAGATACGATATTTATATGGAAATTCACAGATCTAAGGATAAAACAATTTTAAGATTCAAAGTTGCATTCGTTGATATTGCAGCATGTGCTGTTTTCAAATCAATCAATGCAATCAATCTGAATTTATCAAAACTCAATTTGAGAAATGCCTAAAAATATGCGAATGTTCTGAAAAAAAAAGCTACGTTCAGATTCAAATTTTTAGACCGTACTGTACTTTCAGAGTATTGAACGAAAGACTCAATTCAATCATAAAAGAAAAAGAGAAGTACTGATTGTTGATTTGACATGGGTATGAGCTACTCAAATAAATATGTCTATGTGGCCCAGTGGTTAGAACAGCCGACCATGGATATAAATGTACTGTGTTCAATCCTCAGTGGAAGTAAAAATATAAAAAAATTTAAAATAGCAGATTTTTTCGTTTTTATACAACTAGTGCGGTGAATTGCTGTGTTGTTGTTTCCATAAGAACCATTTCGTTACATTGGTCTTACCCCCCATCTAGCTCACCGCGTATACGCGGCTATAAAATTTCACTTAAAAATAAACGAGAAAACAGTTTTAAAATTGATTACTTGGAAATATAACTTATATTATTTCAAATCCTTCTAAACAAAGTTGTATACAAAAACTTTTGCCAAATTCAGTTTTGTTAATTATGTAATCCAAGTCAAAAACCACTTCTATTTTTTGTTACGTTACGCGTCCTTTTTTGTTTTCTTATATATTTGGATCATTTTTTTATCGATTCTGCCTCTTACACTTACTATTGTGCCACTTAAGTGCTAACCAAACATCAAAACAGGACAAATAAAGTTGAAACTTTTCTTTGCCTTTCTTAATTTTTAGTAACATAAAAGGCGTACACGAACGTTACGTATGTCATATCATATGTCAATTACAAAAATGAGAGAAACATTTCAATGAACGCAAATTCTTACAAACAATTCATTAAAAACAAATGAAACTTCAAGAATTTGTTGTTTGAGTCAAAGAATTTGCTCTTTGAATCAGTGAATTGTTCATTGAAATCAATGTGAACTTCGTTTAATAAATGTGAATTATTAAATTTAAGGACAATATTTGGTTCAGTTAAGCAAAATCATTAAATGACATCACTTACACATTTCATTTTATTTTAAACTAATCAACGCCTTGTTGAAACACTTGCACAGCAACAATATTTCAACATTCTAAACAGAAATCAACCCAGCCCCTTAAAAACAACTTCTTATAACAGCGTCTTTTTTTCGATTTTTAACCCTTTCACCCCGGAGTTTTATTTTAAAAACTGGCAAAGAAATGAAAATTTTGGCATCAGTAATCAAAATAGAACATTAGGTATATAAGATGTTTGATATACCAGAGAATTATTTAATCCTTTTTTTATAATTTTTCGTTCATTTGTCGTCCTTTTTTCTAATTTGTTCAAACGGCAGTAAATGCAACGACGCCGCGAAGACCCTTCTATCAGTAGATGGTCGGTAGATTGATATTCAAAACATCGATTTTATATTTATTTGAAGGTCGTCTGCCAGTACACGCAATAACGTACGATTTTTGTTGAAAACTATGTAGTTAAGTCCATAAAACATGTTGTATCATGCATTAAACCACAGACAAAGCATTGAACTGTTATTGGGACAGCTCGAAAATTATGTTTTAAAGTAAAAGTTCTCAGATATAGCCTGCCAAGTTTGCTGGGACATATAATTCCAGTAGGGGCGAAAGGGTTAAATAAAACAACTCAAAAAGCTAAAAGTTTTTCACAAACTGGAATTCTAAGTTACCTACGTTTAAAAGAACATTTAACACTATTAGTACTGGGTGAAATTCCGAACACAACGTATTGAAGTGAGCCTTTCGGATTGACATGCATTTTGTGTGAAGAAAAGCGACAGTACCATATACATTTTTTTTTTTATCGCTATTCTTTTTAGAACTTCTGCAGTTTAAATACAAAAAACCTCTATTATTTAAACACAAATTTTCTTGAAAGGAAAATAGCTCAAAATCAAAATGAGTCTCAAAGACTCATGACAGTACTAATAGGGTTAAAGCTATTTTTGCCTTGAAGATTTTTTAAATTAAGAAGAAAATCATTAAAAATCATAACTTAAAAACTGTGTGCCATCAGAATCGATTTGCATACTTTAAGGTTTTTTTAATTAGTAAAAAGTAAATTCACTTAACGTGAAACATATATTTTTCTTAAGATTTCTGACGTCCATTAATGACGTAATAATAACATTAACACGTACGCAAATATGTTAACAAATACCCTAAAATAACCGCTACTTAGCATCACCGCATTTCCACTAAAACGCAAATTTATTTTATTTTTAATCGGCTAAGTAAACGAACAAAATTTGCAAATATATTTAGATTATTTTTTTTTTTTTCATTATTAAAAACTTGTATATATGAACATTAATATTTGAGTCAATTGTTATGTAACCGGCTGCTGCAAGGCGCGTTTTTGCAGCCACCAAACACATCTTCAGAGACTGTGATGCGTGATTCAAGGATTGCCAGCCAATCTTGCATATATGCATGTGCATGTGTCTCCTTTATACTGACGTACTTACTTGCCCACAATTTATGTTATTTTTTTAATTTATTGCACGTGTTCTTGTTGTTAGCCAAACACTCTATTTATATATAAGCTATTAAAAAAATCGATCGAACATGTTTAACCTGTAGCTTAATAATTTTTGCCATAAGTAATCCTGATTTGAATTTTTTTTTTTTTTTGTATTTTTGCTACTTATTAGAATTTGATAGATTTAATATTGAACACTTGAATTTTTTTTTTTTGAATTTCGAGTGTACTAAAGTTAATATTATAAAATTTGAAATGAATTAATATTTAGGAGTTCTGGACAGCTGGTTTGGATTTTTTTATATCCCAGAGTCTGGTTGACATTCATTGCTAAAACGTGCCATCTGTTGCTTAATAACTAATTAATAACAATTTAATTTTAAAGACGTTTATTGATATCTTCTATATACCATATATATAAAACAAAGTGGGAAAAAAAATGTTTGTTTCCCTCTGCTGCCCGTAATTTTCAACCAATTTAGTTGATTTTTTTTTTAAATTGTAGATAATTATGATGCGAAGGTTATAGGGGAAAAAAAGGAATACCACATAGATTTTTTTATTTTTATAATTTCAGTAGGCGAATACTAGGTAAAAATGGGTCACTGCATCCGATGTCAAAGTTTCAAAAATTATGCCATTTTTTACCATAGAAATGCCACCTAAATTTTTAAGAATTCAAAATTACGTGTTTTTTCCAT
Source organism: Coremacera marginata (assembly GCA_914767935.1). Lineage (NCBI taxonomy): Eukaryota > Metazoa > Arthropoda > Insecta > Diptera > Sciomyzidae > Coremacera > Coremacera marginata. The sequence continues at coordinate 203,160,847 of OU612043.1, read as the reverse complement.
TGGACCTACATTTTTTTATTTTTACGGATTCGGTGCTGGGTCGAAAACTAGCTAAAAATGGGTCACTGAATCCGAATCCGTTGTCTGAATTTCAAAAATTATGAAATTTTTAAATTTTTCGAATTCGGTGTTGGGCGAACATTAGCTAAAAATGGGTGGCTGAACCCGAATCCGTCATCAGAAATTAAAAATAACGGCATTTTTTCATAGAGTTACCATTAAAAACTGTCTTCTTTTTATGAATTTCAGGCCAACTCATTGCTGGCATCTGATCCCAACAATATTCTACAAATGCATTTAAATTTACTTATTTAATTTTAGTAAAATTATTTGGGATTCGTTATGTCTTAGTTTAGAAGCGAAGATCTGTTCAATGAAAAATATTTTAAAATCGGTCAGCCCATTTCTTGTATCTGATCCTATTAATATTCTGCAAATACAGCAAAAAAAAAACAACTACAAAACAAACAACTAAACAACAACAACGCTGGCAGCGCCCTCTTCATTCACAAGTTAATATTATTGAGGATACTAAATTCGGCGAATGATAACACACATAAAATTTTTAAAGTTGTTGTAAATATTATTTGCGTCTGTGCATATGAATTTGATTTTAGTAAAATTTTTTTAAGTTAATATAATTTGGGCTCGGTTATGTTCTAGTTTTAGAATCAAAGAACTATTCAGAGGAAGAAATTTTAAAATCGGTCAATGCATTGCTAAGATCTGATCTGAATGGCTCGCTCGCTCCAATAAAAATAAAATATGTATTTGCACAACATGCTGTTTAAGGGAGTATTCCTGGTTGGCAAACATTTTTTTTAGATTTTTTTTTTTTTTTTATATTTTTATAGCTTGGATATTTGAAAATATCGTCCCAAAAGGGTTTTTTGAAATTCGAAATACTTTAGGAGATATGGCCTTTTTTGTCCAGCAATGTTTTCGCCAAAATGCGATTTGCTTAATTTGGCTACTTTTTGAATGCAACAGTTTGTAGCAACCACCGAATTTCGTTCAACGCGTTCTTTAGTAGGTAATAACTTGTTTGCATACGCATTTTAAAAATAAATGAATACACATTTTAGAGCTTAGGTATTCGAATGTTGGCAGCGTTTAGTTCACTTTGAATTGAGTTATAAATCGGACGCGCGCGCGCATACAGTTTTGAAAAGTACAGTTTTGATAAAAATATTTGTTTATGCTAAAGACAATGGATAGAAAAAGGATTAGAAATAAACATAAAAGGTGGCAATCTGGTAGCAATCGAAAAACTCGTCCCTTGAAACTCCAGTTTCGTGGTAGCCAACACGAAAGAGATGAGGACACCGAATTCACAAGTACATCGGCAAAAAAAATTAAAAATAATGATAACGAAGACATAAGCATTGACAACAAAACGGAGAATTACATTTTGGAGTTTTATACAGTTTTCTCAAAGAACGTTTGAAAAGGAAGCCAGAGCTCTGGCCGCATCAAAAGAAGGTAGAACTGCCCGAAGAGCACAAAGAGCCGCTGAGTCCTCATTTTTTGAAGAAGAGTAAAGAGTTCTTTATGGGGCTGGGGCTTTATTGCAGATTGATATATGTAAGTATTTCACAAAAAAAAAAAAAATGTTTTATTGCCTAAAATTTTCTTTGAGTTTGTTCAAAACCACGTTTTTGAACTTCACTTCACTTTTCTCCGGTTCTACTGAACTTGATGAAACCAAGTGCAATCAAACAAGAATTGTCGAATTTCTAAGACTGCATGCTCTAATTTTTCATTTCAATTTTTTTTTTTTTTTGATGAAAAAAATAACTTCAAACTTAAACGCGTTTATCTCGAAACCACGTTTTTCGAGCTTTCGGCCCAGATTGCGCCCGTAGTTCTAAACCGATTTTGATGAAACAAAGTGCAATCGACGCAGAATTGTCACCATTCTAGGTCCTACCTCAATCACAATTTTAAACAATTTTTTACTATTTTTTTTTGCACTACACTACAAAAAAAATTACCCAAAATCGGTTATTCATTTCTCAATGACCGCCATTTTGTAAAACATAATCGCAAAATTATAATTGAGATAGGGACAAGAATTACATTTGTACTAAATCTAACGGCGTTTACTTTTTCCATTTCAGATGATCCGAAGTCGAGTTATCCGAGTAGCATACCTTAATTTTCGATGCCCAACTTTGAAGGCCGACAACTTTTTGAACAGCCCTCGTACAAAGGAAAAATAAAATTTTATTTAATTTATTATGTTCTTAATACAATAAAAAACAGAATTTAAATAACTCTTTGCGTTTTCCAATAAGAAGTTTTTCAAAAAGGGTCCAAAAACCGCATTCCAACCAGGAATACTCCCTTAAAGTATATTGTGATGCAAGAAACAGGAAAATTTTATTTAAATGATGGTTATCGATGGATAAAATTAAATTTTAATAGATTTTTATAAATAAGTACATAAAAAGCTATAATAAAAATTATTATAACATCAAAAATACTGAGTTATTCTGCTTCTTGCTATGCACACATGTATTATATCTGATTATTTCCATGCCACGCCTTCTTTTCTTTTGTTTTTTTTTTCTTCTGTTTACTGAATGTTTATGTATTCCGAAATGAGCGCTCTCGTTCGTGTGGGACACAATAAGCAATACATTTTATCGTATCAAAAAGTATTGTTGCTCGTTTTCTCCACGAACGAGAGTGCTCATTTCGGAACACATAAACATGTGGTAAAACTTATTGGGTCAAAAAAGTAAAATTCTAAAGATATCTTTTGGCAAGTTTGTTTAACTATTTTTATATTATTTTTTTTCTTTTTTATTATGAGAGCCCTATGAGACAGTTTTGCATAATAAATTTTGCATTTCCATAGCAAAGGATATATATTCAGAAGGCCTAGTCACACCTTTACGTTATAAGCTTAGTGATAAAATTTCCAATTTCTTAAATTATTAAACAAATGGGCGTCATTCTTTTTGTTTTTGATTTAATTAACACATGAGATCTTGTCTCCAAAAATGAACATTATATTGCATTCGCATATATATCAACATAGGTTTAATGAACTCAGTGTCCCAACCTCAAAATATCATTAATATCAGTCTTATTTCAGTCTAATAAAAAGAAGAAATTCTACTTGCAACATTTAATAAATTACATCCATTAGCAATACTTTAGTTTATCGAATTGTTATAAAAATGTAATTAAATACTAATAAAAAGCAGAATTTAAGGTATCTCAGGCTGGGCAGTGATATATTAACTATATTTAATCGATAGCCGTAGACAATTCGACAAGTGCAAATCGCACAAAAGATGGGGAAAAAACACAAAAACGAGCTCACACTTTATTTGAAACAATTCAAGGTTAAATAAAATGAAGATAGCTACAAAGAAAAAAATTTAAGTGAACTTTATTTATTTAAAATAAATGCAAAAAATTTTATCAATTTTAGTTTTATTTGTTGCTGGCTCACCAAATAGGTGACTAAATGCATTTAGTTTATTTTAATTATTCGAAATATCTGCTTGATTGTTTAACCCATTAATGACCATATCAATATTCCGTATGGTATATACCAGAGAACTGCAACGAGTGTATGATTCGAACGAATGACTATAAATCATCCTTCAAAAACCGAATGCAAGTGGGTGCGGTTGCGTACAACAACCACCACTTCCACGCGAAGCATCCTCATAACAGTGATGAGCGACGAGTGCCGCCGCTTTCACTCATCGCTCATAAGAATGCCGCTAAATGATTCTTATGATTCTAGAGTCATTAAGGGAAATCGCATGCAGTGTTACCGCTGACATATTTTAGTATACATATAATATATAAATTTATTCTTATATACATATAATACTAGCGGACTCGGCAAATGTATGAAAATAAATCTTAAAATAGTATTAACAAAATATTTAAATGCATATAATTAATAAAAAAAAATAAAAATATTATTGATAGAAATTAGTGAAAAATTGTGAAAATATTATCAAAAAAAAAATATTAAGAATTTTTGGAAAAATTTTTTAAGATTTATTAAAATTATTAAAATTAAATAATTTAGAATTATTATAATTAAAATATTAAATAAAATCATTTTATAATATGAATAAAGGTTCTCAGCAATTCATCATTGCAAGTGTGAGTAATTTAAAAAATTGATTAAAAACAATACAATAACAACAAGGAACATATAATAGACAACAAACAAGTATAAAATAAGTTTGCTACAATTTAATCAACACGATCTTAATCAACACGTAAAACACAAAACAAAAGTAAAACGAGGAAAACGCACGCCAATACTGAAGTGCACGCAAATCGTTCAATGACTCTAGAGTCATTGAGGGTGCTTAGAATCATATGCTTAGAATTTAGCAGTCTTTCTAATGAGCGATGAGTGAAAGCAGCGGCACTCGACGCTCATCGCTGTTATGAGAGTGCATCGCGTGGAAGTGGTTGTTGTTGTGCGCAACCGTACGCACTCGCACTCGGTTTTTGACGAGTGATTTAGAATCGTAAAAAAACGATTCGTTGCAGGTCTCTGGTATATACATATAATTTTCAGGGCTTGCTTGTATGAGGCTTAAATAGAAAATTAGGCCGAAGTTTCAGCGTGGTGCAAGGTATGTTATTCGTATAAGGAGACCATTCATATTAACAAAGACATTATTTTTTTTTATTTATTTATTGTATTATATATAATAATGTATATGTATTTAATTCGCATCAATATCGGCATCCAAAACTTCGAGTCAGGCAACAATCATTTTAATGACCGTTAAAATTAACGTTAAAACAAATCAATATTATGATTTTGTTCCCATACCACAAAAAAATGTGGATGCATAATAAAACATCCCATTAAACCGAAGCTTCCGAATTGACACTGTTCAAAGCCAATGCAAAAAATGGACAGAAAAATCGTATAATAATACTGAGACAGCTCCTATTTTCGTCTTTAGGATTTTCTGCTTGTATTTCGAAAGCTTAAAATTGCTTAGGAATAAAAAATTTCAATGTGATTTGACCAACTTGCAGTCAATTGGATTTTTTAAATAATTTAAGAATCTAATAATTCTACTGAAAACACAGAAAAAATATACAGTTAGTTTTACCGATTCGAACGGTAAACTATAGGTTGGAAACAAGCCAAACGAAAAAAATTGTAAATTCTACCGTTAAGGAATTGTAACTTACTGTAAAGCTTGTTAAGTAACACTCTTACAGTAGCTCTACCGTAGAAGTTGTTGGAAACAAAAGATGTGTGTGGCCGCCACGCACGGTAGAAGTGAAATTTTTACCCAAAAATGGAATTTTCGGGAAGATTTCTAATTTATTTTATTAACATTCCCTTCTTCAGTGCAACCAAATGGTTAACAAGCAGTCTGCCTTCATTCTAGCATTAGTTCAGGAACTGTCTTTTTTTCATAAAGCCAACTAGTATTTTCAACATGGCGATATCATAGAAAATATAAATTGTCCCTTTTGTTTATTGACAGTTACTGAAAACTTCAATATTCACATACAGAATTCGATTGCAGTTTTCTTACTTTTGTGACACACTTGGTTATCGAGAGGATTTATTATTTTAATTTGATGACTTAAGTAGTACCCAGTCTCGATCCTCATAGCACAGATGAAAGATCTTGCTGTTTTATTTTTTTGTTAATAATTTTTTCATTTATAAATATAAAAAAGAAAAAATTTGTCGATAAACGTGTGGCGGGAATAATGCATTTTTCCCTTTCCGTACTCGCATCGAACCGCGTACAATGCGGCTGTAAGTTGAACGTGCTACCATCGCATCATTGGCTCCCTTGTACGAACAAACTCGAAAGCAAGCATAGCATACATCTTTCAATTTATTTCATAGGATTGATGACAAAAAAATTTATTGTTTGCCCAAAATAATCATTAATCGATTACTTATTTTAAATTTTTCTTAAAAAAAAAAAACAAAAACTGCCAGTATAATTGTGAATATTTTTAATAAAAAAAAAAAAGCACAAAATTTCAAATGCAGAAGCACTGGCCTTATGCTCCTGCGCAAAATTGTTTGAGTTTATTTTACCGTGCCTATACGTGCCTATATTGATGCGTTTTTCGGTACAAGATTTGCATCATATTTTATGTTGCATTTGCGACTTGATAAACGAATCATGAACGATTTTTCTTCATCTTTGACGAAACATGCTGTTTCGGTCATACATTTCCTTGACGAAAATCTCATATAAAGTACCCAAGAACGCAATACAGAAATGTTGAGAATTTTCGTGCATGAATATATTACTGAATCGTTGCGGAAGTTTCGTCAACAAACAAGACAGAAATATGAAAAAAAAATTGTTCTCCATTTTTATATATTCTTTGATCTTATTTTACATGTTTTTTTGGAACAGATTATTTCCGGTTTGTAATCTTTGATATATCAGTCATGCAGTCCATTAATACACCACGTTTTTAAAATGATTTATATTGTTATTTTTAACGAAAAAAATTACGTTGAAATAAAAGCCTTTGTAGGAAGTCATGAACGAACACAAAGCAGAAAGGTTGAAGAATTTTCGATAAATTTTTTTGTTTGTTTTTTTTTTTTTAATGTTGACGAAACCAATGCAGATGTGTTAAAGAATATTCTGCAAGTCTGTTATTGACGAATATTCAATAACTTTGCAGCTTTTGCAGTCTTTCTTATGCAGCAAGTTTTTTTAATTTATTTAAAAGCAGTGTAGGTAGTCCGGTAACTCAGTTGATAATGGAGGAACTTGTAAACATTAGGTTATGTGTTCAAATACCACGAGTTTGTATGCGATTTTTTTAATTTCAATATAAATGCTTTTAACACACTGCATTTGAATAATATGAAAGATATGGTATTTATACGAAAATTCACAGATCTAGGAATAAAACAAATTTAAGATTCAAAGTTGCATTCGTTAATATTGCAGTATATGCAGTTTCCAAATCAATCAATGCAAGGCCTACTTCGAAAAATGCTTTCTGTATTTATCAAAACTTAATTTGAGAAATGCCTAAAAGTATGCTAATTTTCCTAAAAAAGCTGCTTTCAGATTTAAAATTTTAGACCGTTCTAAATATTGAACGAAAGGATCAATTTAATCATAAAAGAAGGAAAAGAACTACTGATTGTAAAATTTAACATAAGTATGAGCTACTAAAATAGATATGTCTCCGTGGCCCAGTTGGTAGAACAGCCGACTATGGATCCAAGCGTAGTTTGTTCAATCCTCACCTCAGTGAAAGCAAAAATATGAAAAATACTGCTGCGTATAAATAGTGCTGCGAATTGCTGTGTTGTTGTTTTCATAAGAACCATTTCGTTACATTGGTTTTACCCCCCCATCTAGCTCGCCGTATTACTGTATACGCGGCTATAAAAATTTCACCTCAAAAAAAGTCATGAAACCCCACGGGTTTTTTTCTCGTGTTGTACAGTATAATCTTTCTTGTGTTAGTCAACCAATGGCTCAAAAACGAGAATAATTACATATTCATTTGTATTAAAATGTATTCCAAAATTTCTAACTATGCAGATAAAACGCAAAATATCGCTTTAAATATCGCAACAAATTACTCAAGATAACTCAACACTTCATTAATTAATAATTCTAAGTTAAGAAATGAGCGCGACAAAAATAATGAAAGTCAATTGTACTATTGAAAACTGCGTTTATCTACAATAGTTATCGATATTGTAGAGGTACACATAAAGCTGCAAAGTGGTCACTTAAGCTAAAAGTTGGTTAAAATGTGCCAAAAAAATTATTTCTTATACTGTAATCCCACCTGACAGGGAAAGTTTTTTCAATTGAATTAATTTTTCTGTACGGCCGACACCACTCTGCAGACAATGGCAAGCCTCAGAGAGTAAAAACTGCCATGAAAAACTTCTTAAGAACATAAGCCGTTCGGAGTAGGTCCAGTTCTCGATCATTTGTGTTCAAACATTTCATAGCACACACAACACAATTGATCACAAGAAGCTCGGTCAAAGTCCTTTTTTGGGGCTGAAATGACCAATTCGTTTTTTTTTTTTTTTTATACTGTAATTACTTCAAACACAAAAGTCTTCCGAGTTGGTTTCGATTGTGGGTGAAGAACTAAGAATATTTATTATTTTGAAATTTAAATGGGCATTTAAAACAAAAAAAAAATTTAGCTTAGAGTTACGTCTTACTATCCAGCGGACACAAAGTAAAATTTTAATTTGCTCGACATTGTCGTCAGCTTCCAATTAATCCTAATTTGACAGGCAACAAGGGATTTTACATTTGTCATCAGAGATGAGACAATTTTACTAAATTTAAAGAAGAAAATTTACTAAATTTCAAAGACAATTTTACTTGTTTTAGCGCCAAAAAATTTTGTTTAAATCAAAGTGAAATTTTTCTTTCAAAGAAAAAACAAAATTTTTTTGAAACAAAGAGGAGTATTTAAGAATAAAAAAAATGTCTTTAAAATTGAATATATCAAACAATTTCATTCAAGCTAGTGACATTGTATTCCTGTAAATTTGACATACATATTTGTGGGTATTTTAATAAAATTATTATTATTTATATTCAATTTGAAACTTACCACTACGGGAATTGAACCTGAGCCACTCGCGTATCGAACAGTGGCGTAATTGACTTGAAAATATAGCAGAGTGTTTGTTCTAACATTCAATAATATGCGAATACACATGCGAAAGAATTATTTTGCGACCGCGTACAGCAACGACGAGAAAGGGTTGTTTTTTTTTTATAAAAATTAAAAAAAGTCAGCCAAAACCAAATTCTGCCAGCACGAGGTTCTAACTCACGACCGACAATGTCGAAGGTCTTACATCCTCGTCTCTAGGCTACAGAACTGTTGTCTGCAATCAATAAGTCAAACTGGCTATTTCTCTTTTATTTGACAACATATTTTTTTTAAGAAAATTCAATTTTTAAATTAAAATTCTGGGTTTCTTAAGACAAAGGTACAAATTTTTATTTTAAATGTGAATTTAATTATAACTAAGGATATTTTAGATTTTCAAGATAAAAGCTGGTGGTTTTTTATTTTAAAATTGATTTGTTTCTAAGTACAGTAGCTTATAAAAGAAAGTTATTGCAAAGTTATTAAAATTTATTATAAAGCAAATAAAGAAAGTATATAATGAAGTTTAACAAAAATAATTCTTTGTATATTTCGAAAACACTTGTTGCTATTTGGATACTGAAAATTGCGACTACAAGGAAATGGGTAGAATAATTCAACTGCTTCTGAAACTGTGGATACGCGGTATTGCACGCCCAACGGCGATACAATTCCTACAATAATTATTCAATTTTGTGAATTCCGAACACTTCCAGTTATACGGAGACATGCCTATAACTATATGTGTCCGAAGACTGTCCGAAGACTGTACTGCATAATGTGGCCAACGACAAACAAATAGTAGACGAAGATGAATTTGAGGTAAACCACTTGGAATAAGATATTAACAATGCATTTAATATTTAGTTCTCTAACTAAATTTCATTTAAAAATATTCTTCATCGTTATCTTTATCCTAATTTTTAAAAATAAAAAAACCCCCTTTTTAGCAAAACTTTGAAGCAAAATCCAACTTTTTGGCTCACACTCAGAACTTTTATCTGAATGCTAAATTTCGAAAAATGAATAAATTAATAAACCTTAATGGGTTAATGTCTATATGACATATGTAGTTATATACCCAGACATAGATATTTTCGATTAGCTCAAATGAATTAATTTAACAAACAAGTATCTCGATCTGTTTGCCTTGTTGCTGTTTTTAGTGCTGATGCTGTTGCTTTTATTGTTGTTAAGCAATAAATATATATATCAATGCAGATCGACAAACAAAAAAATAAGAATTAGTTTAAAAATTTTGAAACAAGTTTAAAACTTAAACATACAACAAAATAATATTTTTGCAGTTTGTTTTTTTTTTTTTTTTTTTTGTATTGTGAACCAGGCTTGAGCCTGTGCTGCATCATGTTGAGTTACAAAATTTTAAAAAAACAAAAATATTCTTCTAACCACAAACACTATCCGGCTCTTGGATCGTATAACAACAACTACTGCACAAGTCAATTTACAGCAAATACTTAATTCGAACATAATAACAATAAAAACTATGTTTCATTAAACTCTTCATATGTTTTCACGTGTTAAATGCGAAATATAAAATCAATGCATGCATGCAACATTGTCAACATGTTAATTAACATAATTTGTTTATTAATCGGCTTAAATAACTGTTGGAGGCAGTGAATAGTCGTTGTACAAATAATAAAACAAGAGTCAAGCAGAGACGATGCAGCTGACAGTTTTATAAGTGTCTCCAGCGTCTAGTGGATTTAATAGGAAAATCATACAAATATGTAGTAACAATTACGAAAATGTCAATAAAACTGACACTTTGTTGTAATTGTTTTGAGGAAATAATAATTGTGACCAGTATGAGTTGAAACAAGCTATTTCTTCAAATTTATAGACGTAAATAGTGGTAATTCCCATTTTTGTGTCTAATATTATGACCTGTATGAAAACTACCTGTAATTAAGACAATTAACACCGTGAGCGTAGCGACGGAGGAGTAGTCAGCAGAGGAGCTGCTCCCTAAATATCAGAAAAATTAAAACATTTAAACGATTTTGAAAAAAATAAATACAGTACGATTTTGTTACAACAGAATTTTAATCTTTTTTACACTTTAATTTCAATCTCTGAAAATTGTGCTTGAATAAAATTGAAATAACATTAAAAATTGCTATTGATGCAACCTTTTTTATAGTTTTTTATGCGCTCATTTTTTCCGTTGTAGTTTGACTGTTCAACCTATTTATCAACCTATTTATCTTTTTCTATATGCTTTTAGTTCGCGGCCATTTCATTTTAGTTTTCTTTAGAATCAATTTAGAAAAGTTAAATTTAAATTCATAGACCTTACTTATATTTTCTTCAATATTCGATTATAGATTTTCTCTATATTTGCCTGGTGGCATTTCACCATCAACAGGTTTCACCATCAGTTTTGGATAGTCAGTTTAATCCAAAAAATGCTATAATTTTTTAATGTTTTGGTCCATTGCACAATACAGGGTGTCTCGCGATTGAGTGCAACTATTTACGGAGCTGAAAGGTTATGTCGAGCTGAGCAAAAAATCGTATGGGAGGGGGGGTCTATTTTCACATTCTTAGGAGCTTCAAGGTTAATTAATATTTCACGACTTTGATTCACGTTATTGTTTCTAGCAGAAAAACAAACTTACATAAAACTTATTTTGATAGCTTATTTTGAAGGCAACTTTGCAGGTATACCGAACTCAGACATTGTTGCGTATAAGCAATCCCTTCTCGGGCTATCGAACGCAGCTTAAAAATCGACAAAGAGATGGAGTGTGTCAATTTGATTTTCGTGGGTTTTCTCCAGGATTTGTCGTAGCGTGAAAATCTGGTCTATGGTGGACTTACCAGGTCGAAAGCCACACTGATAAGGTCCAATCAGTGTTTTTGTAATCGGCTTGAATCTTTCACACAGTACGCTTGAGAGAACCTTATATGCGATGGAAATAAGACTGATACCTCTATAACTTGCGCAGATTGTTGGGTCTAGTTCACTAACCGCGTTAAAATGAAACTGAGTAGGGAAGATAGAGGAAACATTATAGTTAATGGATTCATCAGGATCATCAGGCATCGAGTTAGCAGTGAAAAAATTATTGAGGTGATTGGGATCAACTGGGCAAGATTCGATATTTTTATTGCCAATCCCTCTTCTTTTTAAGTTGTTCCACAATGACAATGTCTCGATGACAATGTGGCACTGAGCTTAGTCAAATAAAATTGTTTTTTGGACAACGTAACGGCTGACGTAGCTTCGTTCCTTGAACATTCATGAGCCACCTGCTATAAGATTTGTTACGCTTCTTAGAAGCCATTTTCACAGAGGATGTGAACCAGGAGCAGGATCTGTTAGTGACTCGGAACGTGCTAAGGGGATACAAATACAATATTACAAATTTTTAATTTTTTTGTATTTAGTCAAAAATTATCGTATAAGTCGTTTTTGCTGCATATACAACAAAATTTTACAACAATTTAGGTTGAAATTGTCGTATGTATTGTAAAGATCTATAGTTTTTTGTCGAAATATACGATATCGCATGAGATTTTTTTGCATGAGAAGTTTCAATTTCGGCCATATTGAGGCCAAACAACCATAACTGGCAAAAATGCTCACTCGACGATGCTGATGTTGATAGCATCGCAAAATGTTTCTTCGTAAGCGAAGGTTCGATTATGTTTCAAATAATTATTCGCTTACGATTCCAGAGCGATTAATACTTCGAAACAAACGCGAAGAAAATTATATTTTTTTTTTGTCTCTTGTAGGGTGATACTTTCGAATACATTTCTTAGCGTTTTCAAACTCACTTTCATTATAACTAAAGAAGATATATAAATAACTTTCGATATTTGATTGCCATTTAGGGAAAAATTTTTTCTTCGATAAAAGTTCGTTACAAACGAACTGTAAACGATATGTGTGCCAGTTGGGTGTGTACGAATAATTTTTGTGTGTGTATTTTGTTAGTGAATGATTAGGGGCTGTTCATAAATAACATAACATTTTAAGGGGAACTAAGACGGTCCTATTTATTTCCAAAACTGTAGCTCACATACAGTGGCATAATATTAATATTTTATTAATTGCATTTTGAACACCTCAAAGTACAGGCCCCTTTTATGTTCTTATTTTCGGAACGATAAGTCAAACAACCCATATTTATTTGCATTATTAAAATTGCCAAATTTAAAGAAATTCAATCAGTACTAGGCTGACCGTACTCTCTTCTTAGTACCCATAATTGTCAAAATCAATACAAATCACTTCTTTGCTTCATCGCTTTCAGATTTTGCATGATTAAATTATTTACAAGGTAGGATTGACAGTTTTTTTGTCGATCAGCATTTGTCAAAAACGCACAGAAAAAGAGAAAACGAATAAACAGTAAAACAGATGAAAAATTAAACTTTGTATTGATTTTGACAAGTGTTGGTCGACGCGTTGAGAAACTGGTTAGTTGTCAAGGGTACCTTGTAAATTATTATATCATGAGATTTTTTATGAGCTGTGAACTTCGATTTAACAATAATGGATAGTCGCACTCACCCTTGCGATAACCTTATAATTCATTAATTTATAAAAAAAAAAAATAATTTATTAATTTTTAAAAAAATTTATCAACTCAACCTAGGAATTCGTCAATATGAAAAACATTATTCGTATTGATGAGTTCCTAGGTTGAGTTGCTACATTTTTGTCAGTATAGAGTCAACAAAATTTTCTGTCGCGGTTTTTTCTTTAAGTCTAGTGAAAATTTTTGTAAAAGATGAACTTTTTCCCTTTAATAAAAAACTTACTTTTTTTCAAAGAAATTACTTTTAGTGAAATTTTAGAAAAAGCATTTCCATTGGTTTCATAAGCGAAATATTTTAAAATTTTTTTTATAATGGTTAAAAAACCTACAAAAATGGGTTAAAGCAAAAATATTTCTCAAAAAATGTTACTATAGGTATGTGAGCACAACAACTATGTGAAAGAAGTATTTAAGTTTAAAAATCATATTAAATACTACTCAGACGCCGATACAAGTGTAAATTTTTCTTTAACTCTTCCACCAGAATCCGTTAATAGAAGTCTATGATTATTTTATATGTTGTACTGTGTTATTGTTAACAATATCAATTGACAGCGATCAATAAAGTACAGAGAGACAAGTTGTGGGCACGGTGTCGGAAGAGTCAAAGGCACGAGATCATTTATACGATCAATTAATTCATCTATTGACGCCTCATAATTGCAGGTTTGAACTCTTGAGCAGTTTAACTTATATTAGATGTGGAGTAGAGGTTAAGTTGGAGAAGGTGAGGTAGTTTGGGCTTATTAAATAAATTAAAAATTGACTAAACGTAACAAAAATAATGACTGTTATTTTAAAAGTATAATATATCTTATTTAAAAAAAAAAGCATAAAACGATTTTTGTTTAAAGAAAGATTTAAATGTTTTTAATTAGTTTCTAATATTTTTTTATTTTTGAGCAAAAGACATTTTAAATAATAAAATATTTTATTTTTGAAGAATATTTTTCCTTTTTTACTCACCTGCAAAATTTACTTTTCATCGGAAACAGAGTATTGCACGCTAAGAGACTGTATCTAGAACATATAACAAGCCTTACGAAACAATAAAAACAGTTAATGGAAAAATTCAGTATAAGGTTGTGAGTTTAATTTAAGGTCACTGAGTTAATATGAATGGTTAAGCTTTTAAATGTTATAAATTGAAAATTAAAAATTTAATTTAAAGTGCGATGGATTACCACCTTAGTTATATTAAAAGCTGTATCGAATATTACTAGATATAAACACAACTTCAAATCTTATAAGTTTCTGCATATTTTAACTTTCCACATAATTCTTCAAATTGTAAACGGCGCGGATATTATCTGACATATGTATATATTAAATCGGGGATTAGCCGAAGCGGACCACAGCGTCCCCTATTGGACGAAGAATGCTACTACTCGGAGCACTCATATGTGAGCATGCTCCTTATATAAGCATACCTTGTCATCTCAAGTATATCCTTGTAGGTCAGTTGATGGACGCCCCAGAATGGTCAATCTAATGCTTGCCACCGCTGGACACTGGCACAGAATGTTTGCTGCTGTTTCCGGCTCCTCTAGGCATAACCTACACGTATCGTCCTCGGTTACAGTCATTTTATTGAGATGGTATATGTAGGGACCGTGTCCTGTGACCAGTGCAGTAAGCCAGCTTAAAGTCTTCCGATTGTATCGTATAACTTTTGTTGCCTCACTACGAGACCACTTCACGGCCGCCTTTAATTGCTTGCAATTCTCCGTCCGTCCATTGCTTAATTAGACCTGCCGCCATGTTGTCGCCTATGGAGATACGTGGTTCTGGTCCACAGAATTCTTGTGCTAATCCTTCTCTTGCTAAAGAATCAGAATTTTCATTCTGGTAAGACATTCTATGGCCAACCTGGAAGTGGTGTCTGTGCGGTGCATGCACCTAATCACAGACTGATTGTCAAGAACAATGACAATTTTCTTGCTATTGACTCGACCATCTATCAGGTGGTCCAGCGCATGCACTACACCAAGCATTTCCGTCTGGTATACAGATACAAACCTCCCTAAACTCAGTACACAGGATAGGCTCAACTCTTCTGAGTTAACGCCTGCCCCAGCTTTGCCATTCATCAGAGAGCCATTTGTGAATATACTGATATCGTTACCAGCGATTTCTTCACAAACGTCTCCATCTGTTATAAGAGTTTTATAACATTTTTCTGTTATTCTTACTCACTGCCTTCCGTCCATAGGCATACACGTCTCCCTGACTTCTTTCTGTACAATATCAAGGATGCGCATGTAACCATATAGGACCGTTGATCCATCCATTACTTCGCAACATCCTGAGGGCTGTTAACGTTGCCGTTTTCTTTATTTCTAAATCCAACGGCAGCATACCTAACAGAACCTCCATCGCGCTTGTTGGAGGGTGCGTATTGCACCTGTTATTCGAACACACGCCAGCCGTTGGACTCTGTCCAGTCGCTTCTTAGTGGTTTTTTGGCTGACTTTCATCCATGACAGGTCTAACAATCATAGTGTAAACCCATTTCATAGCTAAGCCCCTTTTGAGACCACAAACGCGTCTATACTGAAACAGGACCCTCTAGGCTTTTTGAATCCTATCTTCTACATGCTCGTTCCAGTTCAGTTTATTATCAAGGGTTACTCCTAAATATTTAATAATTAAATCCACGAAAGGGCATATCCTATCGAGTGTATGCCCGATTCATCCAGTCTAGCCAATAGTGATTATACAGTGATGTTCGACAGGGTTGGTGATAACACACCGCCCTGAGGACATACTCTACTTACTTAAAGCATCCTCGATGTCCATAAATGTAGCCATCGCGATGCCTCCTGAAAATAACTTCTTTTCAGGCACCCTTACTAATTCGCGAAGAGCACTTTCCGTAGACCTACATGTTCAATACGCATGTTGACATCTACTCCGACGATTAAGCATCAGCGAAGTGCTCTCAAGACAGTCAACCATTACTCTTCCCATCGTTTTCAAGAGGAAAGACGTACCACTGATCGGTCTGAACCTCCGCATAATCCTTTTTCCAGCCGCTAGGCAAGTAACGAATATACCCCGCAGCTTAGGTGCAATGAGATCTTCCCCCCATTGCATCATAGCCGGAAATATAAAGTTCATCCCTGATGTTTCGTACGGAGCAAATGAGCGTATGGCACAGTCAACCCTGTGCATCCCTTTCTTCAAGAGTGTCCACGGGTCATCAGACCTAAAACTTCCAGAAAAATGCGCCTCCATCAGAACTTGCATGGACTCCTCTAGGTTCTCTGCCATGGTTCCATCCGTTTTCCGGATCAGTCTCACTTTGGAGAATGGGTATTTCAAAACCATTTTCCAAAGCTTACATGCTTTTTCTTCAGATATTCGAGTTCCGTGCACCACCATGGCCTCAGATCACCCTCGTCTACTATATAGGACATGCATCCTGAGATATAGGACATGCCACCTCGTAAGCTTCGACCATGGCCGAACTAAGATGTTTGACATGGCTTTCCACTTCCACTGTATTCCCTGGTACTTTTATAGCTTTTTAGGTCAGTGTTTCCCTCAATTGTGGTGGCCGTGGTGCAGTGGGTAGAGTGTGGCCCATACGCCAGAGAACGAATTCGAATTCTCCACCTGGCACAGAAACTTTTTCAATTGAATTATTTTTTCTGTTCGGCCGTCACCTCTCTGCAGATAATGGCAAACCTCGGAGAGTAAAAACTGCCATGAAAAGCTTCTTGAGAACATAAGCCGTTCGGAGTCGGCATAAAACATGTAGGTCCAGTTCTCGATCATTTGTGTTCAAACATTTCACAACACACACAACACAATTGATCATAAGAAGCTCGTTCAAAGTTCTTTCAAGGGCTGAAATTTTCGTTTTTAATTTTTTTCGTTTCCCTCAACTTCGCCTCATTTTTCACAGGATCTGTATTCTTCTGTATTCTGCTATTCCGCTGGCGTCTGATTCCATAATTGAATTCAAACTGGATGGATCTGTGGTCGGACATGGTTAGCCTATCCACGAACCTCCAGTTATCTTTCTGTTCAGAATTTTTCTGCAAATGAGAGGTAAATCAATGACATCCGCTAGCCTCGCATCAACGAAAGTCGGCTGTGCTCCTCTATTTGCTACCAACAGATTGTACCTCTCCACAAATTCCAGCAATTGTTCTCCTCATTGTTGTTGGTTCTTCCCCATGCAGTATTGTGCACGTTGGCATCACATCCTATCATCACTCCAATGTTCCGTTCCTCACAGTACCAGATTCTTCACCTCTTTTGAAGGTGGTTGGCCCGGAGAGTCGTAAGGAAGATACGATGAAGCTATCATACAAGCACCTACACCATCCCCTATTCTCACAACGATGAGAACCGGGGAACAAAGGTGTGGCATATGTGCCGCTAGTATACCATGTCTCACCAAGATACAAGTCTTCCGCCTGCCATCTGTTATCGGTTGATACAGCGTGACCTTCCGCTCTGAGAGACTTTTAAACCTATTTGGAGAATCTAAGGTTCTTGGAGCATTGCTGTTAGTTCCATCCTTCCGAATCTAAGGTTCTTGGCGCATTGCTGTTAATTCTATCCAACCGCCTTGGTGGATCCCTCTTGCAGATTTCCTCACCAGCCCCGTACCAGCGGGTTCATCGCACTCACCTTGTATCCTTTCGGAATTTGATGATCAAGGCCGCTGTTGAGTTCTCCCGCCCCTGCCAGCCTGATCGCTTCCACCTCATCCGTCCGGCATCAAACAGTGAACTTGACGCCTCCTTCGTTTGCATTTCCGAACTTCGTTACTAACTACGTTACAACTACTAACTCTCCATTTAGAAGTGTCTGCAACGCACTGGTTTTGGGTCTGCAACCTCCTAAGGATGACCTCCTTGCTTTCGGAAGTACCGTAAGCAATGATGAACATCTTTCTAAAATTCTTTAATGCGTATACTTGGTCGACCCGCAACTCAGCCCCTTCCCATAAGTTCGTGAGCTTTGGCACGGTTTGGCACAGCCATACCTTAGATGATGTGTTCTTGCACTTAAGTACAATAATTTCATCCTCTTAGTTTGCATTGCCAACAAATCCTACATCGCCAACAAATCCTACATCGCCATGAATTTCATTTAAGGTGTTGAAAGACTCCAAGAGGGCGGATTTAGAGACCGCTAACTGAGATTCTCCCAACTGACCATCGATGGAGCAATCAACGATGCTCATTAAGAGGTCCTTTCCCGCTACCGTAGCATAGGCTGCACGGCCGCTTCCAGTAACCCCTTCCGGGTTGAATTTTCCTCCAGCTGAAGCTCTCGACTTTACGGCTGCAACACTATCTTTAGGCAAATGTTGCTACCGCTTGGTTTCTGGCTATCAGCCCTTCACGATTTCACCTGGCTATCGACTTTTTAGGATCATCCACCAGCTTTCTTCGTCCTTTCTTTATGTGGAAGTCTATCAACCTTTACAGGATGTCCACCTTCCCCATCCTTAGCCGAAGAGCTAACAGCCTTAAGCTGTCCTTTCGACTCACAGGTTTGAGTCGTCCCTTTAACGACTTCGTCGGAAGGTACATATTAATCCCTGAATCTTTTCTGTTCGTTCGTTTCCGGGGTGGACTCATCGCATGACATGCTTTGGAATTGATCCGTCATTTTACTGACAAAGGCCTCCGAAGCAGTCTCCCCAACAGTTGTGCCCGCCCTCTTTCGCTTCGACAACAAAAAGGGTGAGTTTGGATAACTTCGGGGGAAAACATGGAAGTTTTACAACACCTATTTTAAGTTACAAGAACTTTTCACCTGCTAAAACTAAATTTTTAAAAGCAGGAACGGAATTGTGAAGAATTTCAGATAAACAATAGTTCTGCAAAAAGTGAAAGCGGTATGGGACAACATTTGTTCCATCTTCGATCTAAGTATCGAATGTTATGGCTGTGTGTAAAGACTGAACTTAATAAATTAATATAATGAAGATATTATTAGACAATAATTTCATAAATTGGTCAGATCTGGCAATGCTATTGTCATTAGTGCTCAGTTTGGTATGTCATTTTGTCATGATAAGATGAACGGCAGAACCAAGGTATATTAATATAGGTTTCCTTTTATTCATTCTGACAGTTCGACCGAGCTTCTCTTAAGTGACTTAACCTATATTAATGAACCTTGGGCAGAACCAAGATACAGTCAACATGGTAGTTAAAATTCTCTCTAGTAGTGGATACAGCAGCTGTCAAAATCGGGTTATTGCGGTAACAAAACTTGCAAACTATAATATACCATGTATGTTATTTGGCAGCTACGGTATCCACCGCTCCGAGACGAATCTACCATGTTGAACATGCCACTGACAGAACAGAGCTTGCAAATTGTGCAAATTTATTTTGATTATCGTGGTTCATTTCGGGAATGTATCGTGCGCTTCGTCCATTTTACGTTCTATTGATTCGCCATCGAGCGCAACAATTGGAGATGTGTGTGCATCCACTTTATGGAAAATTTTACATAAAGAACTTGGTCTACGACCTTGTAAGATTCAGGTGGTGCAAGAATTCAAGCCGAATAACCGTCGTTTGTGCCGTACGTTTGGTCTGACTTGACGTTCGGCTGAAAATCAACTAGAAGTCAACCTACTGTTTTTAAAAATTAATGATTTTTTTGTATAGCAATTAGGTGGATTGTTTATTGAAGATATATTTTTCCAACAGAGCTGCGTCAAATGTCATACAGCGCGTTAAGCCGAAATCGCTCGATTTAACGCTTTTGAGTTATTTTTTCTGGGATTACATGAAGTCCAGTGGTTTATGCCAGCGGCGGACTAGCTATTGCGAATTCCAGATGGGCGAATTTTTTCAAGCTGATACACTGCCAAATATATGAACGAGATTAGACAATGAGGCACTTCCCATATAACTTTGAATATAAAAATGCGTCATATTTTTCTTCTAATATATAAAAATCTCGTGTCACGTTGTTTGTGGTCGAATTCCTCCGAAACGGAGGGAATCCTACCCTCACCACCCATTTTTTAATTGAAATTATAGTACTTTTTATATGAATATTTTCCTTTTCCCATTCCTGTTTCTGTCATAGATCCCATCTTCACATATTCGTTTGATCTTCATCAAAGAATGAACTGTCATCATACTCGGGCTTGGGGAAACCATTTCCCACAGCACAACGCCAAATACGTTCAGATCTTAACGTATTTACACAAATCAATGAAAATTGTATATTCCAGACGGTTTTGGTCGTATTCGACTAGGATTTGGATTAAGTTCGTATGGTTACTGTCAGCAAATATACTTAAAATGGGTGTAGTCACACTATATCTACACCCACTTTTCATAAATCATTATAATTTATGAGTTATAAATTTTCTATAAAGGCAAAAAGCGTCTGTTTTCCTTTGCTGCTCTTAATTTTGAACCAATTTTGTTGTTTTTTTATTTTTAAATGTAGATGACTACCGTACGAACGTAACAGGCAAGGAAAAAATTGCCACACCCCCTTTTACCGCCCACAAATCAATTAAAAGCGAAGCGCACCGGGAATATATATAGTCTATTCTTTATATTAATAAAGGAATATAAATAAGACTTAAAATTATGAACGGAAGTTGATATCAGACAAAATCATTCAAAATTAGATTAAATTATGTGGCACCTACCATACCTACCATACAACTTCAACATTTCAAAATCTTAAAAACTTACCACTTATATCAGCTAAATTTTTATTATACGGAACGGGAATGAATATTATCTGACATACATACATACTAAAACTGCTTAAAAATATGATAAGACTGTACAACGGGTGCGTAATTAAAGTACTTAGATTGTGTAGATATAATAAAACTCTTTGATTATTTCTAATGCATAAATATTTATAAATGTTAATTGATGTTAAAAGCAAAAAATTATTTATAAACATCATAAAAAAAATCAAGCAATTGCAGAGAATATTCACGAGACCTACGTATGCAGGTGGTTCATATAAGGTGGTGACTGACTCAGATTGCAACAAAGTAGTTAATAAGTTGTCCAAGTGTTAGGTGTGGAATTTTATTGAAATCGAAAGTGATGACGATAAAACCAAATGCTACTCACAAAGAAAATAAAAAAAAAACAGGAATCATATAATATATTGAATTAATAATTTTTTCCACACAAACGAATAAGTAAGTTTAATCTAGGGTTGAGTATCTACTAGATATCAGGTGTAGTAAAAAGATGTGCGTTATTTATCCTATATCTATTGTCCATAGTAATCTGTATCTTGCGAAGTATAAGTGTGCTCGAGTTACGCTCGACGGCGTTAGAAAGATAAGTTTTCCGGCTAAAAAACTTTTCAGACGGTTTTGTGATTGCTTGACTCTGTTTTGTTTGAGCGCACGTCAAAGATGGACATCAGCAAAGAGAAAATATACTATACTTAACAGTTTTTCTTCGACAAAGGCGAAAACGAAAAAAAAGTAGCTAAAAATGGGAATAGTGTTTATGGTCCTGATACTGCAACAGCCAATCACAGACAATTTTGGACTCGTCAATTCCGTTCCGCTAATTTCGATATAAAAGATGCACTACGATCTGGCATGCCAACTGCCGAAAATATCTATAAAATTATGGAAATCGTAGAGTCCGAACTTTATGTTTTGATTGCCCATTGAACAAAAAATGTTTACAGCACTAGTTCTGTGTCACACCATCTTATTATGTGGCAGCACTACAACAAACTCAAATCAGATTTCTAGTCAATACTGTGTTGATTAGCTTAAGTATTTATAAGATGTTATTTACTCTTAAAAAAATTAACTTATGTTTTGTATTTCCGTTTTTTTTTTTTTTTTTTGTTTGCTTACTGTGTTCCTTATAGTTTCTAGAATATACACATATGTTTTTAAATAAATATATTATAAATGTTTTTAATTATTAATTACTCGATTAAATTATTCAACATAGTTGCCTTCGAGAGCGATACAACGAGTAAGGCGATTTTCCAACATTTCGATACCAATTTTATAGTACGATTTCTCTTTCTCGTCTAAATAGGCCTCCGTTGCTGCGATTACTTCATCATTGGACTTGAATTTCTTTCCAGCAAGCATTCTCTTGAGATCTGAAAACAGGAAAAAAGTGGCTGGGGGCTAAATCTGAAGAATACGGTGGGTGGGTAAGCAATTTGAAGCCCAATTTATTCAATTTTGCCATCGCTTTCATCGATTTGTGACACGGTGCATCGTCTTAGTGAAACAACACTTTTTCCTTTTGCAAATGTGGCCGTTTCTTGGCGATTTCAGCCTTCAGTCGATACAAAAATGCACAGTAATAGTCGCTGTTGATGGTGGTTCCTTTTTGGATAGTCGATGAATATTATTCCTTTCACATCCCAAAATACAGACGCCATCCCCTTACAAGCCGACTGTTGGGTCTTTGCTCGCTTTGGATTCGGTTCGTCGACTGCTGTCCACTCAGTTGACTGTCTTTTGGATTCTCGTGTGTAATAGTGAAGCCATGTTTCATTTATTGTCACATATCGACTATAGAATTCGATTTTATTGCGGTTTAACAGCGCCAAACACTCCTTTGAAGCATCAGTTCGTTGTTGTTTTTGGTCGACTGTGAGCTCACGCGGCACCCACTTTGCACAGAGCTGTCGAATACCCAAATGTTCGTGTAAAATGGTAAAAACACTACCATCTGATATCTTTACAATGTAAGCTAGCTTGTGCACCTTCAATTTGCGATCGTTCATAACCAATTTGTGGATTTTTTGATGTTTTGTGGAATAACAGTCTGACTTGGGCGTCCACTGCGCTCTGCATCATTTGTGCTGGTACGGCCACGTTTAAATTCAGCCATTCACTTTTTTACCATTTGCCTCGATGGAGCAGAGTCCGGATAATGTTTATCAAGCCATTGTTTGGTTTCCACTGTATTTTGTTTTTCATCAAAAAGCAATGCTTTATCAAAACTCGAAATTCACTTTTTCCCATTTTTTTTTTTTAATAACAATAGTTGCACACAAATTGCTATAACTCACGAATCAATTGTCAGATTGTTGTCAAGTTTTTATACGTATCGTTTGAAGGTTGGTACTAAATAAAGATCATATGGGAAACAAATCTAGTAACGCCATCTATGTGTCATCCTTTGGACTTTTTGAACGTGCTGTTATTGGTTCAATTTCAATGAATCTTAGTGCATTTTGTTCGTAATTTTGTCCTTTAAGCATATTTTTTTGAACGTTTTACTGCAACTTTCGCCATAATTTATATTTAAATTATATTTAATTTTTTCGTTTCAGATACATGGGAAAGGTCATATCCATCGAACCGTTTTGGATGTCTTTTTTTAATGTAATTTTCAGCACCTTCTATATAAAAGCCTGAAAATAATTTTTAAAAAAAAAAAAGTATTTTTATAAAGTACCTTTTATGTACAATAAGATGTATAAATTTAAAAAAAATTTATAACTTGTATCAAAAAAGAATTTTTTTAAAAAGCTGCTTTTTTAGTTGTTCCACGTATATTACTGCTATAACTGCTTTCGCCACTTGTTCAAATTGAACAACAGATTGCAGTATTGTATAAGTGTATTTCAAAAATTGTAAAGTTCTATGTATCTAGTGATTAATTAATAAATATCTAAAAAAAAAAAATTACACCTTTATTTAAATGATTTTGGGGAACTTGCTTTGACTGTTGATGATATTGTTAAAGGGATTTTTCGACTTAAATCTTCACAGAAACTAAATAATGTTAATGGTTTTTTTTAATTTTTCTTAAAGAAATGTGCAATCAGTTTAGCATCTGCTCTTGTGCCTCTATCAAAAATAGTTCACTGCGGTCGGGCAATTTCATTGACTGCTGGTAAGTGTCGTTTGTAACTCGAGTACATAAATCTGGGTCAAAAAATAATATTTCTAATTACACACCAATATCAAAGCTCTCTACCATATCAAACCTATTCGAATCCATTGTGCTTAATGCCTGGTCGCTCAACAATTTCCAACTTGGTTATTTTCACGGAATACAGCTTATCTACCGTAGGTATTTTTCTGTGTGAACTAGTCCTACATAAAAATAGCTAGTGATAATCGAAAATCGGGTGTACTTCCCGACTTCGCTTTGTAAATCACATTTTCTCATTCACATTAGAGCGAGTTCGTGTCTTAAGTCTTTTTGCCATTTTTTCAACATTAAACACTTATATCTGCTAAATACTACCACTTTTCAAAAATCTAATAATTTTCGGCTTACCTGCCGAAATTTTCAAGACCTTTCAAGTTCTTTCTAATGATATATCAAGTGCTGCTGTAGTGTTTGCACATTTGCTGGAATAAGGGGGCATTTGCAGGAATAAATACATAGAGAAGAAGAAGAAGATTAAATAAATTACGTTTTTTTTTTTCATTAAATCCAATACAATAAAGATTAACATGCCTACACTGAAAGCACGAATTTTGCGGGTCGAGCCAAACTCACGATATCTCACAAGGGGAAGGGAGAGGTCAAAAATCGCCAAAATCACCTCTCATAATTAATGGATGCCCCTTTACACAGACTTTTGATAAGATCTTTCATTCTCGCTTAATTAAAAAGCTGAAATGGATCGGATTTCACTCGAGGTTTCTTAGTTGGTTGTCTTCATACTTCATACTACTAATAGACAATGTTTTGTAGCCTTTGATAATGTTGATCTTAAGTCGTTAGAGATTAGGAGAAATATTTGAACTCTTCTTTTTGTATACGATATCATATCTGGTGTTGTTGACAGTCCTGAATTATTAATGATTTCTGCTAGAACGCTGAGAAATTTAGATCCATTCTATTTGTACACATATCTCACTAATTATGCAGCTAATGCGCCTATTTCTAGAAATCTGGATTTGTCTTATCTGATAAATTATAATCTTAATTTGCATTTTTCTATTTCAAAAAATCAAATCTTTGTAAGAACTGATTTATTGATATTAGTCTGCAAAAATTTTGTTCATAGACTTAAAAAATTAATAAATAAATAAAATTCTTGGTTCAAAGGTAAAAATACTTATTAATATAAAAACAACGTTTTCACCAGTAATCCGTATTTTAATCCCTTTTTGTGTAATTTATTTTTTAAAGCTAAACAAAAATTAATGTAGTTCCGATCAACTTAACCATTAAAAAAATATTTTCAAAAAATTTAAGAAATAGTATCAAAAATTACACATTAAGAATGTATGGTTTAAATTGAATGAATTCTTTAAAGCTCAATGTTAATATAATTTTCTGTAGAAAATCAATTTACTTTATTTCTTTTTATTTTCGAAGACGATCAAATAACCAATGATATCGATGATATACAAATGTCACCGTCTCTAGACAAATTATTAGATACACTTTATATAGTTTTTGTCATGCCTTGGTGGCTTCTGTTGCCATTTCAATTCAACGCAATTCCAGATACTGACACTTGCACATCTGACCTTCTCCATTGATTATTACGATATACTACTACGTATGCGGACAGACAGACATTGTAAACTAGATTAATAACTCCTAATCACTGCCACCAATAAACTGTCGCCAATTGAAAAAACTTTAATTACACACATTCGAACATGCATCCAGTTACTTAATTAAAGAATAATTATAGTGATCGACACATGTTTGTGTGTGCATTCTATATGGTGTCGACTACATTTAGTCAAAAGATCAAATGGTAGCAGCAAGTCCGTCAAATTGAATTAATATATAAATCATTATTTTTATTTATATATATTTCCATACCCGGCTACGCTCAGTGAGTCGAGCCCAAAGTCAAGATGCCAACCCCAAGCAATTTGTCGCCGTCTGATCGCACGTCGTACTATAAATATTATATTCTACGCCCACTTAAACCAGTTTTAAATAATACTCTTGTTATTGGTTTCTAAACTACAAAAGCATTTCCGTTAAGCTAGTCTGCGAAACTAGACGCACGATCAGCTGATCTATCAATGCTGATAAGAGCAGCTTTTAATGGTTTTGAATTTAGAATGAAAGGGAGAAAAAAGCACCGGAAAACTACCGTTCTTCACCGCTGAATTTTCAAGATACTCAAGGAGAAACCACTAAATTATGTCAAGTTCAAAATTTATTTTAATTTTTTCGCCAAAAGACAAACATTCTCCAAGGTAACATCATGGGAAACATAGTATTTAAGAGATGCATCGAAGTGATGTTGACGCAAGTATATCAAACGCGCGTGATCTAAAACACGTTTACACATAAAACCAATTCTTTCACGTTCCTTTTGGCTAAGACGTTGATTAGCCGTATCCTGTATTGTTTGACCAGTCAATGATTGTTCTTCGAGCGCTCGACGTCTTTCGCGGCTCATGCCACTACCGCAAATGGCCCAACCAACCATTTTAGTAATGATAGCAAATTCACGTGGGTTAACGTCATTTGAGCAAAAGAAGTCCTTGCCCACAAATGTCTGCCAATCGCAACGATGGTGGCAGCAAAGCGCTATCAATATGAATTCTGTCTGTGGCCTGAATTTGGAGGATTTTAAATTTTCATCTACCGCCTGTGTTATGCAGCGCAACGCCAAATCTGTGGCACCACCACACAAATGCTTGGACACTGCAACTAGTCGCTCAGAACGCAGCAATATTTCCAAATTATTTATGCTAAAATCTGCGATATCGACGCGTATACGATGCACTAAAGTTTTATCTTCGATTTTATTGTCCTTTTTGTGGCGCAGCGACATACGATCGAGCAGCACCACCTGCGAGTTCTTCTGTTCATACAGGGTTTGAGCCAAATAAAATGCTAACTGTCCCTTACCTGCTCCAAATTCTATGAAACTCACTCCATCATCCAGCTGCTGCTCTTGCTCTAAAATGCCTAGCAGCGCCGATGTCTGTAGCAGATGCTTACGCGCTTCCTTACCGTTTTCTTTTTTAGCTAGTTCTGGATCAAGTAGCTTGTGCTGGCACTCAACGGATCCAATATTTCCTTCTACATGCTGTGCATACAGTTGCTGCACCTTTTCAACCACTTTGTAGAACTCAGCATCTTCTAGTTCACTTAGTTTTAACTTGCTATAGTCTTCGGCATCTTTGTCGTCCCTAATGCCTGCATTTATGCTTCTCACCACATAAGCTGGTTCGTCTTCGCTCTGCCGCGCATTGCATATTCGCAGGTGCTTCTGTAGCTTCTTTTTGTATACCGTATGTTTGGGGTCCAGTGGGCAAGGAATTCGTTCGCCAACATCAGCAGCGCTTTCCTCGTCGGTTTGCTTTGCAGGCTCATGTTCGCCACAGTATTGTTTACCTTTGGACACAGTCATCTTGCAGTAGCGTTTCTTTCGCTTTACAAAATGAGCACAGGTGAGCTGAGTAGTCTGGGTTATGTGCGTTTTTGATTCTTCAGTTTCTGGACACATTTTAGGCTTTTTTATTTGGCTTTCCGCGTCTGACATTGTTTTCAATTATTTAATTAAATACCGTCAGTGAACACGATGAACAAAAAAAAATGCAATAATTGTTAGATGTCAAAATCAGCTGTTCTTTGTGGAGTACGTTCAGTAAGAGGCAAGCAACGGTTCTGTTCGATAATAAAAAAGTGTTGCAAATAAACAAGGACGCCGCGATTTGACAATGGATTTGTGAAATACTTACAAAATATATAAGAATGTCCAAGGGAAAAATCGATTTGTCGATTTGTTTTTGAGCTATCGATTTTTTAAGAGAATTTCATTTTATAAGATAATTTAAGAAAATAACTTATATTTTTCTTAATATACAATCGATATTTATGGTAATAGTACCATTTTAAAGACAATAGAATAAGCTTTCAGAAATTATTCATACAAACCAAATTCGTTTAGTATTTAAAATTTTATAGCTGCTTGTATGCAAAAGTAAAATATTTGCGTGCATAAAACCGTAATTTTCTAAAAAAGTACCGTCATGAAAAAAAATTAAATTATTAGTCTGAAAATTTATCTTTCATTTGATATATAATATATATGACTTTTTTGATTTTTTATGGTGTTTTCTTTAAGATGAAATTCCCTTGTACAGAAAGTTGTAATTTCAAGCATATTTACCTTCGTTGTTTTTTTACTCCATATTTCCTTACAATAAACAACTGTTTATTTCTACATAAAAAGTGGAATATAAAATATGAAACTCTATTAAAACGATAATTATATCCAGATAAATGTGATAAGCCCTTGTACGGATTGTTAAAAACGAGCTTGAAATGGTAATTTTTCAATTTTTTACAAATTTTATCTCCTAAGCCTATTGTGATCGGGCTTGTAAAAAAAAGTGTAAGTTTTTGTATATCAATTGAAAGGTAAAGTTTCAGGCTTTAAGAACAAAATATATTTCAAGCACTTAAATAATAAAAATTTTTGAGAAAATAACGGTTTTATGAACAATAAAAAGTAAATAAAATATGAAATCGCTTATAAGATTCAATATATTGATAAACTAGCTGAAAACCCGGCTTAACTCAGAAGTTGATATAAATAATTTTCGATTTTATTCGTCAATTAGAAAAAAATTTTCACAGACTTTAGAAGGAATTTTGTGTGCATCTTTCAAAATGGTAACTTCGGCGAAATGATCAAAATGTAGCTTCAACATCTGAAAATTATGAGAAAAAGTTGGGGAAATCGTGATTTGTGTGTGCGTTCCGCCCATCGCTTGCAAAAATATATTTTCAAGTTTTATATTGTATTCGATAGATTGCACATTTTTGAAAAAAATCAGAGCAAAAACGAATTCTTGGCACTTTGCGAGGAAACTGGACAAAAATTAAATAAGCATTGAAAATAGAAATTGAAATGTCAAAACAACGCCAACTTACGACGCAACTGACTTGCACATGTGTTAATGCGTACTCAAATACCACAGAATTCGGCATCAGCTGTCCTGATTTGCGAAAAAATAGAGTGGAATATAAATACACATAAAGAAGACAAGAAGATATTTATCACCCTTCGCGCTTTGCTACACCTTGCTGTATTTTGTTTAGGAGATAAGCTATAATACCAAAATTCTTGGAACCCGATCACAGCGCTACCTACCAGGTCCAATTGCGAATCTGAACCATCTAGGGATCCACTTAAACATTTACAAAAAATTCATCAAAATCGGTGCAGCCATATAGGAACAGTTTAATAGCATGCACACGTACAAATTGTACAACAGCGCCCTCTAGTTTTTGAAACAGAGCAAAAGAGATAACGCCAAAACAGTTGGTCTACACGAAAATCCTTTAGTAAAATTTTTCATCCAAATCGGATGAGCGGCTTTCTACTTTTTCATGATTTCTTAAGAGATTTGTTCTACAGCTCCATCTGGTGTTCAAAATTGAACAAAGTAGATAAGTCATAAAAACTCACCGTATCCGAAAACCTCTATATACAAATTTTCATGTAAATCGGATGACCGGTTTCGGAAATAAGCTATAAAAACAAAATGCAGCGCCACCAACCGGGTCCAATTGTGAATCTGAACCATCAAGGGATCCGCTGAAACACACAAAAAATTTCATCAAAATCAGTGCAGCCGTTAAGGAACAGTTTAATAACTTACATACGTACAAATTGTATAACAGCGCCCTCTAGTTTCGAGAAAGAGCAAAAAAGATAGCACCAAAACCATTGCCGTACTCGAAAATCGCTATTTACAACTTTTCGTCCAAAGCGGATGAGCAGTTTTGGAGTTTTTCACGATTTCCTAAGATAAAGCGCACTCTGGTGTTCAAGATAACACAAAAAAGAAAAGTTAAAAACCCTCACAGTATCAGAAAACCGCTATTTTCCAATTTTCATACAAATCGGATGCACGGTTGAGGAGTTTTTCGAGGTTTTTCAAAATATTTGTACTACAGCGCCCCCTGGTGTTCGAGATAGAACAGAGTAGATAAGCCAAAAAACTCAGCGTGTTCGAGAACCTCTGCATACAAATTTTCAAGCAAGTCGGATGAACACATATAGCACCCTCTGGTGTTCAAGATAGAACCAAGTTTATAAGTCATAAAAACTCACCGTTTCCGAAAATCTCTATGCACCAACTTTAATGCAAATCGCATAAGCGACTTTGGAGTTTTTTGACGTTTTTCAAAATATTTGTACTACAGTGCCCTCTGGTGTTCAAGGTAGAATCTAGCTTACAAGTCATAAAATTTCACCGGTTCCAAAAACCTCTATATACCAACTTTAATGCAAATCGGATGCACGGTTTAGGAGTTTTTCGAGATTTTTCAAAATATTTGTACTACAGCGCCCTCTGCTGTTCAAGATAGAACTGTGTAGATAAGTCAAAAAAACTAAACGTGTCTGAGAACCTCTACATACAAATTTTCATGCAAATCGGATGAGCAGTTTCGGAGATAAGCTAAAAAAAGAATGCCTGGAACCCGATCGCAGCGCACCCTACCGGGTCCAACCTTTTTTTTTAAGAACCTGGATGTCAAGTTTCATTTAAATCCATCCAGTGGTTTTCGCGTGATGCTTTAACAGACAGACAGACAGACAGATAGACAGACAGATAGACAGACAGACAGACAGACAAACAGACAGACAGACAAAAATTTTAAAAATGCGAAATATTTCATGTACAGATTTTTTTTTTACAATTTCATATATATATAGACAATTTTTGAACTTTTTTAAATCGGTTGTTCAAAGAGCTTTTGGAAAGTTCTCTTTTGGAAATCTTTTCGAGCAAATTTTACTATTTCATTATCGATAGTAGTGTAATTCTATTATAATTTTGCTAATTCTAAAGTGCAACTGATTATTCTACAGTACGTACAAACTATTTATTTTTAATACGATCTTTATATTCGGAACTCATCTTAAGTTTATTTAGATAATTATTCATATGGACAAATTTATTATATTGCTTCTATAATTTGAAAAGTTACGTGAGTTCTGTATTTCAAGTCAAAAAAAATATGGTCACTGTATATTTTAAGGAAACAAAAGACATCGTTGGATTACCGAAAATATTTGACGCTAGTTCTTTTTTTATCTAAGAAAAATAATATATCGTGTATAGTCGTGTATAGTTTCATGAATGTTTTTCAAATTATATTGACAAAAAAATCTTAGTATGGAAAAATAACGCATGTTTTTGTTTTCCAAAGGGCTTAGAAATAACTCATAAAAAATATCTTTTTTAAGTTAAGTCTGACTGTAAACTTTTTTATATTATAATATCATAAAATAATTTTTTTCAATGAAGACTTAATTAAGACTTTTATAATATAAAAGTCTCAAAAGGCTCTTCTGATGACCTTTTTAAATAAAAGTTTCCAAAGACTTTAATAAAATATTACAAAGAATAAAAGTCTTTATAAACTCTCATGTCTGACTTTCAATCATTAAAGTTAAAAAAGAAATCTTATTAATAAAAGTTATCTATTCAAAATTTATTGCTATTTGCCCGAGAAAAAAATAAGAATAAAAAAATTTAAAAAGACTTGAGTTTAAACTATAGTTTATAAGTAAACAACACGCGTCAAATGAACCATTGGACAAATCCATACAATTCACTTTCTAAATTCGCTTGGCCCTAATTAGTAAAGATAAAAGAAATAGATAAAAGAAATTATTGATAAGCTTATCAAACTGATATCTAGTGCCACGACAAGTAAAATTTTTCATATAAATCTCAACGATTTCAATAAGTTAGCTTTCAGTGATCGTGGAAAATTAGCAGAGTAAAGTAACTTTAGTTACGAGTATAACACTGGGTCAAAAAATTAACAAATAAGTAAAACATAGTTTTTAAAAAGGAACTTAAGGTTTTTAACGTATTTATTATGGCCTTAACTTTGAGCAACTCCCAGGCAGATGATTTACGAAAGGTCTTTGAGTCATATCAAGTAGTGCCAGATGTTATAGCCCATGTTCCAAAGCAGCTTCTTAAGGTAGAAACAACTCGCAATATACTACAAAAAATAATTGCGTGTAATTAATAATGAGTCACAACTTTTTTGCAGGTTAGCTACGATAGTGGTGTAAGTGTGGATAAAGGTGAGGAGCTGACACCCACGCAAGTGCAAAATCAGCCTCAAGTTCAATGGGAGGCAGAACCGAATGCTTTTTACACACTCATCATGAGCGATCCAGATGCACCCAGTCGAGCAGAGCCAAAGTTCCGCGAAATAAAACATTGGCTGGTAAGCAATATTCCTGGCAACGCCATTGACCAAGGTGAAGTTATTGCTGCTTATATAGGATCCGGACCACCCCAAGGCACAGGATTGCATCGTTATATTTTTCTACTCTACAAACAACCTGGCAAATTAGAGTTTGATGAGCCACGCGTTGGAAATAGAAGTCGTGAGAGTCGCATTAGTTTTAAGACAGAGCAATTTGCTGAGAAATACTCACTGGGTGAACCAGTTGCTGCTAATTTTTATCAAGCTAAATGGGATGAATACGTGCCAGTATTACAACAGAAGTTGAAAGAATAAAAAAGCACATCATATAACAAAGTATGTTGAATCTAGCTTAATGGAACTATATTTTTATTGTAACTGTTGGCAGTCGGCTTATACTCAAATGAACATAATATAATAGAAATCAAAATGAGTGCACTCAATTTTCTTCAGATTTTAAGTGTTGCAAATGCAAATTTTGACGTGGAATTACGTCTTACAGCGCGTTTTGTATGAGAGTATTTTCACAAATTTTTTCATGGTCATGCTAACGTTTTTTGGGGGCAGCTTAGGGTATAATACAGCCTTTAATATTTTTCGTACAAAGATAAAATTTATTCCAAAATATCAGTTATATTATGCATAAAAGGAATATCTAACTTTGGATTTTGTCACTTCTTTAATAAAGCCACAAGATAGCAAAAGAAAAGAAGAAACATTCACATTTTTGTATGAGAAAATCAGCATTGATGATTCAGTTGTTGCTGACGTTCTTATGCTTGTTGCTTTAGTTCGTGCTGAAATCTCGAACGCATCATGTTGTTTGTTAAATAAAATTGTTTTATGAATTTCTCAGAGCTAAACAATCGATGTTTACGTATAAAAATTCTTGCGCTGCTGAAAAGCATTCATTCTGCTGGCACTCCAATTAGTTAGGTTAAAAAAGAAAAGAAGACGTTACAATGCGAAGAAGCGATGGTTCATTATACGTTAACAAGAAACGTAAGAAATGATTTAGGTGTTAATTTTTTATCATTACTCGAAAAATTCAGAAACAATGAAAAATCAAAAAAAGTTTGCTTTCGGGCGCCATTTTTTCCATTCGAGGGATGAAAAAAATTTCTCATTACATATTTTTGAAGTTGGACCATCGGAAACACGTTATACGTGCATTTCAAGGCACTCAAGATCCGGTATCATCGAGAAAATCGCGATTAAAAAACAAAATTTAAGTTTTCATTATTTGGGGTATTTCTGCAAAAATTAAAATTTTTTGAAATTTTATGCTCCCCATTCGAAAGAGCGATGTTCAAATAACAAAGTATGTGGCTTTTTCAAATGGCGCTCAATTTTTTCATCATGTTACACGAGGTTGAAAACCAAGGTAAAAATCAAAACATTTGGGCGTTAAAGAGTAAAACTATGGGAAATGATCTAAGAAACAGAAATGGATAAAAATTACAAAAAATGCCCTAAAGATTTTTGGTTTTGGTACGTGGAGATTATGAACGGTGTTCCTGCATCATCAGAAAATGTCCATTTAAGAGCAGAAAAAAGTTAACATGTCGGCAAAATCCAAGCCCTGGCTATGCCATATCAAAATTTACTTGTGAAATAGAATGTGAGATACAATAGACCAATAGTTTTACAGTCTGTTTTAATTTGTTTGACATGCCGTATAACATCTTACTTTTAGGTTTGCTTCTAATTTCATCTCGCATTCTATCCGACCAGAGATACATCTTACTACAAAATTAGATGTAAATATTTTTGTTTTAAATTAGCGAGTAAATTAAAATGATTAACCAAAAAGTTCAAATTATGGCAAAAAGAACACCAGTTTATTATTTTTTGGTTAATGTTGGTGCCAGGAACACAAATCCGCTGGCTGATTACGAATTGGATTGAAAAGTTAGGTGAAAAAAGTCCAAAACTCAATTTACAAAATGCAAAATAGTGCTCATAAAATTATTAACTTTCCCTTGAAAAGTATATATTAAAAAAAGCGTGTTTCTATTAAGCTGGCAAAATATTCATTTATACCATTTTCAGAGGTCAGAACTCTTTTGTAAAAAACAACGGAAAATTATAAATAAATTTAAAAAAGAAATAAATTTAATGTTCTTGAAAAGAGCCATCTACGTTTTATTATTATGCTTAATAACCCAAACAGAATGGGCACAGTCAATGAGTCTATAAAAACTGTACACAAATAAGAATTGTTGTTGGTTGCATTAAAGCCAGAATTTGCTTTCTTAAATGGATTATTATTAAATGAATTTGATGATATTAAGCATAGTATCAGTTCATTATGAAAGCAAATAATATCAGGTTTTAATATAAGTTAAACGAATATAGATTTTTTTTTAATTTAAAATAATTTTGACATTTTGCAGCGGCTGTTGCGACGAAAGTTAATAGTTTGTCATCATTAATTTGGTGGCTACGTTAGCTATGTGTTCGTTACTTTCATTCTGTTCATTTCATAAGCCTTCAAAGCAATCAACTCTTGTCTTAATATTTCTGTGCTAATTCTGATACTGCTCTGCCAGATATCCTTGTCAAAAATTCTTTACTTCTAAAAAAGCATCCCTTATTTATATGAAAACCCTTCTCAAATTCCCTTAACTTCTCTCCTATTATTACGAAATACTCAATAATGCGGATAATGCACAAAAAAGTAAAAAATAATCAAATTAATAAAAAGGGATGTTTCAACAAACAGAAATCAAAAAATTTTTTGTTAAGTAAAAAAATGATGTAAATTTTCATATATTTTATATGGTGTCTACTTTTGTACTTCTGTGTGTCTACTTCTGTAGACTATGGTCATTTTGAAAATTAGTGTTTGGGAGTGACAGTTTCTTTGTTCTTAAGGCGTAATTAGCCAAGCGTAACGTTGTCTCGAGGATAAACAAATACCGAAATTGTAGTGCAACGTTTTGAAGGCGCCGATTTGTAGCCCACAGAAAATTTTTTATAAAGACACTCGCGTTTTTCTACAAGCATTATCTTACTTCTCCTCGTTAATAAAAGACTGTATACTTTTTTCATAGTATTGAATTTTACAATTTTTGAAGATAAACAAAATTGATCGCTTGTCTCACAGTTGTCGAATTGTCAAAAAACGTAGCGTGGCGTAGAAATCTATTTTCTACAGACTTCTGCACTACGTCCCTCCACGTTACGATTTCGGTAACGACATGTATACATTTATCATTAAACAGATTTTAGGTGACTGTTGGCAACGTAGCGCTACGCTACCTTACGCTTAGGTTATCAGCCCTTAATGCTGATAGTGACCAAAACTGCTGATATATAATTTTTAGGAAGCTAATGAAACTGCAGATACTTTCATTGGGTAATATTTTTTTATTCAACTTCCTCAGCAAAAATGCTACAAATGTGGACTACCGAGCATATGAACTTTAATTTTGATAGGTAGATATCGATAGCTGCTCATTTAATCGAAACATTAACATATTTTATATTAAACACAGCTTGTGGCATTCGCCAAAGTCAACAGAACTTTTTATACACAAAATAAAACGTCAAAATACGCACAACTCTTGAAAGCAGAATTAAGAAAAAGCGCCTACAAATTTGCACCACAAACAACTTTTATAAAGTTTATCTTTTTCAAGTTTAATAATTTTAAATTATTTCTATAGTTCAACATAATAAAAATATAAGCACTGCAGAAATAATAAAATGTAAATCAAATGGTACTTGATTAAAAACATACAAAATCTAACCTCACTTTTTGTTTTTTTTAACGTATAGGGCGCTCGTCAAACCAAAATCAGAATTAACGCCGGAGGAATTGGCTCGACAGGAAGAGGAAGAATTCAACACGGGACCACTCTCGGTGCTGACACAGTCAGTGAAGAATAACACACAGGTGTTAATCAATTGTCGCAACAACAAAAAACTATTGGGACGTGTTAAGGCTTTCGATAGGCATTGCAACATGGTGTTGGAGAATGTTAAAGAAATGTGGACCGAGTTACCGCGTACTGGCAAGGGTAAAAAGAAAGTAAAACCGGTGAACAAAGATCGCTTCATATCGAAAATGTTCTTGCGTGGAGATTCAGTCATTTTAGTGCTACGAAATCCACTGGCAACGGCAGCAGGAAAATAATGAATTCACAGTAAGATGAGATGGAAATCATAAAGGAGGGGAATTCATTGTACACAAAACCCAAATCAGTTTTTTTTATAAGACTTAAAACATTGAAATCTGAAGGAAATAAAACGCATTACTTTTAATATATTATGTTGTTCATTAAAATACAAACCGACTGAATCAAAAATTTTGATAGAAAATATTAAAAGTAATATATGCTTGTGCCATGGTACTGATCTTTATTCTTCAGTCATCTGTTGTAATACTGGCACGTATTCATCCCATTGAGCTTGGTAGAAATTAGCTGCCTCTGGTTCACCCAGTGAATATTTCGCAGCAAATTCTACTGTTTTAAAACCTATGCGACTTACACGGCTTCTACTGCCGACACGAGGTTCATCGAACTCTAATTTTCCTGGCTGTTTATATAGCAGAAAAATATAGCGATGCAATCCTGTGCCTTGGGGTGGTCCGGAACCCCTATATCCAGCAATTACTTCACCTTGGTCTACAGCGTTGCCGGGAATATTGCCTACCAGCCAATGCTTTATTTCGCGGAGCTTTGGCTCAGCTCGACTGGGTGCATCTGGATCGCTCATGATGAGTGTGTAATAGGCATTGGGCTCTGCTACCCATTCAACTTTAGGCTGATTCTGCACCTGCGTTGGTGTCAGCTCTGCACCTTTATCGACACTTACACCACTGTCGTAGGTGACCTTAATAAAAATTGTGATTAATTATATACTGAGTGCATGGAATTTTTTTCTAGTATATTTTAAGTAGTTTCTACCTTAAGAAGCTGCTTTGGTGCATGGGCTATAACATCTGGCACAACTTCATGAGACTCAAAGACTTTTTGTAAATCATCTGCTTGAGCCTTGCTCATAGTTAAGGCTATTAGAAATAAGTTAAAAACCTTAAATTTCATGATTAAAACCAATAAATTGTTTCTTGTTTCACTTTTGAACCTGTGTTGGTTGGCTGATTCACTTTGCTATTTTCCACAATCACTACAGCTAACTTGTTAAAATTGTTGAGATTTATATGAAAAATGTTGCTGTAATGGTATTGGAGACTTGTTTGTAAGCTTTTGCATGTGTTTCTTATCTGGTTTTATTTTTGCGCAATGTTTAGTTTCAATAAAGCTAATCGACATGTTGCTAGCATTAAATGCCTGAACAAACAATGTTGCTGGCAACTTTTCTCTTTTTCGCAGACTTGTTTAGCAGTGGCGTGCTTTGTTCTATTTTTAAATGAGTATCATTATTAATGATATTCGATAATTAAAGGTCATATCTTATCTAAAGTTTATATGAAAGGCTGCTAAAAGTTGAGGTTAGATTGAAAAACATTTAATTGCATTCTTCGCTTTTTATTTAATTTATATTTTAGAATTTGGGGGGTTTTTTTTAATAGGCAAAATTTTTGCAATTTTCCATTTGAGTGAAAAGCAACCATTATTAATACAATTGCTAAAAATTATAGTCAAAAGTTTAATGGTTGAAGGGGATAATTTTTTTATTAAAAAATTTGATATTTTATCTAATCCATATGATTTTTTATGTTATATCAAAGCAGAACTAAAACAGTTTTCAGTTTTAAATAAAATTGTTTTTGCCTTAGTCAGCGAATCGAATTTTCTACTCGATTCGACTCAGTTGGCGAACTTTCAATTCTGCCGTATCGCAGATTCAATGCTGCCAAAGCTTAAAAAGATAAAAGTAAACAAAGTTACGTCAAAAAATTAAATTTCGATGAAAACAAATTCAATTCGTTCGGGTTTTTTCTTAAGTAAATAGTAAAACAAAAATTGTAACCAGCTTCGAGTAATTTTTGAGTTAATTGTGTAGACGCCAACAGTTTTATCAAGTGAACTTGAATTTTTAAAATATTTTCGAAGGAACATTAATTCCCTGCTCCAATAGCAGCTGCACAATGTCATGGAGCTGCTGGAGTGTTGGTGTTTTTTATAACGTGCATATTAGTGTAAAATTATAAAGATTATGTTAGAAATAAATGCATTTAATGAGAAAATGATAATAAAAAAAGATAAAAAGAATTTTCATTAGAATAAAAGAAATAAATTGCAAGCAAATCCCGTATTCGCCGGCTACTCACAAAGTTTTTTCATTCGCCTGCTTTTGGCGTTTAGGTTGAATGATATCTGGAAAGTTCGCACACTGTGATACCGCGCCCGCGAATTCGACTAGTTTTTTATTCGACTCGCTGACGGTGATAGGGGCATTAATTTATAAATTCGACACATATCGCACACTAAATACAAAACAGTCACAACTCAAAAAACACGAATTTTCAGGAGAAGCAAAAAACTGTTTAAGCTAAAATGATTGTAATATTTTAAACCCCATTTTAAAGAAGTTTTGTTATAGTTTTTTTAACTTCATATCATAGTTGCGAAAATAAAGAATAATTTGGTTTTATTTTTTTTTTTTAATTGTGCCACTTAACCTGATAAAAATCGTTTGAATTTTCAACAGCTCCTAATTTAAAAGCATTTAAGTAAGAAAATTACAGAAAAACACAAAATTTACCTTTTGTGTAATTGAAAATAAAGCTTTATTCTTATTAGAAAACAGTTTTGCTAAAGTTTTTGTTGTTTTTTATTATGAGTAAGCAAATAAAAAATTTTGGACTTATGACACTTTAACTGAAATTTTTCATTAAAAATTTATATTGTGCCTCTTTAACTGATAAAAATCGTTTTAATTTTCAACAGCTCCTAATTTTTAGGCAATAAAGTAAGAAAATTACCAAAAAACATAAAATTTACTCTTTGCTTAATTGGAAATAAAGCTTTATTCTTTTTAAAGATTTTGTAGTTTTATATTATGATTGTGTAAATAACAAGGATTTTGGACTTATGACCCGTTAACTGAAATTTTTCGTTTAATTATCTAATATCTTTTTTATTAAAGTGTATTTTAAAATAAATTAATTTTTAATTTTTAGCACAGTACAAAAATTGCTCAGTAGATTAAAAAAATATATTGTATTCGTTTCAAAATTTTTAGAATTTTTTTTTAAATACTAAGTTTTTGTAGAAAGACTCATAGCCGTTTTAAAGAATATGGTTTTTATTTCATGCCCTTTTGCTTTACTTCGAATAGCGGTAGCCTTTCAGAATATACCGAGCATAGTCTTAAATTTTTAAGGATATTATTGATAAGTATAATCAATAATTGGATCAACAATTGGATCACGCCAGAACTCCAAAAAAAACTAAAGCTGAGACAAAAACTATACAAAGCATCGAAATCTAATCTTACGGATCAAAATATGTGGTAAATCTAATCTTACGGATCAATCTTGGTAAATATGATAAACAAGTGCTTCACAACAGGCGAATTCCCTACATACCTAAAAAAAGCCATTATAACACCGATATACAAAAAAGGAGCGAAAGATAAATGCGAAAACTACAGGCCAATTGCAGTACTCAATGCAATCAGCAAAGTTTTTGAAAAAGCTATTGATATAAGAATACAAAACTTTATTGATACAACAATAAAATTCGACAGTAATCAATTTGGTTTCCTAGCTAGCAGCGGTATAGAATCAGCAATTACGGCAACTATGGAAAAGATCTACGACGCTCTGGACAAAAAAAAACTTGTGGCGGCCACTTTCATAGACTTGTCAAAAGCATTCGACCTTGTGGATCACGAAAAACTCCTTAATATCTTGAACGATATAGGTATGCGTGGAGTGGCAAACAAATTGATACAATCATATTTAAGCAATCGGCCTCATGCAGTAAAAATAGATGGAGAGTACAGTGACGAACTAATAACCAAAATTGGTGTACCACAGGGTTCGATCCTTGGACCTAAACTTTATCTACTGTACATAAACAACATTAGAAAATGCAGTTTTAATTCGGCGTACAATATCTACGCTGATGATACAAGTTTTCTAACAACAGCTATATCTAAAAAAGATTTGGAGGATAAAGTAAACCAGGATATGAAGACTTATCATGAATGGGCTTGCGCAAATGGGCTCAGCATAAACATTGAGAAAGCAAACTACATCGTCTTTCAACGACATAACAATACGGAAATAAACATAAAAGTAAAAATCAACGACACAGAAATAAAAAGAGTTCAGCATACGAAATACCTAGGAATGGTGATAGACGAAAAACTAAACTATGAAGACCACATAAAGGGAATAAAAAATCACATAATTCCAATCATACGAGCGATCAAAAGACTTGGATCTATACCAGAAAAGGCAGCCAAGCTGATATACAACGGACATATTTTATCAAAAATAACATATAACATATGTAGCTGGAGTCAGTGCAGTAAATTCCAAATAGAACAAATCGGAAGGCTAATGAACAAAACAATCCGAACCCTCTTCAATAAAAACACATTTACATCAACAAAAGACCTGTACAAAACCACTAAACTAATGGACATCAACCAACTTATATACACCGAAAAATGTAAATACATCTATAAAAGAAAAAACAATCTACTCAAATCAAACATGATACTCACTACAAGAAACGCGATACATCAACATAATACACGACAGAAAAACAACTTCAACATCCCAAAAGCAAGAACAACACAGCAAGTCAACAGCCTGAAACAAGCGCAATAAAACAATTCAACAACTTACCAGAAGAAATAAAAAATGCAGGAAACATCAATATCTTTAAGCAAAAACTTAAAAACTACGTTATGAATTTAAGATGAATAACTCAATGATTTAATCAATATGAAGTGATATCTCGCAATTTTATAACTAAGAAAATTATTTATTTACTAGTTTTAAATTATTTTTAATATTTTCTTACATCCTCTTATACACGGGTATTAATCCGTCTGAGGATTCCAGTAACTTTAATTTTATATATAATTATAGTTACTATTTTTAAAATAAAATAAAAAAAAAAAAGTAGAAAAAATTAGCATAATTTTTTTTGCGTCAGAGGTTGAATAGTAACTTAAAAATAAGCTTTTGTTTAGTTGGAATATGAACTACTTACTTGATGCAACTTCAAGGCTTAAAAGGCTTCAAGTTTCTCTTTCTTAAACATACTCTTTGAAAGTTGGTATCTTTTTCTCTTTTAGTTACGAGTTCAAATCGCTGATGCAATAATATTTGACTAAAAATTAATATATAGATAATAGATCGAAAACCCATGTCCAAATACTCGTATATGCGAAAATATCAAAATTTTTATTTGGTCAAAATAGTCTCTAGGACAAAAAAGTTATCACGTGATAGAAGTATTCCAGTACAATTAAAATTTTATTTGTTTTTACTATCTATTTTGATTAAATTAATGCTAATCACAGTTATTTCAACAAAAAAGACACATCTCAAAATAAAACAGTCGATTTTACTAACGTTTTTCAGATATAGGATCACAATTCAAAATAATACACTTTGAAACTTCTCTGTTGTTACAAATAAAGTGTCACAATTCAAAATAAAACTCTTTATGTGTAACAAAACATATCAGTGGATCTAAGACACCTTGACACAACTAAAAATAAAACTCTTTGGTTGAAAGTGCAGACGCAACGCAATTAACATTAAGACAGACATAACTACATTTTTCCAGTTAAAGAATAAAGTTATGAAAAAGACACTTTAACAGCAGTTAGAGATGTGTATTGTGAGTTGCTTTATGGCTAAAAGTCGATTTTGGAAAATTTTGAGTTGTGACTGTTTTGTATTTAGTGTGCGATATTAAAGGAAATTTGTTGAAGTGATCTTAAAAAGCACCATTCTACATTCTTTGTGAAAAATTGTTTATTTTAGATTTTAGACTTATATGTTACATATCTTTGGTGTTCAAAATGATGATGGTGTTTAATAAAAAATAAACTTAAGCTTACGAAAGAATTTTTTCGTTTTTGTAACCTTTCAATTTGTAGTCAAATATTAGATCTTAAAACAGATCTTCGCCGATACAGAAAAATGTATCTCAATTATAGTCCTCAGTTGTTCCTCAGTATGGATGGGAAGACATGACATTATCGATATCAATCCCTGGCAGCGCACATTCATGCTACGTCACTGTTGTTTAAACATATTTTAGCTACTCGCAGCAATATGTTGCAGTCAAACTATTGAGCAGAGTTGTTTGAGCTCTGACGTAATTAGATCAGTGGCGACATATTATAACTTAACTTTCGAAGCGTCGACCAACAATTGTCAAAGTTTGACTTGTCATCTGTTTTGCTGCTTATTCGTTTTATCTTTTTCTATGCATTTTTGACAAATGCTGGCTGGCAAAATAACTGTCACTCCTACCTTGTAATTAATATACAATGTATCATGGTTTGAGTTTAATTTTTATTTTTTACACACGAGAAGACATTTTTATTGAGTTGATTTATTTGCAATTTTCCAAAATACATACTTAAATCTCAAAATATTTATTTGTATTAAATTTTTGCTAAATTTTAAACTGTTCATATCTGTAAATTACAAGGAAACAATTCATAAAAAAATCTCATATACAGCTTAAGTTTTCTTTCTAGCTCAATTTTGAATGGAATTCCGAAAATCTCAAAATTCTAGCAATTTACTTGCGTTCATTTGCCCGATAGCTGCTTATGAACCTTTGGCACATAATCATCCCATTGAGCCTGATAGAAGTTAGCCGCCACCGGTTCACCCAGTTTGTATTTCGCTGCAAACTTCTCTGCCTGAAATTTTCCACGTTTATCGCCACTATTTATACCAATGCGTGGTTCAGTGAATTTTAATTTTCCCGGCTGTTTGTAGAGTAGAAAAACGTAACGATGTAGTCCAGTATCCTTTGGAGGACCTGAACCCACGTAGCCAGTGAGAACATCGCCCTTATCAACTGCATTACCGGGAATGTTGCCCACCAACCAGTGATGATATTCACGAAATTTGGGATCAGCACGACTGGGTGCATCTGGGTCAGTCATGATGAGTGTGTATAACGCATTGGGCTCGGCATCCCATTCGACTTGCGGTTGTGCCTTCACCTGCGTGGGTGTCAGTTCGACACCCTTATCAGCCAATACGCCACTCTTGTAGGTGACCTAAAAATAATATTCTTTATATGCTGTCTGTATAAGTAATGGTGTATTTTGCTTGATGTCACCTTTAAGAACTGGGTTGGTGGTTTCTTGATGACATCAGGTACAACCTTCAACTCATTAAAGACCCTCTGTATATCCGCTCCACCAATTGCAGATTCAGTCATTGCACTTTTATTGTGTGCGTTTGTGCCTGGATTTCGAATGACCGATCAATTGTTAATTTAGAATCAGTTTCAAAAATTTTAATGTTTTTTGTTCTTTTTTTTTATATTAATCACCGATATTGAAAAGTTTTTCTATGCTGTGATGAAATGATTTTTAACTGTGTTTCGAGTTCAAAAGTTAGAATTTGCTGCATCAGTTGTGGCATCTGGTCATTGACGATTTGAAATGGACCAAATTTACAAATATTACAATAAATTGTACTGTGAAGAAGTCATTAAATCAGTAAAGGTAAAACTTCTCTGTATACACTCTTTCTCTTCTAGAATAAGAAAGATTTTTGTGTAAGAGACAAAGAGAAAGAGACAGAGAGAAAGAGAGAACATCTCCAAAGAAATACAATACAAAATTCCAAAAAACATATCCCGTTTATTCAATATTTGCACTATAATTGAATTGAAAATATAATTGAATTTTCAATTGGTCGTACTGATATTAATAGTTTGTGATAATTAAAATATGAGATAAATGTCCGTGATTCAAAATTTTTCGAGATAACGTGAAAAAATTGCATTTATTGGATTTTATTGTTGATAAGTTGGGATTGTTATTTATGGTCAAACCAAACTTTTCGTGAAGAAAATTATTTAGCGGTAAAGAATCATTTCATGCAAAATTTACGTTAAAATATCCCCCGAGAATCAAAGGGATTTTATCTTCGCTTCTACTAAGAGCAGCAACACCTCTTTGACTGTAAATCAGTAGGGAACGATGTATGAAATAAAATACTAAAGATGGCGGATATGATTGCCAACTATTTTTGTTGGTAACCCATTTTTAGCTAGTATTCGCCCAGCACCGAATTCGTAAAAATAAAAAATTTAGGTGTAACCCAGCATCCTGAATTATAAAACTGTGACATCAGATCCGAAATCAAATCCGTTGTCAGAATTTAAAAATTACAAGTATTCGTAAAAATACAGAAAAAAATCAGCGATCCCCTAAAACTGCCCACCACGGTGTCACTGTCTTACCAGCGTCCACACGTGCAAGTGTAAGTTCGAAAAACTCAATGCATCCAAACATTTTTAATAACACGCTCACATTTTCGGACTTGCAGCATTCTTCCAGCGCTACTTGCAAGGAAATTTCAGAGGCAGTGAGTTTTGGCACTTGCTGCAAGTAAATGTCACAAAAGGGGGATTAAAGTGATGCTTTTTGTGGATTTTTCGGGGATTTCCGCACTT
Source organism: Coremacera marginata (assembly GCA_914767935.1). Taxonomy (NCBI): domain Eukaryota; kingdom Metazoa; phylum Arthropoda; class Insecta; order Diptera; family Sciomyzidae; genus Coremacera; species Coremacera marginata. The sequence goes on along the minus strand of OU612043.1, from coordinate 203,115,883 downwards.
TTATACAAGAAGCAACACTGGTAACATGTTTTATTCATTTTTTAACGTCTTCATTTCACGCAATACTGCAATTACAGGGAGAACTTTCGCATTCGACGACCTTTTTAAATGAACTTGCACTTGCACATGTGGACGCTGAAGCAACTTGCAGCTAATTTCGAATTTTTTTTAAGACAATATATATTCCCAACTTGCAAGTGCAAGTTTGAAAACTCAAGACATCCAAACATTTTTACTAACACGCTCACATTTTCGGACTTGCAGCATACTTGCAGAGGCAGTAAATTTCGTCACTTGTTGCAAGTAAATGTCAAAAAGGGGGATTAAAGTGATGCTTTTGTGGATTTTTCTGGGATTCCGCAATTTTAAACAAGAAGCAACACTGGTTTTCCTCGTTTTCCAACTTCATCATTTCAAGCAATATTACAATTGCAGGGAGAACCTTCGCATTCGACGACATTTTTAAATGAACTTGCACATGTGGACGCTGAAGCTACTTGCAGCTAATTTTGAACTTTTTCGAAGATAATATACGTGGTGTCCCACAATTGAGTGCAACTATTTACGGAGCTGAAAGGTTATGTCGAGTTGAGCAAAAAATCGTATGGTTGTGGGTCTATTTTCACATTCTAAGGAGCTACAGGGTTAATTAATATTTCACGACTTTAGTTTACGTTATTGTTTCTAGCAGAAAAACTTACTTACATAAAACGTATTTTGATAGCTAATAATAAAGGCAATAAAATCATCTTTCCAACGGTATATCAACAAACTCCACCAACTTAACCGTTACCGAGCTGTGATTGTGTGAAGATGAAATTAATCGGTTAAAATTACCAAATTTCAACTTTGAGTGCAAATTTCTCAGAATTTTGCGTAATAAATGAATTTTTTTTTTAGATCAATTTTGTAATATATTCCATTTTCTTTTCAATGAGACAAAAAACATAAACATATCTTTAAAAATAAAAAAGTTGGCTGTACTCAAAAAATTATACTTATTAGAAAATTATGACAAATAAAGACATTACAGTTTGTTGTGCAGTAGATATAATCATTGTTTCTAATAAGTATAATTTTTTCAGTATAGCCAACTTTTTTATTTTTTAAGATATGTTTATGTTTTTGGTCCACCATAGACCAGATTTTCACGCTACGACAAATCCTGGAGAAAACCCACGAAAATCAAATTGACACACACCATCTCTTTGTCGATTTTAAAGCTGCGTTCGATAGCCCGAGAAGGATTGCCTATACGCAACAATGTCTGAGTTCGGTATACCTGCAAAGTTGATTAGACTTTGCAGAATGACGTTGAGCAACACACGCAGCTCCGTCAGGTAGGAAATGACCTCTCCGAAACCTTCAATACCGAAAGAGGTTTCAGGCAAGGCGATCCACTGTCTTGCGACCTCTTCAACATCATCATGGAGGGGATCGTACGAAAGGCCGGTGTGCATCGTAATGGCACCATTTTCTACAAAGGCGTCCAGCTCCTTGCGTACGCTGATGATATTGATATTGTCGGCAGAACCAAGAGAGATGTTACCGCTGCTTTCGCCGCTATCGAAAAGGAATCAGCCAAAGTGGGTTTGACGATAAATGAGGGCAAAACAAAATATATGCTGTCTACAAACAAGGGAGCTCGGCGTTTAGACTCCCACGTTTCATCCGGCAGCTATAACTTTGAAGTAGTCAAGGAGTTCGTTTACCTTGGCACCGCCATTAATACCAAAAACGAAATCAGCCTGGAGATAAAGCGAAGAACATTAATTGCTAATAGGTGCTACTACGGGCTCAGTAAGCAACTAAGTTCCAGAGCCCTCTCTCGATCGACAAAACTAACACTCTACAAGACGCTCGTTCTACCTGTGCTGCTTTATGGCGCTGAGGCATGGGTAGTTTCGCAAACTGACGCAGCCGCTCTGAGGGTGTTCGAGAGAAAAGTTCTTCGCAAAATCTTCGGTCCTGTTCGAGTCGGCGATGACTATCGCATCCGAATGAACCACGAGCTGTATGAGCTCTACGATGACATTGACGTAGTTCGGCGTATAACTGTGCAGCGACTACGCTGGCTGGGTCATGTCCATCGTATGAACGACGAAGCTCCAGCGAAAAAGGTGCTCGAGGCGAGGGTCGCTGGTCAACGACGACGAGGGAGACCATGCCTCCGATGGATGGACCAGGCTGAGGAAGCCCTAACCGCACTTGGTGTATCCGATTGGAGAAGGCGCGCGCAAAGCAGAGGCGCCTGGCGAGAGCTGATGAGGTCGGCTGAAACCCGGACACGGGTTGTTACGACCACCTAAGTAAGTAAGTAAGTTATGTTTTTGGTGTCATTGAAAAGAAAATTGAATTAGTTACAAAATTGATCCAAAAAAAAAATTTCATTTATTACGCGATGTTCTGAGAAATTTGCACTCAAAATTGAAATTACGAGGGGTGCCTTTTATATTTCGGGATTAGAGAACAAAAACAAATATTAATCATCGAAAATCACTTTATTGTTTTTCAAAATATTCTCCATTAAGATCTATACACTTTTGCATGCGTTTGAACCAATTGTCGAAGCACTTTTGCCACTCTGATTGAGGTATCTCCAAAACATGCATTCTGAATGCCGCAACCGCTTCTTCGGGCGTCGAAAATCGTTGTCCACGCAGTTTATTCTTCACGGTTGGGAATAAAAAGAAGTCATTCGGTGCCAAGTCAGGACTATACGGCGGATGACCCATCAAATCGATGTTTTGGGTGCTCAAAAATGCAGTTGTTTGAGCCGATGTGTGAGAGCTCGCATTGTCGTGGTGAAGAGTGATCCGTCTTCGGCGGTTGGTTTTCCTGATTTCTTGGAAGACAACTGGCAAACAAATGGTTGTGTACCACTCAGAGTTGACTGTTCTGCGTTGTTCTAGTGGTACGGTTGCGACACGTCCATATTTTCCGAAAAAACAGGCGACCATTTGCTTGGAAGTGCTTCGTGCGCGAACAACTTTTGTTGGATTTGGCTCATCTTGAAACACCCATACAGTCGACTGCTGTTTACTTTCGGGCTCATACGCGTAAATCCACAATTCATCACCTGTCACGATGTCATAGACGTGTTTCGAAGCACCGCGATCGTATTTTTTCAGCATTTCCTTCGACCAATCGACACGAGCCTTTTTTTGAGCGATTGACAAATTGTGTGGGATCCAACGCGAACAAATTTTTTTGACAGTCAAATGTTTATGCAATATTGAATGTATGCTGGTCCCACTTATGCCTAAGGTTGCCTCAATCTCACGATAGGTAACATGACGATCTTGCAATATCAGTTCGCGCACAGCATCAATGGTTTTCGGAACAACAGCTGATTTCGGACGACCTTCACGAAATTCGTCTTGGAGTGAACTACGACCACGATTGAATTCACCATACCATCTTCATCGCCAAAAATTGAATTAAGTTCATCCATGCACTGTTGCTGTGTTAATTCACGTCGAAAGTTGTAAAAAATAATCGCACGAAAATGTTCACGATTTAATTCCATTTTTAGACCGAGATGAATCTTTTAAGTTACTATAAACAACACAAATAGCGCTCGTATGTCAAAACGTTCTGAGTACGTATAAGCCAACAAATGTCAAACTTTGCGATAGAGCTTTCAGTTGACAGATTGCAACACCAGGGTTGCCAAATCCCGAAATATAAAAGGCACCCTACGTAGGTAGTTTCAATCGATTGATTTCACCTTCACACGAGCACAGCTCGGTAACGGTTAAGTTGGTGGGGTTTGTTGATATGACGTTAGAAAGGTGATTTTATTGCTTTTATAATGAGCTATCAAAATAAGTTTTATGTAAGTTAGTTTTTCTGCTAGAAACAATAACGTAAACCAAAGTCGTGAAATATTAATTGACCCTGTGCTCCTAAGAATGTGAAAATAGCCCCCTCCCCTTCCATACGATTTTTTGCTCAGTTCAACATAACCTTTTAGCTCCGTAAATAGTTGCACTCAATTGTGGGACACCCTGTATATTCTTTACTTGTTGCTAGTGATTACTTGCACATGTGGTCACAGGGTAAGACAGCGCTTATTATATACAAAACTTTTCACTTTTGTGTTACATGCTTATCAACAACATCCCTATAGGAACAAGCTAACTTGTTTTTAAAAACAACTAATTGAAAAACTAAAATAAACTAGTTTAAAATAAACTAGTTTATGAACTACTTCGAATTATATTAAGGCGGCATCCACTTCAATTCTAAAAAGTTTTTATTGCATTATTTATGAAGTAATTAAAATACTACTTAAAAACAAGTGGTTGATAAACTACTTTGAATTATATAAAGACGGAAACTACTCGGATTTTGGCTTGTTTTAATTGTAAATATTTATTAGATTACATGTTTATAACCATGTTATTTCATCAAATATTATTCACTTTAGGCTTCACTAACATTTTGTTTCAAAAATACTTATTTTTTTATTTATGACATTGAGCTGCAAGACAGACATGGTAAACACACTTTAAAACTGATAGACTGCCTCAAAGCCCTGTGAAACGATTAAAAATTCTTTATTATTTAAGACATTCATATTACAAACAGGTAGAGTTAAGCAAACATTGGGCAATTTTGCGGACTTTGTGCGGAAATTGATGCATTGCTTAACCATTCAGCAAACACCTAATCACTTCAGTAATAAAGACGCACGCCTTTCCCTACGTAGCGTTGAGTCTGCTCCATCACTTCATTGCGATTGACACTTAAAATAAGCACTAAGCAAAATATCGGTGTGTCCATCGACCATGATTGATGGTTGCAAATCGTGGAAAATCCCGCCGACACGCTTGTTTAGCTCATATTTTGAAATGAATCATCAAAAAGCTGTCTTGTGTTAAATAACAGGAGCAGTATCCACACAATTCCGATCAATTGGATCGGCACCTTGGCTCATGTACCCAGGCGGTGGCGTACCCGTTTGTGGAAACTGCTTCCGTAAACTGCATTCACGTAATAAATTTATGTATATTTTTTCAGTCAAATAAATGATCTCTTTGATATATAGAATTTTCAGTAAGTGAAATATTAACTAGTTTTCAATTGGTTATTTTAAAGTAGTTAAAAAAATATTTTAAATTTAACTAATTTAACAAGTAGTTGAAAATATATGCAGACGAAAGTCAATTGACTTATTTAGCGGACATCACCATACAAAATATGTTAGTTCGTTTTATGGAAAAAAGTCAGAATTCAAACTAGTTGTGGTTGACAAAAAACTACTTTTTCAACTACTTTTAAATTAGTTGATTTTCCTACGTGAACATTTTTTATCAAACTGCAGAGCAGTATAGCATTTAACAGTTGGAAACAAAATCATATATAACTGATTGTTTTTTTTAATGGCACATTCCAGAAAAAGCGATACCAAGGTGTGTTCAAAAAAATGAGAAAAAAAAGAAACTGATGATAGAAAAAAATTTGTATGGGTGTAGCGCAGGCCAGATGGGCTTCTGGACGAGAAAACATCCGCTATTTTAAAAATTGTTTAAAAATCACTCGAACAATATTTCTAACATTTTTTTACGCAGAAGTGACCAAAATATATTTCTTCGATAGAAAATAAGCTTCTGGCTACCGAAAATTATTTTTTGTGGCTTAATTATGAACAAACGAAAGTCAACCTCTGCATTTTACTTGAGTACGGAAACGTACGTGACGCTCTTTAAAATTAAGTTAATAAATACGTCTTCCCTTTTTTAAAAGTTTTTCTTCAGAATGGCATAGAATGGCTTAAAGGGCATATTCTCGGCCCTTCAAATATATTTATACTCCCATCGTTTCGTGTACAGTCGCGATTTAATGTGTAAAAATGCAAAAAAAGACAAAATGGAATGTGCCTAATGTGAAATGCTTGATTCTATAAGAAACCTTTCTTACACCGAGAAAAAAACACCGTAAAATTAAAAATGACGTTAAATTAAAATTTAACAGTGACAAATGTAGGGTAAAGTTGGAAATTTTTGAACCAGTAATGATATTTTTATTATTATATTATATATATATTATATTAGATATTTTTATACATGAATTTAATTTTTATTCTAAAATTGGTCATTATTCTAATGAAGTTGTTCTATTTTAAATCCTTAAATAAAAAAATTTTGTTTTAAAGTTGACCATTTTTGAGTTCAAGCAGAATTTAAAAATTTTAAAGCTGTATAAGATTGCAATCATTTCACGTTTCAAGTCTTTTGATTTTGATTTTGTTCAAATTGATTACAATTGAAACATTTGAAATTTGCAATCATTTGTCATAATTTGATTGCAGTCTCGCATTCATTTATGTGGCAATTGATTGCATTCAAGTCACTTCAAGTCAGCTGGGACTTCAAATCCCTTGATTGAAATCTTTTTTTTTAATTCATTATTTCAATTATTGAGAAAAATGCGAAAAAATTACAGCCATGTGTTTGCCAGGCCCCTTGAAACGCAGAGTGAGTATCAAAACTGTTCTTATTGATAATTCCCATCCAAAAAAACGAAAAAGAAAAAGAAAACGTATGCATATGCGTCGTCGGCCACTCGATAGAAGCAAAGAGATTTTACTACTATATTTAAGTTAATATCTGAAAAACTAGTCGTGGTGGAACGAAACGGAAACCGAATTCAGAATCAGCACAAAATTTTGCTTAGTTTTTGCATAAAAACTTTTAAATTTGTGTTACTTGAATGCATACACAAGTCAAATCACAATTGATTGGAAATGGTGACAATGAAACCAAGTTATGATTGCTCAAAATGATTAATAAATCAAAATCATTCAAAATGATTGGTGACTTAATTTTTTTGAAGTCTTATTCACGAAATTGAATAAATACTGCAATCAAACATTTTACCCATTGATTGTGACTTCAAAGAATGCAGCTCCAAATTATTGCAATCGTACACAGCTCTGATCAATTTACATTTTGAGTTAAAAATAAGACATTTTTAATATTAAAATCATCGTTTTATTTTAAAATTTTTTTTATTTTCACTACAAGAGTGCCTTAAAAAGCGTTTATTATTTGCATTAAGGCTGAAAAGTCTTGCATTTTTAGGCTAATGTGGTTACAAATTAATTCCTCAAACTTATGAGAGTTTGTTAGGTTCTGGTTTGTTTTAAAGTATTCCAGTATTACTCTTCCTCTTGACGTAACATTCAAAAATGTACGCAGGTTCTTCATAAAACTAATCAAAAATTACAAACAATCAATATGGGTTAACTTGAATTAAATAAGTGTTACCTTTATATTTTTTTTTTTATTTTTAATTTATTTTATAATACTTTTTTTAATTTATTTTATAAAAGATATAAAATATCTTTTTCTTCTTCTCTAAATTTATTCTATAGGTATGTATACTACCAATATAATAGGTGTTATTTGCATTTTAAAATTGCGCATTTTTCAATCAAAAACGAGTAAATTAAAATAAGCAACTTTAAACTAAGTATGATAGTTCATGATTTTAAAATGGGTTTTTTTGCTTATTGTACATGAATTGACGTGGCATACAGGTTGAGGTGCGTAGCTTGTATGCGATAGAACCAAGGTTCATATCCCATCTGACACAGAAGTATTTTTCAATTGAAATAATTTTTCTGTTCGGCCGTCACCTCTCTGCAGACAATGGAAAACCTCAGAAAGTAAAAAAATGTCATGAAAAGCTTTTTGAGAACATAAGCCGTTCGGAGTCGGCATCAAGCTGTAGGTCCAGTTCTCGATCGTTTGTGTCAAACATTTTATAAAAACGCACAACACAATTGATCATAAGAAGCTCGGTCAAAGTGCTTTCAAGGGCTTAAATGGCCACTTCGTTCTTCCGTTCGTACATAAATTGCTAAATCGATGGTTAAGCGCACAAATTTGCCAGGTTGGGTAATCGATAATTGGCTATATTGCTTTGTTGGGTAGTCGGTAATTGGTTCAATTGGGTAATGGGTAATTAGCTCTGTAATCGGTGGGTAATCGCTTCGGTAATCGGCAATTGATTCGGTAATCGGTTGGTAATTGCTTCGGTAATCGAAAATTGGTTCGGTTATTGGTTTGTAATCGCTTCAGTAATCGGTAATTGTTTCGGTAATTGGTAATCGGTTGGTAATCGCTTTGGTAATCAGTAAAGGGTTGGTAATCGCTTCGGTAAGTGGTAATCGGTTGATAATCGCTTCGGTGATTTGTTGGTAATCGCTTCGGTAATCGGTAATTGGTCCAGTAATCGGCTGGTTATCGCTTCGGTAATCACTTCGTTAATCGGTAATTCGTTGGTAATCACCTCGGTAATCAGTAATTGGTTCGATAATCGCTTCGGTATTCGGCCCGGTAATCGGTTCAGTAATCGCTTCGGTCTTCGGCTTGCTCGATGCTAGGTTATCCCTAAAAAGGAATCCTATACAGCAATAATTTCTGTTATGCTAACAGCGTGATGATATCGCGAATCTGTAGTTTTGCTCTCTACCAAAAAGTGGTTAACGCACCTAAAGAAGTTCTCACAAAATGTGTTTCTCAATCCTTTTGACCTTTGACTTTTGAATAATAATTATGTATTTCACTCAATGCTTACTCTGTTTTTTTTTTAAATTTTGCACAGTCTTAAACAGCAGAAAATTATCTAAAATGATTTTTCAGGATAATCGGGACATAAACTCGCATGCAACTTTTTTTCCATTATTCTGGTTTATTAAATATATCAAAAGCATGGTCTGAATGACAAAAATAATTTATATAAACTACCGAGTTACACCGATTATTTCAGCTTGTTAAGATTATTTTGTAAAAAATCGTGTTTTATTATATTGACCTTTACAAAGCAATATTTATAAATAAATGTTTGTGTTCGTGTGTGCATAGTTAAATAATAAATGTTATGCTTTACATGTTTGGTTTATTCATTTCAATCGACATGTTGGCCAAATTTTCATATTTTGACCTTTTCATTGAATATTAAAATCATTTAGTTTTTTTTTTTATAATTCTGGTATGAAGCAATAATATATGCAAATATGCTTTGAAATAACTAATCAACTATTGCGTTAACCACTTTTTGGTAGAGTTTTGCTCTCTACCAAAAAGTGGTTAACGCACCTAAAGAAGTTCTCACAAAATGTGTTTCTCAATCCTTTTGACCTTTGACTTTTGAATAATAATTATGTATTTCACTCAATGCTTACTCTGTTTTTTTTTAAATTTTGCACAGTCTTAAACAGCAGAAAATTATCTAAAATGATTTTTCAGGATAATCGGGATATAAACTCGCATGCAACTTTTTTTTCCATTATTCTGGTTTATTAAATATATCAAAAGCATGGTCTGAATGACAAAAATAATTTATATAAACTACCGAGTTACACCGATTATTTCAGCTTGTTAAGATTATTTTGTAAAAAATCGTGTTTTATTATATCGACCTTTACAAAGCAATATTTATAAATAAATGTTTGTGTTCGTGTGTGCATAGTTAAATAATAAATGTTATGCTTTACATGTTTGGTTTATTCATTTCAATCGTCATGTTGGCCAAATTTTCATATTTTGACCTTTTCATTGAATATTAAAATCATTTAGTTTTTTTTTTTATAATTCTGCTATAAAGCAATAATATATGCAAATATGCTTTGAAATAATTAATCAACTATAACGTGCATGAAAAAAAGTCATAGCAAAAAAAGAAAAAATGGGAATAAACAAAATTAAAAAAAGAAACTCACTCTGCATGTTATGCAACAGAATTTAAGAGAAAAAAATATAATATATGTCAAAGTAATAAAATGATTGGGGCAATAAATTAAGCACCCAACTGTTTGTACAATTTTGGCACATAATCATCCCACTGAGCTTGATAAAAGTTACCCGCTACTGGCACACCCAGCTCATACTTTTTGGCGAATTCCTGGGTATTGAATAAAGCACGGCCCTCCATGTCAGTATTGGTCAAACGCCCTTCATTGAATTCTTGCTTCTTTGGTTGTTTATATAGCAGAAAAACATAACGATGTAGTCCGCTGTCCTGTGGGGGACCAGAGCCCAAATATGGCGATAACACTTCACCCCGGCTCAAATCATTGCCTGGGATGTTGACGACTAGCCAATGATGCCATTCACGGAATTTAGGGTTCTCACGACTGGGTGCATCGGGATCAGTCATTATGAGTGTGTAGTAGGAAGTAGGATCATCACTAGTCCATTCGACTTTCGGTTCATTTTGGACTTGTGTTGGGGTCAGTTCGACACCCTTGTCAGCCGTGACACCGCTATCGTAGCTGATCTGTTACATTTTATATTTAATTATTTCTTAACTATTTTTGGAAAGTTAAAAAAAAAAAAATCAAAATACCTTCAGAAAGTCCGGTGGTCCTTCGGTAATAACATCGGGTATAACTTCGAGATGCTTCATAAACTTAGTTATTTCCGAGTCTTCAGCCATGACCATGGCTAGCAGGCTGAGCACAAATATGGCTTGCTTGGTCAACATCCTGACTTAACTTTGAAGCAAGTAAATTTATTCAGAATAAATAGTTAATAACACTTTAACACGATCTTGTAAAATGAGTACCAGCTTAACACGATGCGTTAAACTTCACAAATGCTCTGATTATAAAGATCACTGGCAAAGATGAAAGCAGTTCGAAGGCAAAGCTAACCTAATGAAAAGCAAAAGTTCAAATATTTAAAACCGGCTTAATTTCGAAAAAAAAAACAGCTGCCAACAACAGCTGCTTTGTAGTTGCTGCTTTATAGTTTGTTATTATTATTGTTTGACGTAAATATATCTCTCTCTCTGTTGCCTGCTTTGTTTTTAATTAATTATATGATATGATAGGAATTTTATTTATAGAACACCGTACAACAAAATTAAAATTTTTATCAGTTCCAAGAAAAAGCCAACTAAATTCTGGTAGTGGGGCTCTGAATAAACACTCGGCCAATGTCATTTTTTCTATATCAAGTCTTTACGTCTAGTAAATCTTATTTTAGACTTAAATCTATACAAATTTTTAAAAAAATTACATTTCATAATTGCAAAATTGCCTGATGCAATTTTAGTACTCATACGCAGTATTGACAAAAAAATGCGGATAGGAACCACAAATGTACACATATAACACATAAATGCCAACTTTGCTTCAAACAGTTAAAATAAAATCAACATTTTTGTAAGAATTAATGTAAATAAATTTTGTTATTTTGTCACAGTGGAATAAAAGTAGGCGTGGTAATTTTTTTTGAAGGATAACCATCAAGTTTAAATCGCATGAAAATATATAGGTAGAAGTCATATTTTTTGCTAATAAAATGTTTAAGCAGACTCTGAGTATGAATTGTAAAATAGCATAAGACAATTTTGCAGTTAAAAGACGTTAACAATTTGATCTGGAAAAATGACAAGGAGCTATTGTTTATTCTGAGCCGCACTACCAGAATATATAGCAGTTTTTTTTGGGACTAAGATTGTGTTGGACGGTGTAATAACTGCTGTTATTCGATTATGATATAGAACAATGTAGCAAGAATTCATGAGATTTAACAATATATTTAAACATTTAGGGATCTGTTGTGTACGGCGATTAAAGAACTATGTTGTAGAAATTGCTTATATCATGAATTTGTTATCGCAAACCGATCATGTTGAACATATTTTTTTGTCACAAACCGTTAAGTGCATACACAGAGAAAAAAATAGACAGAAAATACTAGTTAAACTTCACAAAGTATTACAAAATAATGGGACCACACTTAAACATGGGTACATTTCAAAACCAAAGGCTTTTATCTGTCCCTGATTTTTTCAGTCTTCTCTCTCTTAAAAAAAAGCATAAAATAAACTTAAAAAATTACTTTTGTTAAATAAAAACAACCAGTAATTCCGTGTTAAGACGCCATAATGAAAAATATTTAGTGATAGGTAATTTTGTTTGTATTTTTAATAAGGACTATTTTTACCTTTGAACCAAGGACTGCATATAACCTTTCTATGTCTCTGTTGAATTGTTAAATAGCCCAGTTATTACATATCATAGCATTGTAATAAAAATCTATCACATACTTTTAGGCATCCCAGAGAAATTTGCATTGTTTCATAGAAAATTGTTTCATCTTTTTTCAAAAAATACACAATATTTAAGAAAAAATAAGACCTTATTGCACATCTACTGAGCAAGGCCTTTCAATTGCTGCCCTTTTTTTGAAAATAGCGTCTATAGTATGTAGGCAATTCACAAGATGTTGTAATGTTGTATTTTGTATTTGGTAAGTAAAATTATTTTTCATTTTCTTCACTATTAGTAAGGAGATGTTGTTGAAATTTCGGTATATAGTGGTTGTATGATGTGCTTAAAATGGGCGTGATTGGACCGGAAGTACGCTTACCTCCCATACAAAGTGATGTACAAAAAATTTCTTTGTATAAAAGGTGAGCGTAGTTATCGTTTGACCACGCCCATTTTATACACATTATACAATCACTATAAATAAAAACTTCAAGCTAAATTTCAACAGAAAAAAAAAAAAAAAATAATAAACTTCTTACAACTTAACAACATGTTGTGAATTGCCTAAATATATTCGAAATCTGACATTTAGAGAGACGGCAAATTTCATCGTTTAACATTTACAAGCGGTTATTTTCTCTCCTCTCTTACCTGTTTCATAGAAAATCATTTGTCTCCACTCTTACCTTCACTTATTCAATATAGAAAAAGAAAACGAAAAAAGAAAGAAAAATAAAAAGAATATGCATTGATTTGCAATGTCAGCATACATTTCAAGGAGTTGTTGGTGTTTTTAATTTATGTATAAATTTAACAAAACAGTAATTTTTTTGGAGAATTTGTGTTGTCACCGCTTCGTGTCAGGAGTGTTATGTTTTGCTGCAATTGCTCTAATCTTTATGTTAATTACTTATATACCGTCCAGTGCATAACGGCAAGAAAACACATGATTTATTAATTTCAGTTTCACTAAATGAGTGACATTTTAAAGTGTTTATTAAAATATAATCAGCAGATTATAGTAAGTATAAATTAATATGTTCAGGGTGTTTTCTTTGACTTTGCGGTTTTAAGTATTGAAAATAAAAAAACGGGTTTTATTTGATTGCTTAATTTTTACCTGTTTCTTATATTTTGAGTTTTTCGTGCAGAATTTTTTTCAACTAAAATGCTAAAAGTAAAACACCAACGTCTATGCCGCCGAATTACTAAACCTTTTTTATTTTTTTATTTTTTTTTCTGATTAACACAACTAAATTATCATATGCTAAAATTTAGAAATTTTTAAGAGATTTTAACGATACAACACTCAAGACAAAAATCGTATCCACTTTTGTTTTTGCTCCAAAGCAAAAACTTAAAAATAAATTCAACAGTAGTTTTTAAAGAGCGATGAGAGAAGAGTTTTTAATAGAGATGAAAATTCTTCTTTGCGCTATTGAAACATACCTAGTCGCTTAGCGTGGACTGTTTGTTTTACATTAAACTGTAAAGAACATTTTTGTAGAGAATTATTTGATCTCTACAAATTTGATCCCAGCATATTTATTGTCCTACAAAGAGGAATATGTAATAAGCGAATGACTGATTTCGGTGTTCTTTGAACCTGAATATCTTCTAGCGAATACATGGTATCATACGGAACTCTTGACAAGTTCTTATTTAGGTGTTTATGAAAAGGTTTGCATCCAAAAAAGTAGCTCCTAATTTTTGTGGATTTGAGAAAAATAAATAAAATAAGTCTGGCAATAAAATATATCAACTCTCGGGCGCAGTCATAATTTATGTCGCAGAAAAAACCAAAAATGCAGATTTTTTTTTTTACGCGTGGTTTTGAAAAATATATGAAGCCCATTATGAGTTTTTGCTTCCATACATTTCTTTTCACTCTAATGTACATTTTATTTTTTAGTACCTACATTTTAGTCCGGCGTTAGTTATTTTTCTACAAAATAGTATCAATCAGAATTTTTAATTCTTAAAGCTTTTCGCCAGGAAGTGGTGACTGGCATCAAATAATTTTATATGCATGCTATTCACAAGTTGTCACAACGTTTGTATGCAGCTTCTAGTTTTTCTATTGTTAAATAAATAATGACTTAAATTAATCAGCTAAAATCTTTAAATTGAATAAACTGAAGTATTTTTTTTTTTTTTAATTTTTGTTGCATGTTGATTGCAAGGCCTGACATACTCAGCGATAATTGATAGTTATCGAGAATACTTAATGAAAATAAAGCATGCCAGCAAAAAGCTCTAATTACACTGCACAACAAGGTTTTTGAATTGTTTTCTTGCCACAACTACTCGTACTTAGACCGACATAAAGATGGTCCTGGAGAATCAAGCTTATATATATACATATATAAGCTATAGTAAATCAATAAAATTAGGGTCTAAGAGCCCTATTTTGGTGATTGACAGTTGAAAATTTATTGACAACTGTAAAAATTTCTTATTTTTAAATGTAATCAAAAGCTCATAACATGACAAAAATGTCCACATCACTAAGAAAATATTCAGAACAAATAAATTTGTGAAACATTTTGAAAGTTTTCAACTCCTTTCACCAAAAAATAGCACATTAAAGACTAGTTTGTCAATGGATTTACAGTTGTTAATCACCAGAATAGGGCTATAAGTGTTAAAAGGAAGAGCATTTTTTGACTTTTGGGATCTTTTTCGTAAAAATACCTCAATCCAACGTAAAATAAAACGGAATGGAAAAGACGGTTTGTTGGCAACAATGGAATCCAAAAATTTTTCGAATGAAAATCAAAAATATTTTTTTAGTATTAAGTTGCTCCGAGTGAGAAATAAATGTTTTCGGTTTTTTAAAATTTTTTTTTGTGATCGAAATGCTAGAAAAGGCCACTTTCGGTATTTTTTTAAAAAAAGTCAAGTTTCAACAGTTATCTTTTTTCCGAATTTCGGTTTTTATTTTTTTACAGAAAATAGCTCAAAAAAATTTTTACTCAAAACTCGAAACTTACAAAAAGGAACACTTTCATTTTTTTTATTTGTTTATTTATTTATTTAAGAGATAACGTCAACATATAAGACAACATATAATAATAACAGGTAATAAGCAACAATGAATAAATTTACTTTAAAACTAACACTAAGTAATTAACTTGATAAAAAAACAGTAATTAATCTTATTCTAAAAGAAAAGATGAAAATAAATGGCTTAAGAAAAAAGAGAAAGTATTAAGAAAATTATTGAGAAATTGCATGCCTAAGCATAATTTTTTATACACTACTTTAAAAAAAATTTAATTTCAAAAATAATATAACTTTTTTTCGGGTTTGTTTTTTTATTTTCCTTTTTTTTTTGAAACTGCCGCCTCTCGTTCTGTGATTTGCTTGACAGAAATCGGCAACAACACAAATTTTTCTTTAATGATTTACCTATTCCTTTTTTTTTCTCGGTGTAGTGAAACCTTGAATCGCAACCCAGTATTTGACTTCTCAAATGACTGATGCGGTCGAACTTTTTGAGGCCATAAACATACCTAACAGTGCTTCGTTGTAAAATCAGTTTAAACCTGGAATCAATTTAACTATACGCAACATCTGAGTATGAAATGATTGGCATTATGACTAACTTTTTCCTAGTATCAACAAGTACAAATGATGCAGTCCATCTCAGGTTCCGTAGGGCAGAGTTACTCAAAGTGTGCTCCGCGGAACCCTAGGGCTCCTCAAAGCCTCAGAGGGGGCTCCGCGAAAATACTGGCCAATGCTTTATTAAAAACAAACGCAGAAAATATTGCACATTATGGCTTTGCAGCTTTTTTGTGACTCTTCGAAAACAAGTACAAAAGCCTAATCAACCCTTAGTGCACACAACTCGATTCATACTCACTTCGTTTTATTCGGTTCATAAATACTTATGGTTGTTGTCGTCTTGCTTATTCTTATCCTATTTCTCCAAATACAGACAACAGTGTTCAACGCTAGTAACAAAAATAAAAAAAAAAAAAAACGAAATGGCCATTTCAGCCCTTGAAAGGACTTTGACCGAGCTTCTTATGATCAATTGTGTTGTGTGTGATGTGAAATATTTGCACACAAATGATCGAGAACTAGACCTACAACCTACATGTTTTACACCGACTCCGAACGGCTTATGTTCCCAAGAAGCTTTTCATTGCAGTTTTTACTCTCTGAGGTTTGCCATTGTATGCATAGAGGTGACGGCCGAACAGAAAAATTAATTCAATTGAAAAAATTTTCTGTGTCGGATGGAGGATTCGAACCTGGGTTCTCTGGCGTAAGAGTCACACACTCTACCCACTACGCCACGGCCGCCACAAAACAAAAATACCGCTTTCAAAAGAAAATTACGTTTTTTGATTATTCGTGTTGACCTCAGACTTAGAAATGTTTCAATATGATATGTTTGAAGAATTGGTCCAATATCTCAATGCTGTGCGGGCATGCTTTGAGACCTATTTTACCCCCCCGCAAATATAAATCCAAATTATTTTTGTATGCAACTTTCAAAAGCCTGATAGTATGTCAAACGAGATTTTTTAATAATTTTGAGAAATGTCATTGGCCATGTTTCTGAATGGTTTTATATGCAGTATTCGTGATGAATACCCATTTCTTTACACAAAGGTCCAACAACACTTTGTGCGAAACAGGATTCTTTCTTTACTTATGTAACTACATAAACAAAATACCGCAAAAGACTGGATACCGAACCTGATATGGGAAATCAACTTTCTTCTATCAAACCTTATATCAAACAATTGATGAAAAATAAAAAAACAGTTTCATACCTCCCATTAGATTTTTCATTATTTTTATGTAATTTACTAAAGTCAATAAATAATTTTTTATGTTTTAATACAGAAAATATGTATTAATAAATATTTTAAAAATAAATTATGATTATTATTGAAGAGTACACATAAAGCAGTTTTTGATTATCTTAAGGCTCATTTAAATGTTTCGCTTTCTCAAAGGGTTCTGTCGCCAAAAAAGTTTGAGAACCGCTGCCGTAGGATATTTGTTTTTGGATATAAAAGCCTAAATATCAGTAAAATTTGTAGTTTGGTCAAGCTTTCCTCGGTGCCGCTTATGTGTGTTTTTTAAAAAAATTAGCACTTTTTTCCCATATCGCCAAGTATTAACATGTTTGGATGCATCTCGGCACGGGTTTCCGTAGTAGGTACTCGAAATTTTATTTTAAGGAACACTCGCTTGATCTAATTAGGGCTGTAGTTAAGTATAAAATTTGATTTGCACTCAAAAAGTATTGGGTTCAATCTACCTTAAATAAGAAGCGATAGATTGCAGTTAGTTTAACATCATACGAAAAAATGAAGACGGACTTCAACTTTTTTGGCACACCATTGCCCCCACATTTTTATTAGTTGTGATTTGGATTAAGATTGATTTTTCAGTTATTTATTTATTTCATTTTTATTAATTTTTTATTTAATATTTTTCCATTTTAGTCCTGAAATTGGAATTTTTATAACCAGAAATTATATTTTTATATATTGGATTCCTGAACACCCTGAATGCTTTGCCACCCCGAGCGACGCCGTGTATTCCAGCCAGTATGATATAAAATGATGAAGGATAAATAATATTATTTTGGTCCCGTAATAATGCATATGTAAAATTGTCACTTCGGTATATATTTTTAATTAACTCTCTAATGCCACATTTTTTGTTTGAGCTCCAAAAATCAGATTATATCAGTTTGTTGAAGAGAAAAACGAATCTGAATTTCATTTTGATACTTTGTTTATTTGTCACAGGTGAAACTGTCGATTCCGCCTACACGCGGACTTGGGCATAAACACAAAAAATAAGCAGAGAAGTGTGATTTAGATATTTAATAGTAAAACAATTATTTATAAAGTGTGCAATGAATTTAAATCTATAAATATACAAAATACCTGTTAATATTATTCCGTACTTCCGTTAATATTATTCCGTATTGTATACCTGTATTTTTTCACTTCGATATTACTTCAATTAATGTGTTTTCTAATTGACTGAAAATCAAGTTTTTTTTTTGAAATTTAATTATATTCGTTAAAATATGATGAAATTCAATTTCAAATTGAAATATTTTTCAAGCGGAGCATGCCAGCGCCAAGCGGTAAAAACTGAAATGTGACTTGCATATTCGTCTACACTTCAAAGAAAACAATTTGACAATTTTTCCACAGATAACGGTTTTATATCGATCGGCTGAGCCCCGCCTATAGGCGGACCTGCGTATTAGAGGGTTAACAGACAAATGAAACAAAGGCCCGTTTTAATTAAAAGTTAGAATTAGTTTTTTTTTTTTTTTTGGTTTTTTTTAATATGCAATTTTAATAAATAAAATAAATATTACAATAAAATTCTTAAAATGTTTGGTGTTCTGTCATCGTCTACTTAAAGAATAGCATAAAAATGAAAATGTGAAATAGAAAGAGAAAAAGAAGTACTAGAAGTAAGAGTGGTAGAAGTTGTACAAAGCAAAGAAGAAAAAAAGAGCAAGAAAGTGCAAGGATAAAAGAAAATATTGAGAAGAAAACTAGGAATTGTCGTGGAGAAGAAAATAAATAGTAGCAAAGTTATTACAGTAAACATGAAGGGAGGAAGTTAAAATAAAACTTAATTAATTTAAAACTAAAATATGGCCTACTTTGCGGGGATTTCCCTTTCGGATTTGTCGTTCGCGTTTTCCTGTTTACCTGATCTTCCTTTTTTTCTCTCCAATTTTCGCTATTGTTATGTACAAAATTATTTCATCCAAAAATTGGAGAAAGTTCTAAGAATAAAACTATTCACTTTTAAGCGTGTCATACATAATCTTAAAATTACGATGAGCTTGAGTAACTAGATGATGATGTTCCCGGTGAGGAACCGCTGCTGGAGCCTGATGAGTATGATGAGGAGCTGCTAGGATGATAGGAGTTATAGGCAAGACTCTGTGAGTCCCAACGTGCATATGGACCACCGCCATTCGAAGGCTCCCAGCTGCTGGGATCGTAAGATGAGGCAGTTGAACTGGGTACACCGTATTCAATGGCTGGCACTGGTGGTGGCATCATTGGCATCATGGTCATCTTCATGCCACCCAATTTCTGGATCAAATTATAGATCAAGAAACCGAGCACCAGTTTAATGGCGATTTTCGACAAAATCAAGGCCTTGAATGCTTTCAGTCCAATCAATGACATCATTATGGGCAGAACGATCTTCATCTTTAGTTTCATGAGCATGAGCAGGGGGAATATCATTTTGTTCTTGAGCTTGTCGGCACGGGCTAGAGTAGAGGCAATGAAAAAGAATGGCAGAGAGAAGAATATTATATAGATATATATATCTATACAAAGAGGCACTAACCTTGATCCTGTGGGAACTCCAAGTCGAAACCGCGATCGGCGCGATAGCTCATCACAGAGTTGCCGAAGAATGTATCGGGCAGCTGCACACGAATCTCGTTGGTATTTAAAATCCGCGCCACACGATCGACGATCACTTTATCGATAACGTCATCATCAAAGGCGCGTCCACTGACATCACCCTCCACTCCAGACACGCTATCCAAATAGCTCAAGACCTTTTCCTTGAGACAATACATAGCATTGGCATGAAAACAGTTATCCACGATCGTAGAGATCAGCTCCTCGGAGCTGTGTATGCGTGGCTCAGCCACCGCATTGTCAATGGCAGCGGCGTTGATCGTTGAGGCGATAATTAAACAACCGAACGTTATAAAGGATGTCAGACGGAACGCCATCTTGTACGGATAAATGGCGTAGACACACACAAAAAATCACAAAACCAATAAAAGCTATGGATGACGCGTTTCCCTGATGCAACGCACTCTGCACTGTTTGATGGTCTTCACAATGGAATGATTATCGATTCAATGATGTACAATTGTGCGAGTACTGAACAATTTATACTGCCGCTCCCAGTGTATAACTTAACATTGCGACATCACGCAAGAGCGGGAGCGAAATCCGCCATCGTAACGCTGAGCAAAGTTGGAGCAAAGGCAAAGTTGTACTTTTTGGTGTTTCAGTTTCGATTTTTTGGCTGTATGCCGTATAAGAAAATATATCTTCCCTCTATTGTCATTGATTGGAATTTGTTGTTGTTGTTGATGTGTTTTTGGATAGAAAAGCCTAAATATCAGTAAAATTTGTAGTTTGGTCAAGCTTTCCTCGGTGCAAACTTTATGTCAGTCGTACGAATGAACATTTCACAGCCACCAATCAGCCAACCGAGCCTCCCGCCAGCCCACAAACGCATTTTGTTGAGGTACTTTTAAGCGTAGATTCAGTATTGTCAACACTCTGTTTTAACTTGGCCAACGCACAAACTCATTATTATGCATAGCCTGTGGCCCTTGGTACGGTAGCAATGAAAGCCAAACAATACCAACAATAAGACAAATCAACAGCAACAATATTGCAATCAAAATGTAGCCATGCTCTTGGACAGTTGCACAAAATACCCAAAAACACAAAAAAAAAAAAAAATAAACTTGCGGAACTAGCACGGATATTTTTGGTTATGAAACATGCTGCTTATGTAAAACAACCAACAAAACTAGCCAGCAATCATATTACCACACGTTCATTGCATTGGTCACAAATTTTCGTCACATCCGTTTGAAAATTTGAAGATTTCATTTTTCAACTACATCCATCAAGCTTCCGTAGTTCATAACTAAGAGTCGCATAATTTATATAAATATTTTTAAAATTAAATATTTTTAAAACACTTACACACATACACACTACGCACACGCTTCATACTTTACACAACAAAAATTCTTCAAGAGTCCTCATTAATTTCTGCACCCATGTTCGAATCATGTCGAAAAGACTTTCATTATTACTGCGTTGTGTGCGGTTATTTGTGCTGAATATTGAATTCCAATTCGTTTTCTTCAGACATACTTACCTAGTCATATACACAGTATTATTCAATTAAGACCGTCCGTCGTCTATCGTGCTTTTTTTTTTGTATACAACTACTTTCCATATTAATGTCTTAATTTTTCTTCTACTCTGCCTTCTGCTTTGATATGCATTGGATTCTAATGGTATGACTCTTGGTTATGTTTATGATTTTTATGGGCATTTTATTCTTTTGTCATTTTATTATAATCTATTTTTATGAGTAGGTAACCAAATTATTTAAGCAGGTTATTGGGCTGTTCCAACTAAGCACTAAGACTTTCCTTTCGACTTTGCCATGGTTATTTTATTGAAAAAAAATGGTAAGTGGGTAAAAGTGCAAGTGGTACGCCTTATTTGTGTCAAATTCTTTAAATAATAAGAGAGACTTTGTCAAAGGATATTACTCTGGGCGACCATTTGAGAAGTAGAAGAAAAAAAAAAAAATAAAAATCAGTTCATCCTGTTTCATATTTTTTCTCTTAGTACTTAGTTAAAATCTTAGAATTGTTATGGTACTTAATTCAATAAGTTCTTTAAAGATGACCCTTAAAAAAGATATGAAAATAAAATAAGCTGGATATATTTTATAAAAAGAAACAAAAATTGCGATGACCTTTATGTTGACTGAGTTTTTATCTCGAATTATTATTGTTATTGTCCTTGATTATTATCTTTTAATTGTTTTTTGTAGAAATAAGTAAATTTGCACATTGTTATTTCTGGCATAAAAAAAAATTTCAAAATAGAGTGCGTTAAAAAAAGGTAGGATTTTGTTTCGTTGATTTTTCCAAGAAAGTCAAGATAATTGGTTTCGTTACCGCTTAGTTTTTTGTTATCTTTGCCAGTATTTTTAGTATTTGACCTGAAATTTATGCTTTTAATAATTTATCTTTTTTTTAAATTTTATTATAATTTTTTTTCCTCTTTGCAACAATATAATGTATAAAGCAAATTGATTTGATTTGATGGAGTTACAGGCAACCAAATTAAAAAAAAGGAATTTTTATGTTTATTTATTTAAAGGAATTTTATGTTTTAAAATTAATTATTAATTTTTTTTTATTTATAAGACTTAAGATGAAATATCATTATTTTACAAAACCCCCACATAAAAGACGATAGAACATTACTATTTTTTAAAATTTTCTACCATTTTTTTTACGAAAACAAAAACCAAAAATAGAAAAAAAAAAAAAATTAAAAGTCACCTAATATTTGGAGTAACTTTGAAACTTAATCACTATTTTCTTTGAATTTCCTTGAGAAAACTTTTATAAAAGCCTCAAATAAAATCATTTCATATAAGAACTTAATTTGGCGTCAATAAATTGCTTCGGTTGCCCAGCGATCTAAGCAGATTGTCAGTCAAGATTTCCGTGGTTCAACGCCGGACAGAGAACATTTTTTTTCTATGATTGAAATAAAAAATGTGTGATGACAAGATGTTTTTTTTATATAAAAGAGATATACTTTGGTAAAAATCTTCTAGAATACTTTCTAAAAATGTATTCTTGAATAAGGCTTTATATAACAAATTGCACTTGAGTAAAAATCTTCTTGAATGCTTCCAGTGATAAGCACAGGGGGGTTTTGGGGATTTAACCCCCCCTTCCTTCCCCAAAATAAACGAATAAAAATAAAACATCATTTATTTGTAAATTAATTACGACCTTCTTTCATAAGTTTTAAGTTATGTGTTTATATAATTCCAATAATTTTTCAATTATTAAAGGTTATATTTTATCGAGCTCAAGGTCAATGTTGCTTTCCGAAGAAAACAACTGAAGGAATAACAACTAACTCGTGAAACAAGTAGAAAATTAAGATCTTAGTGGATCACAGCAAGAATCACGATAAAAGGCTACTGATGAGTGGGTGTAGCGGCCAACGAAACAGCTGTCTAGTCTGCTATGTGATTGATACTCTATATAGGGTATTGTTGTTGTTAGTTGTTATTCCTTCAGTTGTTTTCTTCGGAAAGCAACATTGACCTTGAGCTCGATAAAATATAACCTTTAATAATTGAAAAATTATTGGAGTTATATAAACACTAGGACGGGTCGATTTGTGGGGAGGCAAAAAAATCGCCCATTGCTCTGTGAAAATCGTATTCTAGGGATCAAAATAAGAAACTTTGCCGAAGGAACCATACCTCTAAATCGAATTCTGATGTCCCTCAATTTGGGTCGAACTTTTGGGTAGGGACAAATTTTGAAAATCCCACTTTGACCCATTTAGAGTGCTCCAATCGAGTCCAAATGTATGACCGACCCCCACTAACTTTGGATGCCCGACCCACCCATGCCAGTGGCACACCCCCTGGAACCCCCCTGAGGTTCCCCATACAAACATTTAAAAAAATCGCCAGTTTTGGCACTTTACATGAAAAAATCAGCGAAATGCCTATGTTTTTTTCTTTTTGGAGTTTTTTTTCTCTTTAAAAATTTATTCAACCCTTTTAAAAAATGAAGGTATCACTGTGACACAATTGCAAATCGGAAAATTGCTTGAGTGTGTTTTTTAAGGCACCACAAGACACAGCTGCATGTCGTAAACTTACTTGTGTAGTTTTTTTATAGCACCTACTTAAGAAATGAAGGTTGTTTTTACAACCCTTTTTGTGGGTATTTTATGGCACCTTCTTAAGAAATGCGCGTTTTATGCAACCATTTTAACAATTAAGGTATCACTGGAATGCACCGCAACCCTTTTAAAAAATTAAGGTATCACTGTGACACAATTGCAGATCCTAAAATTGCTTGTGTGCGTTTTTAAGCCACCACAAGACACAGCAGGTAGAATTGAAATTACCATTTCTTTCTTATTACATCGTCTCGTAGACCATATATAACGCAACAGTTTTTGTGAATGCATTAAGTCGTTGTGATGAACTCAAAGTGTGAAGTGCTAATTTCAGATAAAAAAATGTTAAAAAAAAAAAAATAACAAGTGAAGTAGACCATTCCAAATGAAAAAGTTTACAATGAATTCACCATCCTCTACACCGCAAGATGAAGCAACAACAACTATCGAAAACCCAATGAGTCATATACCCAAGCACGATGTTACTGTTTTTGGTGTGTCTACTGATTTGACTGATCTTAATTTACCAACCCATCTGGATATCTTGAGATATTATTTTTACTAAAGCGAACGTGCTAAAACAGAAAAAAAAAGTTTTCCCATAAATCATTCACTATTACTATTCACTATTACTATTACTATTCACTTGTTTGAAGCTTTGGATAAATCAACCAGCACTGGACTAAGATCGGCAACCGGAAAACTGAGCCTTCAAATCGAAACTTGTGAAACTCTTCCGGTAAGTTATTGCTATCACTCATTTATTATAATTGTCAACCATTTTTAATTATTTTATTATTATATATTTTCAGGTGGTGGACGACTTCCAGAAAATTGAGTTGCAAAATATGCCCCCGCTCCAGAAAAAAATTGAATTTTCCACCGATTCGAAGTACTTATGGGCCATGTCGTAGGCCCATGCAATTTTTAGCGGCGTGGTTTCGGTGGATCTGGCTAACATCAAACCAGGGAAAATTGTACATTCTCGGTGGCTCACCAAGGCCGCTAGATTATTACGATTATATGTGACAACGGAAAATCCAGATGCAAATTTAAGAATTCTGGTTGAATTTATAATTAAATGTTATGTGCCAATGTACTTCAATATCAAGTATTACAGCTCTGTCGTGTACGGCAGTGCATTATTTTTCTACTTCATTAGTTGGTCACGATTTCTAGAACCTCGTTTACGCAAAATTGTCAATCAAGTAATTGCAGATAATTCATATTATGCGCATTCGGAAAATATCTTGTTATCAATGTTGTTTGATGATAGCAAAGAAAAGCGCGACTGTGCTATCAACATAATTCTACGCTATCGAACAGATGTTGACGACCCAACGCAACTTAGAGCTTATAAAAAACCAGATATAAAGTTTAATTGCACAAGTTACACGGAAATTATCAATATGAATGACATAAATAACGTATTTGAACCACCATTCACGCGAAGCATTCCATACGATACATTGAAAGAATATTTAAATCAAGATGATCCACCGTTTAATGATCCAAAAATTGCATCACACATATAAGGAACGGAACGACATGTTCAATTGATAGCTAGCGTTTCCAAACGGGTTATACCGGAAAATGTAGAGGCTGTTATGGCGACGACATTAGAGAGCCGTGCGAAATTTCCCAGACTTGAAAGGAAAAAAGACTTCAAACAATAATTTTTTTAGTTTCTTTTCTATAACTAACTTAAATTAATTTTTTCATTTACATATGTTCTGACTTAATAAATTTCAAAAGAGAAAAAATAGATATTATAAATAAATGATAAATATTATTATAAATAAATAAATAAAAATAAAGAAAAAACATAGCCATTTCGCTGATTTTTTCATGTAAAGTGCCAAAACTAAAACTGGTTATTTTTTGAAATGTTTGTATTGGGAACCCCCAGGGGGTTCCTGGGGGTGTGCTACTGGCATGGGTGGGTCAAGCCTCCAAAGTTAGTGGGGGTCGGTCATACATTTGGACTCGATTGGAGCACTCTAAATGGGTCAAAGTGGGATTTTTAAAAATTTGCCCCTACCCAAAAGTTCGACCCAAATTGGGGGACATCAGAATTCGTTTTAGAGGTATGGTTCCTTCGGCAAAGTTTCTTATTTTGATCCCTAGAATACGATTTTCACAGAGCATTGAGCGATTTTTAAATCGACCCGCCCTAATAAACACATAACTTAAAAAATAAAACATCATCAAATATCAAACAAACATTAAACAAAAAGAAATTACCGTTTAATAATTTAGTGAAAAATGAAACAAGGAATGATTTTTATGACGAAAAACCTTTTATTTCTCAACTAGCTGAATACCCGGCTTTACTCGAGAGTTGATAAAAATAATTTTTGAATTTATTCGCCGATTTGAAAAACTTTTCACAAACTCTAAAAGGAATTTGCGTGCTATAATGGTTGTATGATGTGCATAAAATTTGCGTGATCGAATCGGAAGTACGCCGACCTCCCATACAAAGTGAGGTAAAAAAAAAATTTGTATGGGAGGTAGGCGTACATCTGGTCCGTCATCATACAACTTCAATAAACAAAACATACAACCAAAATTTCAAAATCGCTTAACTAATAAGGGAGAAAATGAGAAAATCTTTCACTTACAATAATGCAACATACAACTTTAGAACACCTAAGCCTGAATAGGCTTAATATTTATAATTCACAGACACGTTCTTAAAGAAATATAAAAAACAAAACAAGTATTCCTTAAGAATGAATCAAAAATATAGTTAAAAGAACGTATGGACACAAAGATTAACACAATAGCTAGGAGGGGTAGGCAGGTGCTTGAAATAGAGAATTTTAAATAGAAAATGAATTTT
Organism: Coremacera marginata; assembly: GCA_914767935.1. Lineage (NCBI taxonomy): Eukaryota > Metazoa > Arthropoda > Insecta > Diptera > Sciomyzidae > Coremacera > Coremacera marginata. Next base: position 203,089,506 of record OU612043.1, on the reverse strand, counting down.
ATTAATGTAGATAGTATGCACAAAAAAAATTTTTTTTTTGTTAAACTGAAAGAACTTTTACCAATCAATGTAATTTCATATGAAAAGCAGTCAAAAATGCAATTTTGAATTAAAATTATTTTAATTTAATTAATTATTTTAATCACTTGAAAGTAAACTTTACAATATTTTAAATATCAACATTGAAGTTTGAAAAAAACATATTACCACAAAAATAGTTTTAAAAGTTAATTGTTTGAACTGAATCCATGTGGGGCAATGTTGTCGATGTTTGTCGCTAGAGAAAAACGTTCGTTTTCGTCGTTTCGAGTATTCAAAACATATGTTAGAAGTAAAACTGGGGAAGAGAGGCTCAGTAATCTTTTTTCTCCTAAATGTTCAAAGGGATGTGGAAGTGAAAGCCGAAGAAATTTAAAATTCAACTGCTGAAAAAACAAAAATTACCCTTATTTTTATATTATTAAGTTTAAAAAAAGGCATTATCCTCTAAATTTTAAATATTGTAAAGGGTGTCCAAAAGTCACAAACTTTTTGATCGGCACTACTTTTTTTGTGACAAGCGAAGTGTACTAAATCTATGATAGCTGCCAACAACAATCATGGAGGTTTAGTTATGGAGAAATGTTACGGTTAAACAACGCGTACAAATTGTTAAAATTCACAACCACACTGTGGGCAAAATCCACACTTCTCGGTCATCATACGGCAAGCACCGTCTTTCAACATTGTGATCAATTTAATCAATAAACTTGAGTGGTTGATATAGCTAGTGGCATATTGTGGACGCGGAAAGGAGTGATCATCCCCGTTGCGCCCGTTCGGACGAAAACAGAAATCTAGGTGGTCATTGCAGCATTGATTCAGAGTTATATCAGAATGTCATGGAGAATCTCATGGAAACGGCTCACATATGCAAGCGAGGTCGAGGCGGCCATTCGAAATGCGACTTATTAAAAAATCAAAATGTCAGTGACTTTTGAGACACCTTTTATAAAAAAATTTAATCAAGTCTATAAATAAAAAAGTTAAAACCTCAACAAAGTTTTTTCTAGGTGCGCCCCTGAATACTTTTTAAAATTTATCATAGAATAAAGTTTTATATAAGGAATTATACAAGAAAATGGAATTTCAAAGGCTTTTACAAGGCTCTTTCAAGCAAAGCTTAAATAATTACTTTTATGCAAGGCCTTTTCAAGTTAAGCTGGAATAACTTCAGATATTTTGGTGAGCATGTTCTACCGAGCTTGACGGCCACACACATACTTTTTTGTTTTTTACAAAATATTTATAATTACTCGTATGCACACTGGGGGCGGCCGTGGCGTAGTGGGTAGATTGTGTGGCTCATACGCCAGAGAACCCAGGTTCGAATCCCCCATCTGACACAGAAAGTTTTTTCAATTGAATCAATTTTTCTGTTCGGCCGTCACCTCTCTGCAGACAATGGCAAACCTCGGAGAGTAAAGAACTGCCTTGAAAAGTTTCTTGAGAACATAAGCCGTTCGGAATCGGTATAAAGCTGGTAGGTCCAGTTCTGCATCGTTTGTGTTGAAACATTTCACAACACACACGTCACGCAATTGATTTTAAGAAGCTCGGTCAAAGTCTTTTCAAGGGCTGAAACTGGCCATTTTCGTTTTTTTTTTCGTATGTACACTGAGGGAAAAAATATAAAGTATATCCAAAAACGTTTTTAATTAATCGAAAAACCAGGTCATTTTTGAACCATTGATGTATTTGTATTAAAAAAATTAGTATTATTAAAAATTTTTAAACAAAACAAAAAAACGAAAAACAATGCGCTAACCGCGGATTTGAATCTGGGCATCACGCTCTCGCTCACAAGGCAAGCACCTCAACCAGTCTGCCACTGCAATAGACATGGGTAACGCAGCGCTGCGTTGCGTTAATGAGTTGAAGCACTTCAATGCGTTACTGCATCGACACACTTGTTTTAATAAAACTAAAACAATAGCGCAGTAATGCAAATGACGCGCTCAAAGCAAAAGTAAAAAAATATTTACACAGCGAGCAAAAATTGCACATGTTGTACGATCGAGGATAGAAACAGAAAGTTGAAAGCGAACATTATTACTCTGTATAAATAAGGACAAAGAGTTGCAGGGGAAAGATGTTTGGAGTGCGTTTGACTGTTATTTATGTTTTGCCATTCACAGAATGGTTTTTCACAGATCCAACTTTGAACTTATTTTGCATACCAGGTACGCGTATGGATCTGTTTGATGGCTCGCATAAAATTTTAAACGAAATACAGTTTGGCTGCATGCTTGAAGTTTTATATATCTTCAGTTTTGGTGGATGCTTTAATCTGCTCTTCCTTTAGTTATATTTCATATTTATTACTTATGGATTTAATTGTTTTTAATGAATCTATTAGCAGTAAGATTTCTTTAGATCAGATATATTGATTAAAGATTTTTATTTGATTTCATTTATTTTTTCTAAGTGAGCCCAATTTGCGCTTAGCATTCCACCATAAAATTCATCACATTCGAAAAATTAACCACATAACGCAACGCGTTGGTCCTCACTGCGTGGATTAAATTCTTGTTAATACAGGAATCATAGCATTTCAAACTACGCTATGGCGCAATTGCGCTAACGCATTCCGCTGATACAGCAAACTGCGTTTGAGTTGGCTTATCAACGCAGCGATTTTTGCTGCGTTTCCCATGTCTACACTGCAACCACAATTTAAGTGTAAAATTTGATTTGTAATAACAGAATAACTAATAACAGGAAATTTTTAAAACAAAATCTCGTTCACAATGCAAGCTCTTCAATCAGTCTGTCATAACTCAATTGAAAATTTTGGTTCTTAATAACTAATATCAGCAAGCTTAGCTGAAATTAAATCAAAGTTTGCTTAAACAAATTTAAATACGCACAAAAAGACGTGTTGATTTATACAAGCAAATATATAAAATGCAATTTTGCACATGCGTGGACAAATTTAATATTCGTTATTTCCCTTAGTGTAGTTAAATTAATTTTGCTAAACTTTATGTCTCATCGTCACATTTCTAAAATTTTAAATTAATTGCAAAATTACAATTTTGTGAACACTATAGAAGATTTATTAATTTTTATTGATTATTTAATTGCTTTACTATTCTTCTCTTCCTGTCTATACAACTGGATTTGATATGGAAATTATTAATTGGCAAATGACTTTTTTAGACATTATATCACTGAGAAGAAAAACATACTTTAAAATTAAACAAACAATTTTTAAATATAAATTTAATGCGTTTGCGTTTATACAAAATAAAATTTAAAGCAAATGTGTTTAATTTTCAACTATAAATTCATATTTTATTTTATGCTAAAAAGGTATTATTTTCTCTTATTATTTCATTACTGTAACAACAAATGTGTCGCTATCTGAGATTGAATTGAAAACTTATGTGCAGTAGAATCATTGAAAAATAATCTAAATGTGAAAAAATTTGAAAATAAGTTTTAATTGGACTTACAAAATTTGAACAATAGATGAAATAAAAATCAATTATTTATTTCAATATTTAAAGCTGAAGTAAAACGAACTTCATCGAATGGAGTTCACTTTTAGTATTCGAGGGGTGCCAGGGGTCGCTGATCACGAATCTGATGTCGAAAACTCGAAAAAATTAAAAAATGGCATCGAAAAAAAGCTTTTGTTTTAAATTTTACTTTACAAATATTTGTATTTAACTTAAATTGTTCAAAGCATTATTTCAGATACGTATTCGTTTAGTTTGAACACAATTTCATTTAATTTTAACACATATTTCCCTCAGTGATCCGTTTTTACAATTTCCCGTATTTTTTATATTCCTTACTCTCTAATACTCTGACAGATTATTTGCTCGTCTCCCACTTTTTACAGTTTAGCCTCAATTTCCATTCCGTTACCAACTCAAAAGTCGGAGACAGCAAATAAATATAAGAAAAGTAAAGCTTAGTCATTTTTTAAAAAAAGGTTCTTTGATTGAAAAAAAAGATTAAATATTAAAAAGATAATAAGACAAATAGCTAGCAAATAGCTAACAGTTCAGTCTGAAAAAAGCTGCATATAACAACAAACACAAAAACATACAAACTTTTTTTATCGCAAAAATACAGCCAGTAGAAACTTTTTTAATGATGTTATTATTTTATATTAAAAACTAAAAAATTCATACACAAATCATTCCTCACGTAGACAAAGCAACACATTTACATCAATATACCCAACATACTACTTTTCACAACACTAACTTGAACTTGGTAACAGCAAACGTCCGCATAAAAAAGTACCTACTTAATGCTGGCACCTGCAAAAAAAAAAAAAAAAAAAAAAAATCAGTTTGAGTCGCAAATAAAACATCGAGTCAATTTGCAAATATTTTTTTTTTGTTCTCCTTTAGGTTCCCAAATAATAAATGTCTATTGTCACATGATTCAAAAAGGCTGCCAAAGTGGTTTGCATAACGACATACTTTTAGCCACCTTAATCCACTTTACAACCACTTTACTGTTCAGACATACAATCGAATTTTTGTTTTCTTTTTGGCACATTTTTCAATGTTGCCTTAAAAAGGATGTAGAATGTAGCAATTGGTGCGTTGCTAGGGTTACCGACACCCTAGGCGGAAGCAACATTTGCACCCCCTCTTATGGAGCACGATGTATTTTATCCCATATTCTTAATCTTTTAACAAAATAAGTTTTATATATGTATTGGGGGTTGGAATTAATTTTAAAGGTTTTTTTTCGGTTTTTGAGCATTTATTTAGAAACAACGGTACAATGTATATTATTCAAAGTATTGTCCATCGTTAGCTACAACATTTTCCCATCTTTCTGGCAGCATATGGATTCCGCGCCGGAAGAACGACTCGTCTTTTGAGGCAATCCACGAATCGACCCATTTTTTGGTATCCTCGTAAGAAGTGAAGCGCTGCTCAGCCAAGCCATGCGTCATCGATCTGAATAGGTGGTAGTCGGAAGGGGCTATGTCTGGGCTATAAGGCGGGTGGGGTAGCACATCACAATTCAGCGCCTCCAACGTTTCCTTGACGGTTCTTGCAACATGTGGCCGTGCGTTGTCATGTTAAAAACCACTTTGTCGGGTCTTTTGCCATATTCCGGCCGTTTAACCTTTAATGCTCGGCTCAATTGCATCAATTGTTGTTGGTAGCGTTCCCCAGTGATGGTTTCGTTAGGTTTTAGCAGCTCATAGTACACGACACCCTTCTGATCCCACCAAATACACACCATAGGCTTGGCGCCATGAATATTCGGCTTGGCCGTCGATGTTGATGCATGGCCGGGTGGTCCCAACGATTTTTTTCGCTTAGGATTATCGTAATGGATCCACTTTTCATCGCCAGTGACAATACGATGCAAAAAACTCTTCCTTTTATGCCGTTGAAGCAGTTGTTCGCACATGCAAAATCGCCGTTCAACGTCTCTCGGCTTCAACTCGTACGGCACCCAATTTCCTTGCTTTTGAATCATTCCCATGGCCTTCAGGCGTTTGCCGACCGTTGATAAGTCGACTCCCAATGATTCTGACAATTCTTGAAGGGTTTGACACGGGTCTTCATCGAGCAAAGCCTCCAATTCCTCATCTTCAAACTTTTTCGGCTGGCCCGGACGCTCTTTGTCTTCCGTATCAAAATCACCACTTTTAAACCGACGGAACCAGTACTCACAAGTAGAAATCGATGGAGCATAGTCCCCGTAAGCCTCAGTAAGCGTGCGTTGTGCTTCAACTGCTTTTTTCTTCAAATGGAAGCACAAAAGTAAACCTTCCCGCAAATTGCGTTTTGTTGGAACGAAAGTCGATATGTTCACAGAGAAAAAAATATATGTTGTTTACACTTCAGTGGAATGACACATACTGAAAAATGAAGCTTAGACAATGTGCTTTGAAATGAATATAGTCACAGGTGTGCCCGATGCGATCTATTGATAGTTACGCCATCTCTTAGAAAACCTTTAAAACTAATTCCAACCCCCAATATATATGTATTTTTTGTATATACAAAAAAAAAATTGCCAATTTCAGCCCTTGAAAGCAGTTTGACCGAGCTTCTTATGATCAGTTGTGTTGTGTGTGTTGTGAAATGTTTGAACACAAATAATCGAGAGCTGGACCTACATGTTTTATGCCGACTCCGAACTGCTTATATTCTCAAGAAGCTTTTCATGACAGTTTTTACTCTCTGAGGTTTGCCATTGTCTGCAGAGAGGTGACGTCCGAAGAGAAAAATTAATTCAATAGAAAAAACTTTCCGTATTAGGAGGGATTCGAACCAGCGTTCTATGCTGGTTATAACTAGAATACATATTCTGTTCAGTTACATATGAGTAGGACTCGGATTTTGATGTCCTTAAAAATAAATGGCTTAATGCCTTAAAACTTATTAAAAATGTCATAGAAAAGCCCATAAAAACGCTCTCAAAATTTAAATTATTAAGCACATTTGTAACCGTACTGCTTGAGGAGTATATTAACTTTGTCACTCCGTTTGTAACACCAAGGCGTATGCGTGTGTCGCGATGATATTCAATATATAGGCTTTCTTCTTAAAAAAATTAAGATAAAGTAAAGACCGAAATCAGCCAAATCGGATGATAAACACGCCTATCTCCCATAAAAAGTGGCTTTATTTTAAAAGTAAAGTCTCTTAAAAATTCACAAAAAATTGAAAAAATGTCTTGAAATGGGCTATGATATATATATAATATATGAAGACCATCACAATGATATTGAGTAAAATCGGAATGAAAATCACGACTACCTCCCATACAAATTCGTTTCATTTTAAGAGTAAAGTTTGACCGTTTTCCCGCACTTTAAGCTATTTAAATCGATTTTTCACCAACTAAACCGTGATAAAATTGAAAAAACAAACGTATAGAAAAAGTAATCTACAGAAAATTCTAAGATAATTTTCACAAAAAAAAAAAAAAAAATAAGATTTGTATAGAACATTTTTCTTACATCTATTTATTTAGTTTCATAATCAAACACTATAGTATCAGAAACTCATTGGTTTTGGGCTTTTTTGAAAGATAGACCAATTTTGGAAACCTGATTTTTAAAAATTGCCGAAAATTATGATTATTTTTGAATTTTTATTCCATAAATCTGTGTCAATAAGAAAAAAATAATAGCTTATGTATCCGATTTCAGTTTTAAGTCTCCATATACGTTTTATAAAAGTTATTTTGATTTTTGTGTCATAACTTCGACTAGAATGACGCTACAAGCTCCTGTTTTTTTGGGCAAGCGCTGCTTTTCTATTCGAATTTGAAGAAAAGTTCAGCTTATGGAGATATAATATTGCTTTTTGAAGCATATAAGGAACATACTCCATCAATAAAAACATATAAGTTCTGGTTCCGACGTTTTTAAAGCAGTGATTTTGACACCAGTGACTGGGAATAGGAAGGGAAGCCAGTACAGTTTGGAGACACTGAGTTGCAGGCGTTATTGGACCAAGATTCATGCCAAACTCATGAAGATTTCGCTGAAAACTTGGGATTGACTCAATAAACGATTTAAACTATTTCAAGACCATGGGTATGGTAAGCCCGGCCAAGCTTCCAACTTCAACGGCCAAACTGGATAATTATACAAGAAGCTAATGGTGTGTGCATCTGGTAGGATCCGCTCGGAGTGATATACAATAAGCTACTCCAGCCTAACGAAACCATCACTTGGAAACGTTACCAACAAAAGTTGATGCAATTGAGCCAAGCATTGAAGCTGAAACGTCTCCAATATGCATGTCATAAGACATGACAAAGTCATCTTTCAGCACGACAATGCTCGGCCACATGTTGCAAAAGTCGTCAAGAAAAATTTGGAGGCACTTCAATGGGATATCCTACCCCATCCGCCGTATTCACCAGACATTGCTCCTTCCGACTATTACTTGTTTCGGTCGATGACTCATAACCTGAAAGAGCAGCACTTCACTTGTTATAATGAATCAAAAATTGTATCGATTCTTGGATCGCCTCAAAAGAAGATGAATTTTTGTCAAGGCCGAATATGTATGCTGCCTGAAAGATGCAGAAAAGTTGTAGCTAACCATGGACAAAGTTCTAAGTTTAAAAAAAAAACCCCTTAAAACTTATTTATACACCCAATACATAGAGATTAACCGTAGAACAGAGTTACTCTAATAACTCAGTTCTGTCTGAAGTCGACTTAGACGATCGTTGCTTCTTACCATGCCAATGCAAAACAAAGAAATTGTTAAAAGTTTTTGAAAAACATATGAATCTGCTAAGGTTTTGATGAAAGTTTAGTTGTTTAAGTCTTTGTTGCTGTCCATTCTGTGGTAAGATTCTTTATAGTAAACACCATATCGATTTTTATTTGAAACACGTCGTGTGATATTGTAAAGGGTCCGCCAAATAACTTTTTTTTTTTGAAAATGGAAAAAAAAAAACTACTGAATATTTTCTCAAATTTCTTTTTTTATTTGAATGTACAATCCTTCCGGTTAATAATGGAAAATAATTTCATTCAAATGGCTGTCTCGGCTGGCCATGCAGTAGCCTACACGATCGGTCCAATTTTTAAGCACATTATCGATTGTGTGCAGCTGTTTTCACCAATGGCTTCACGAATATTGTCCTTTAAAGCGTCAATTGTCTCTGGTTTGTCGGCGTAACACTTATCTTTGAGGGCACCCCACAAATAATAGTCCAACGGTGTCAAATCGCAGCTCCGAGGTGGCCAAACGACATCAGCTCTGCGGCTGATAATGCGATCTCCAAAAACAGGGCGCAAAACATCGAGTGTAGCTTGGGTTGTGTGGCACGTAGCGCCGTCCAGTTGAAACCAAATGTTGCCAATATCCTCCTCTTCAATTTTTGTGAACAAAAATTCGTTCAACATGGCCCGATAACGATGGCCATTGACTGTAACGGCCACTCCTTGCACATTTTCGAAGAAAAATGGCCCAATTATGCCTCTGGACCAAAATCCGCACCAAACAGTGACTCGTTTTGGGTGCATCGGCTTTTCAATGTGCGGGAGTGCGGGTTTTCTGTGCCCCAAATGCGACAGTTTTGCTTGTTTACATACCCGCCAAGATCAAAATGAGCTTCATCTGAAAAGATGATTTTTTTGGCAAAATCGGCATCTTCTGTAAGTCGATCGCTGGCAATATTTCCCAGCGTTGTTCAAGCGTATACACAACCATATTCGTTCAGCGGAAGGATAAAACTAATTATCTGTAAAATCAGACATGTGCAAAGTGTTACCATTCACGAAATAATCACTAGTTGAAAAAAAAATCGTTAGATGGCGGACCCTTTATAAGAGCTGCACAAATTCAGTCAGTTCAGTCCCTTGAATATGTAACGAAGAGTGTGGGTCAGGCAGTGGCTTATCTTCAAACTCAATATATTCCAACATGGTATGTTTGAAGTTATCATCATCCAAATCAATCAAATCAGCTGAGTCATTGGAAAAAATTTTTGGGATGTTTTTTATAAGCTTTAAGTTCGACTGGGTAATAAAATTAATCACGCGTACAGTTTTTCCATCATCGCATTAGCATTATCAATGAAATATTTTCGGTTTGAGCTAAATTTGGATTTTTCTGAAATACATTATTGTCATTTTTCCGAAGATTTGGTGATTTTGCGTTTACCATATACATTTGGAGAAATACTATATAACTAAAATATACACAAAAAGAAAGATTAAAATCTTAATTTAAGCTTAAAATTCTTATTTTATGCCAATATATTACATAAAAATTTAAATAAGGTTCAGTTATTCTTAAAAGAAGTAGAAGACGGGATATATTAAAAAAAAAAAAATCAAGCGCAGAAACTCTTAGAAAAAGAACTAAGTGAGAAGATCTAGTTTTAAGTCAAGCTTGCATGGCAATTCAATTAAAAATTCTTACAATGTGAATTAAGTATAATTTAACTTGAAGTAAGAAGCAGTAATCTTGAGTTGAAGTAGTAAAATTCAGCGGAAGAGAATTTACTATCTCAGCTACTCTTAAAATTATCTTCCACTATTGGTTCGCTTTATCGTTTGGTTTGTAGTCTTGTCATGCAAATTTCTGATCATTTCTGGCATCAGTCTGACTTTTGCGTTGGAAGGTGGTTGTTCTGTGGAGTGAAAGTGTTGAAGTGGCACTTCCAGAGGAAGACGATGAACTTTCCGATTAAATCAAGCCCAACCGGACTAAACGGGAGCTACAAATAAGAATTTAGTACTTGAAAGTTCCGTTCTTAAATCAAAGTTTTTGCACTGGAGTAAAGAAAATCCGTACTTACCGTACTTTTGACACAGCTACAGATTGATTTAAGTACGAAATGCTCAGTTTTCATTTAAAGTGTATAGCTAACGCAATAAACATTAAGGGGCTACCCTTACTTGCAGCGCAAAAAATAGAACATTTCCATGAATTTTTTTAAACGAATACTACTAAACCTTTCACGAAACGATCAACATATTATTTAAAAGTACATACATTGAACACCCTTCACAAATTTTTTTATTAAAAAATATTGTAGGTATAGTTTTGTTGCAAAAGGCCGTAAAAAAATTGTGTTTTTTTTTTGCGTTTTACTCTTGTGTCGAACTGGATCATCTGAAACAAAAATTGTCAATGGATTTAGTTAAATAACAATAATCCTAAGTTATCAAATTCACGCCAGTATAATGTAAATTCTATTAATATGGGAGCCATTAGGTTTTTGTTGGGACTTATTTCATTAGGAAGTATTTAATTTTTGGTGTTTGGTTTTATTAAAAAAATAGGGATTATTAAATTTTTTGTTTAGGAATTATTTTATTTATTTTATCATACTAGAAGAATACAGGTAGGTGCAGCGTTGATTGTGCTCTCATTTTCGTTACTGCCGATATTCTCAATGGCGCTCCCTGCTTGCGGTTAATATTTTTTTTACTTAATTTTCCATGATGTTTGCCTTGAAGCAATTTTTTATTGCTTAAATATCAATAAAAACACGAAAAAGAACAATTTTTTACAATTTTTAATTAAATAAGCAAGACAGCATTTGCATTTTGACAATTTTTGCTTTCTCACATCTTTCTCATAGCTTTGAGATTTTATATGAGTTGTCAACTCCGTTTTGGCATTTACGGCAATACGCTCTCCTTTAGCGAGCTTACCTGTATTAATTCTACGATGTATTTTATAACATTTTTAGTTTTCTGATTTGGGAACTAATTCCTTTTTTTTTGAACTTATTTCATTTGGAAGTAATTGCTCTGTGTCGTGCTTTGCTAGATACGCTTCTGGGTGATTGAACTATAATCCTTGTTGATGGAATGCAAAGCCTAGAATATGCTTGGAAAATTGTCATATTAGTTAATATTTTGTAGTTATTTTTTTTTTTTTTATACATAACTTAATGACATTCATTATAAGGTCATAACTCATAACATGGTTTGATAATTGGGACACGGTGTCTAATAGTAAAGCTGAAATTTGCATTTATTCACGAAGCTATGTTTTCTATTTTAGTTGGTCAGCATTTTCATTATCAACCTTTTCCTAGAACTGAGGCAATAAATTTTTAATATGTACAAATAATTGAATTTATTTCATGAACTAATTAATTGGCCAACTTCCTAACACTCTAAATATTCGTGTGAATTCGAGTTATGCTATGCTAATTAAGCCCAATTATCTTGAAATGAGGATTAATTTCAATGAAAACAATATTTAAGCGTTATATTTTAACCCTCAAATTGTCGACATTTAACCTGAGTTAAATGACATACAAGTGAGAATTCGCATGAACGGTTTTTGGTTGCTTGTAACTTAGCAACAACAAATGGAAATATCAACATTTTTTTATGCAATAGCGAATTAACTCTTTCTTAAGAAAATAGTTAATTTTTCATTTTGAAATTCGCTTTACACAAAATACCGTTTCTAAAAATGTTTCTTATTATTTAATATAGGGCATAGATAGAAAATTTATACATGGATTTTGCCATTTTAATAATGTACTTTCCTGATCCACGAAAATGTTCAGATAATTACGAATAAATCTATTGAATTGTTATTGTTAGCTATTTTGGCTGTTTTTTTTTTTTTGACCTAGTTAATTTTTGGGAACTTGTAGCTTAGAAACAATATCTATTAGAGACGCAAGTCCAATGGATTTTACAATTGAAATGTGCTACATTATAAAAAAAAATGCCAATAGTTTTTTTTCCTTGGCAGTGCAAATTCGCACGAGTGTATCATTTAAGGGTTAATGCATTTCCATTTCATGTCGAATTACAACTAAAGTTAAATAATTCCATAATATAGTGTAACGCAATTATATCAAATTTGTAAAGCATGCCGGTTATATCTGCATATTTGCAAGCATTTCCCCAACTACTGCCAATTTAACTGAAACAAAATGGCACGCTTAAATAGTACGAATGCACTCAACTGGATGAATTTTTACTGGATGAACATTTGAAATAATTTATACCATATTCAAAATAACATCTTTTATAAGCGACTAAAACGACCAAAACGTTTTACAACGATTGAGTTAACATACATAAAGTACTCGTTTTTATTTTATATTCAAATCATTGCAGTCAAAAATAAAAAACATTTGCAGCCAGAGCTATGAAAAATAAGTAATAAATATTTATATAAACATAACGATTAAGTGATGGCGCCCGTACTGTTAATTTATAACTTAGGCTGCTTATAATTTATGCTGCTAAATATTAATAAATTTTCAAGTTTTTTGTGTATTTTTGTATTCATTTAAATGATTGAATATTAGCATTTTGCTATTTTTTATATTTTCAGAAATTTTTGTGTATGAAAATACGAGTACTGTACGTTACATATAAAAGTAGCTTTCATTAACGTCACTCTAAACTCAATACAACTTGCATTATTCGGACAAAATTATTGTAGATCTAATAGATACACTATTTATGTTATAATCTATGTTATAATCTGTGTCACGATGGGCACCTCAAGGTGGTGGCTCTCTTCACGCCGCCGGAATTTGGTAGTAAGGGATATTATTCAGCGTATCTCACAAGAGAGCAACATTTTTTGCTTTGTACAGTTACTTACTTACTTACTTACTTAGGTGGCCGTAACAACCCGTGTCCGGATTTTGACCGACCTCATCAGCTCTCGCCAGGCGCCTCTGCTTTGCGCGCGCCTTCTCCAATCGGATACAGCAAGTGCGGTTAGGGCTTCCTCAGCCTGGTCCATCCATCGGAGGCATGGTCTCCCTCGTCGTCGTTGACCAGCTACCCTCGCCTCGAGCACCTTTTTCGCTGGAGCTTCGTCGTCCATACGATGGACATAACCCAGCCAGCGTAGTCGCTGCACAGTTATACGCCGAACTACGTCAATGTCTTCGTAGAGCTCATACAGCTCGTGGTTCATTCGGATGCGATAGTCATCGCCGACTCGAACGCAGCCCCCAGATCGGCTGCGTCAGTTTGCGAAACTACCCATGCCTCAGCGCCATAAAGCAGCACAGGTAGAACGAGCGTCTTGTAGAGTGTTAGTTTTGTCGATCGGGAGAGGGCTCTGGAACTTAGTTGTTTACTGAGCCCGTAGTAGCACCTATTATCAATTATTGTTCTTCGCTTTATCTCCAGGCTGATTTCGTTGTTGGAATTAATGGCGGTACCAAGGTATACAAACTCCTTGACAACTTCAAAGTTATGGCTGCCGGATGAAACGTGGGAGTCTAAACGCCGCGCTCCCTTGTTTGTAGACAGCATATACTTTGTTTTACCCTCATTTATCGTCAAACCCACTTTGGCTGATTCCTTTTCGATAGCGTTGAAAGCAGCGGTAACATCTCCATTGGTTCTGCCGACAATATCAATATCATCAGCGTACGCAAGGAGCTGGACGCCTTTGTAGAAAATGGTGCCATTACGATGCACACCGGCCTTTCGTACGATCCCCTCCATGATGATGTTGAAGAGATCGCAAGACAGTGAATCGCATTGCCTGAAACCTCTTTCGGTATTGAAGGTTTCGGAGAGGTAATTTCCTGCCTTGACGGAGCTGCGTGTGTTGCTCAACGTCATTCTGCAAAGTCTAATCAACTTTGCAGGTATACCGAACTCAGACATTATTACGTATAGGCAAGCCCTTCTCGGGCTATCGAACGCAGCTTTAAAATCGACAAAGAGATGGTGTGTGTCAATTTGATTTTCGTGGGCTTTCTCCAGGATTTGTCGTAGCGTGAAAATCTGGTCTATGGTGGACTTACCAGGTCGAAAGCCACACTGATAAGGTCCAATCAGTGTTTTTGTAATCGGCTTTAATCTTTCACACAGTACGCTTGAGAGAACCTTATATGCGATGGAAATATGACTGATACCTCTATAACTAGCGCAGATTGTAGGGTCTCCTTTCTTAAGTATAGGGCACAGTACACTGAGGTTTGTACAGTTACATAAATAATTTAATAGGCATTCCCAAAAAAAAAAAATGTGCTTCTAAAAGAGGGTAAGGTGGAAGGGAAAGCCTTGAATTGCACTCCTTCCACTCTTATATCCAGAAAGCAATATTTTAACAGATGCGTGTCATTAGGACAAATGCATTTCTTAGAATAACGCCTACTTTTCTAGAGTAAGGATTGCACCTTATTCCAAAAACTACTGGGAAAAAGTGTTTGAAGTCGATGTTTGCAAAAAAATTAAAATGCCACGTCCCTGTCCAGTCCTGCCCAATTTTCTGGAGTACAGACTACTCATTATACCAAGAAACATACTTGCAAAATTTAGTTGAAGTTGGAAAATAGTTGATGTTCGAATAACATTTAATTCTAATCCCGATCCTGTCTAATCCCGACTACTTTTCTAAAATCGACACTGCTCATTACGAGGCCCGTTTGATAATTCAGTGAATTTTTAAATTTCCCGCTTAGTAACTTTAAATGCATCACTGATCCTGTCCACTAACATCTGTTAATAGACTACAGTCAAAATTTCAACTCGCAGCGACGCTTAGTTTGTGTTTGGCAGCCATTGACAGCTGAAGATCTCGTGAATTTTGGCGATAATGGAAAAGTGAATTTCGTGTGCTCATCAAGCATTATATTTTGCGCAAAAAAAAAAAACCATTAGTCATACCAAGGAAAGGCTTGATGAATACTATGGACACTGTGCACCATTGATTGGAATGATTCACAAGTGGTTTACTGAATTTCGATGCGATCGTACAAGTACAAGTGATGTCGAATATTCTGGACGCCCAAATGAGGTCACCACACAAGAAATGGTCACTAAAATTCACGATATTGTGTTGGCCGATCGCAAAGTAAAGTGCGCGAGATTGTTTAGGCCATTAACATGTCAGACGAACGGGTGTAGAACATTTTGCGAAATTATTTGGATATGAAAAAATTATCCGCAAGATGGGTTCCGCGTTTGCTCACTCTCGACCATAAACGCAATCGTGTGACTGATTCAAAGGCGTGTTTGGCGATGTTGAACAAAGATAAGAAGGATTTCTTACATCGATTAGTAACCGTGGACGAAACATGGATCCATCACTACACACCAGAGACAAAGGAACAGTTGATATAGTGGACTTCACCAACCGAACGTGCTCCGAAGAACGCGAAGACGGTACTATCGGCAGTAAAGGGTATGGCGACAGTATTTTGGGATGAACGTGGTATAATCTACATCGATTACCTTCCACCGAAAAGAACGATCAGAGCGAATACAATGCAGCCGAATTGAACCGTTTCAACGACGCTTGAAAAGAGAAAGATCCCCATTTGGCGAGAAAAAAAGTGTTCTTCAATCAACACAATGCGCGCGTTCACACATGCCCAGCTCTTATTGCAAATTTCCATGAATTGATGTTCCAATTGCTTCCTCATCTCCAGATTTGGCCCCTAGCAACAATTTTCTGTTTCCAAATCTGAAGAAATCTGGCTCGGCGGAAAGAGATGCATCACCAGAGAGGAGCTCATCACCGAAACAGAGACCTATTTTGAGGACCTTCCGAAAACGTATTTTTCAGATGGGACTAAAAAATTGGAGGAACGTTGGACGAAGTGTATCGAGCTAAAAAGAGACTATATTGAGAAATAAAACGTTTTTTTGCCGTAAAATCATTCCTTGTTTCATTTTCCACTGAATTGTCAAACGGCTCTCGTATGCTAAAGAATATATGTGGAAAATGTGGTTAAATTTATACCAACGGTGTAAAAGAATTTCGTATAAAATTAAAGTGCCACGGCCTAATTTTCTAACTAATTTTCTAGACAACTGACTGCTCATTATTCCAAAGAATATGTGTGAAGAATAACCAACCAGATATGCACGCAACGCCAAATCTTTTAAAAGACCCTAGAGAAATATATCGACACCCATCATCATTTTGTCGACTATAAAGCCACCTTCGACAGCTATACTTCACCATGTCTGCATTTGGTACACCTGCAAAATTAAGCCCTCTATGCAGGATGACACTGAGTAACACCAGCAGCGCAGTTAAATTCGGGAATTGAAACGAGGTTTGAGATCATTCGAGCTGCAGATCTGAGGCGAATTATGCTGCTAGAGTATGCTGATGATATTGATATCATTGGCTATAATAAACGCGAAGACTAATTTGGCAAAATCACATGGGTGAACGCAGATAAGACGAGATATCTGGTCTCAACGAACAAACAGTTCCAGAGACTTTGCACCCGTGTCACTGTTAACAACACTTCGTTCGAGGCTGCGAAGGACTTCGTGTACCTGAGATCTAGCACAAACGACACCAACGATATCAGTAGTGAGATAAAACGAAGGATAACTCTTGTCAGAAGGAGCTACTTTGGGCTCAGTAGACAATTGAGAAGCAGAGTCCTCTCTTGACGCGCAAAAGTCACGCTCTATAAGTCACTAATCGTGCCCGTCCTGTTATATGCAGCACAAACCTGGACGTTGAGCAGCTCTGATATAAAGACTTTGGGAGCTTTCGGAAGATACATATTTTCGGGAACTTCCTGGAGAAAGCGCATAAAAAACGAGCAGCTTCGCTGGCTAGGTCATGTTGAGCGGATGAAAGCCGACGCACACTGGGTAAAAAAGTGATGTTTTTAGAAAAAACTTTATAACTTGATTCAGAGTAAGTAGACTTAAACGGTTTTTCATACCCTCTTTTACCGCCCACAAATCAATGAAAATGCTATAAATAAGTCAGTTTTGGTCGTAATAGACTATAATTTGATTCATATTATTACTAGTGGCAACTTCACGAAATATGGGCGTGGTCTCATTATAGTTACGTTCACTCTTACGAAGAAAAAATAAAAAATGAACACATAAGGTTTAATTGTAAAATCGTTTTAGTATTACATAAATTTGAAAGTAGTTTGAAAGTTCATTTTATTTATTCTATTAATAAAGCTTTTACTTTGTCATCTAACTGAAGCCGTTGTTTTTGCTTTTTAAATCCCAGTGCTGTAATATATGGATCTGAAGTAATCAATAATAGGTGCATTACATCCGTGTTCGTTGCAATTCGATTGCGTTTTCTAGAATATTTTAATCTAAAGTTTTTAAAATCATTATTTTTAGCTTTTTTAGCTTCTTCTGAAAGAAGACCTACAGGTAGCATTGATGCTTCTATAATCTGTTTTCAATGTAATAACATTTTATGGACCGTAACGGACATATAGTTCATATCCAAGTTTTGACCACAAGTAATCGCTTGCAAAATAATTCGTAACCATTGAATAAGTTCTATTTAAACGCCGGTAATTTCTGACACTATTTCACAATTTTCAAAAAAACGTCTAGAAATGTTGCCATCATTACTCGTCCCCGAACCATGTTTAACGTAATCTACAAGAATACCCAACCTATTACGAAACTAATTTTTCGTCGGAAATTTATGCAAAAAAATGACTCTCATGCCACCTTTTGCACAAATGCCTCTTCAAATTTTTTTATTAATTTGTTCAATTATTGAACTGAGATACAATGGTGTTAAATTCCAATCGAATGTTGATAAAAAAATCTCTTAACTTTGTTGCATCTAGTCCATTTTTAATTAATTTCTCACTGAGAATTCGGTATATTAAATTTCTTCATATTAAATTAAAATATTATGATTTAATAAAAATCACTGCACTTAAAACTAATATCAAGGTAAACAAACTAATTGGCAATTATAATGAAGAAAATGATAACAAAAAAAATTAGAAAATTGTATAAAAGTGCAGCAACCAGCTGACTGCTTTGTTTTAACAGCGCGTGGAGCACTGTAAAATTCATGTTCCGCCTTCACGAAAACGTGCATAACTTCGCAAGTGGGTTCAAGTCGTTTCTAGTTTTTATATTGTTATAAAATATAAGCTCCGTTCTCGACAATTATATAAATTATATATTATAAATTAGAATTAGCGTTTGTATCGCAAGTAAGTATATGTGGAGAATTTGGTTGAAGTCGGACAAAGGCTATAGAAGAAGTTCGCTAAAATCAAAGTGCCGCCTGTCGCCAAAATTTCAGACTATTGACTACACGTCACACCAAAGAATATATTTGCAAAATTTGGTTGAAGTCAGAAATACGGTGCATAAGGGTTCGATTAAAATTTAAGTGGCACGCCCTGTCTAATGTCGCCCAATTTTGTAGACTAATCACTACTCATTATTCCAAAGAATATATTTGCACAACTTGGTTAAAATCGAACGAATGGTTAAATTGACACGCCCCTTGTCTAATCACACCCACTTTTGTAGGCTTAAAAATTCTCATTATACTAAAGAATATGTGTGCGAAATTTGGTTGAAATTGGACAAACGCTGCGATGGAGTTAGTTTAAATATAAAGTGTCACGCCCCCTATCTAGTAGCGCCCAATTTTATAAACATAAGACTGCTCAAATTTCCAAGAATTATGTGTGCAAAATTTGGTTGAAGTCAGGCACTCGGTGATATAAAAATTCGATTAAAAGTAAAATGCCACACCCACTTTTCTAGTCTAAGGACTCCATATTATATGTCACATATTTATCCGCAGAATATATGTGCGAATTTTGCTATAGGTAGAACAACCGATGTGGTTGGAGTTTGGGTACATATGATATTCAATTTTATGAATTTACGAAGGTTTTTAAATTTTGATGACTTTTTTTTGAGTATGGAAGTTAGGTGGAGTTTTCATTAGATTTTGCCAAATTCAATAGTGAGGACTTGTATTCAGGACATTTATTTAATTTTTTTTGACCTTTAAGAGTTTTTCTTTTAAAATAAAGCCACTTTGTATGGGGATAGGCGTGGTTTTCATCAGATTTTGCCAAATATCATAGTGATATTTAAATATCAAAGCATATGTATGTGCAAAATTTCATAACATTCCTTTAATTTTTGTTGACCTTTAAGAGTTTCACTTTTAAAATAAAGCCACTTTGTATGAGAGGTAGGCGTGGTTTTCATCCGATTTTGCCAAATATCATAGTGATGGTTTATATTTAAATATCAAAGCATATGTATGTGCAAAATTTCATAACATTCCTTTAATTTTTGTTGACCTTTAAGAGTTTCACTTTTAAAATAAATCCACTTTGTATGAGAGGTAGGCGTGGTTTTCATCCGATTTTGCCAAATATCATAGTGATGGTTTATATTTAAATATCAAGGCATATGTGCAAAATTTCATGACATTTCTTTAATTTTTGTGGATTTTTAAGTGATTTTAAGGTTAAAATAAAGTTACTTTGTATGGAAGGTAGGCGTGGTTTTCATCCGATTTGTCTCATTTTCGACCTTGATCTTCATTTTTTAGAAAGAAGCTTATTTTTTGAATTCCAACGCTACAGCTTTAAAATTACTGCTGAAATCGTGTCGACAGATGGACAGACAGACGAGCACACGGAAATCGACTCAGGTGGTGATGCTGATCAAAAATATATATACTTTTCAATACTTGCCATGCCTCCTTTTTGGCGTTGAAATAAATGAAATGACATAGTTAATATACCCCTTACGCAGTACGCGTTGGGGTATAAAAATGATTTCCCAGCTTGCATCTGAATAAGACATTGAAAATTGTTCTTTGACACAATTTCTTCTTAAACAGAACAGATAATAATTCTAGCAAGATAAACTACTATTCAAATTCATGCACATGAGTAAGTGTTTTATAAATGATTTACGATTCAATAATTTGTCACTTCTACTATGCTATTCTATGATATATTCCCTACTGAGCAATAAATTCCTCAACAGACCACGAAACGCCATAAGAATATTAAATGACAGTTATATGAGATAGAAAGTGCCGTTTTATGATTTCAGGTAAATACCTACATAAATATATACGCCAGTTAATTGAAGTAATTATTTTCTTTGCCTTGTGCAAACAGAGAAATTAAGAATTGATTATGATGAAAGTAAAATACGACCACCTGCAACCCATTAATGGACAGACAAAAATAAAGCTTTCAAAGCTATCAGGAGACAAATACGTTAAAATGTATCCATACTTGATGGTCTTAAAAGGGTCTAGAATGGGACGCATTCAACTGTTAATGATAACATTTTACGTAATCAATCAATTTATTTTAATGGCTGCTCATGTGGTTTGTTCAAACAAAATGGTGACAAGTAATGAAAGCGAGGTATGATAGAATTTGGTCACTAGAATCATTGAGCTGAACTCAATATAGAAGTTGATTATATGGAAATTTTAGGAAAACTTAAAGTAAAGTGAGACTAAAGTCAGACCAATCGCCTCAAAATTTACTTTGATAAGTTGGTGTCACATTTGTGAAGCAAGCATTTAGGTGCCATTGCAATTGAGCAATTGTATGCTTTTTGGCTGTTTTAAAATAAAAAGTTTTCGTAATTTTTTTTTTTTAATTATTTTTTTATTTTGCTTTTTTCAATGATTTCTGTTTTAAATAAAAATAAAAATAAAAATAAATAATTTATATTAACTAATTATAATTGCTTAAATTAATTATCTGTTTCTTTTTTTTTCTAAAAGAGAAAAACAAAAAATGCGGTTGTCCTCTATGCTTTGGATTGTTTTTTTTGGTGATTTATATGCGTTCATTTGTAATGGTTTTTAAGGTATTGAAACAGTGCCGTTTTTTTTTTTTTGCTTTGTCAAATGTTGAGTAAGTGTGCTGCTTTCTAGCAACCCTGGACTCACTCCCGCTTTACCGTTAATGTTTCACACATCACAGCACATGCACAATATGACAAAACTAAAAAAAAGGATCCCTTTCAAGTTTTTATATGCGCTGCTTAGCATACTTTTAGGAAAATACGTTCGTTTGTTGCTTGCTTTGTTTGTGGAAGTGATGCGATGGTTGGTGAATTTTGATGTTTTTATGGTGGTATTTTTTAAATATAGGCATGGTAGGCCAAATTTTGTGCAGATTCAATTTGTTGGTATTGCGGCGCTACGTTAGCTCGAATTGATCGACCATCCCAAGGACCATGGGCGGAAATGTGGGCGGGATGATGCTCGGCAGCAATCTAGAAGAACAAATAAAAGAGAAGAAGTGTTTTAATTGCAATAGTTAAGCGAGTGCTTGTAGGTTTGTGTTTGATTGTGAGTGTGTGTGTGTGTGTGTGTGTGTGGGTGTCGGTGTGCTTGTGAGTGGTAAAAATGACTTTGAAATTTGCTGCTTGGAGTTGTATTGAAAAGTGGGAAAACTTTGTTTTATACGATATGCCTTAAAGCTGCTATTCAGATGTACTTAAATATTTTAATGGAGGAATTAATTTGAATGCGAAAATAATGTGTCAAATAGCGAGAGGGAGCAAGAATGGAACGTTGATAATAAATGTTTACATAAAAAGTTTTGTTGGGTTGTGGCTGTAAAAAAGAATAAAAGTTTCAACTTTTAATTTCGCAAATGTAAGTAAATGTTTTTAAGTGTAAATTATTTATTTTATGAAAATATGATGTTTGACTCAATTTAACGCAGTCGGGACAATATATAACAAAAATTGTTGAATTAGCATACTAATGGAATTGTTCGTGGGACTGTTAAAAGGTTTAATTTCTTTTAATGTTTAAGGTTCAAGAAGGTTGAATTCGATATAAAAAACAATTGGAAACTTAACAAAAAATTTTTAAGGCACAACTCTAGGTTAATGAAACTGCTTAAATTTAAAACAGTTTTTTGGTTTAATACCACGTCGTAATATTTATTGCGTAGATTATGATGGTGTTGAAAAGAAGGCTGCTATTCTCCTCCCTTTGGCCATGAGAGGGATTTTGAGTTGAAAGTTTAAGATTGAAAAAAGTAATTGTAAAATTATATTTTATCAAGAAACAAATAAAGCGACACCACCACCAATCAAGGAACTTCATTTGAAAAGCTGAGGTTCAATTTAGAAAAGTTGCTCTAAAAGAACCAGGCTGTACCAAAAGAGACCAGTTTGGAACTATGCATTATGGAACTAGTTTAAATATTCGGAAAAAAGGAATGCTTATGAACACAATTGCCTTTTTCTATTATATCAGCCCTTAAAAAACATTGGGCGCATTCAGCGTAGTCAACAGTTGGCAACAGTTGCGTAAAAGTTCGCTGAATGGTACAATTATTTGAGCGCTCACTTAAACTGATCAGGTAGCGGACGCCATTTAGTCGAGCGAAAAAATTCTATGCTACCTGCACTCAACTGTTGAGTGCTTTAACCTTTAACTGGTACACCTCAAAAAATGTAGTTACAAGTTTATGTTTTTTTCAAAGAACGCCTTGAATAAAAACACGACTGATCAATGCGAAAGCATTCACTCACCTGAAAGCTTGAAATGTACTGAGCGTTAGAAAATGAATGGTGAAATAATGAGATAAATATAATCTTTCCTTTTTTTAAGGAAAGTTAGGGTTAGACTTTGACCCTAAATTCTAAACTTTGACAACTTTTCTGACGCTTAGAGAAACAACACATTCAGAGAAAAACATCGCTCACTAAAGTATCGCTACCATAATAATTCACAACAGTTGACTACGCTGAATGCGCTCTTTAGTTCCATCAGTGTAAAAGGGTATTTGTGTGCGACCAGTACTAGTCTTTTTTGGAATTAGTTCAGAAGTAATTAAAATTAAGTACCTATATTTTACTGTATGAATATTGATAAAATGTAAAAAAGATCTGACAAATCTAGAAAAGAAGATTGCAACGTGACGTGGAGGGGGAGTTGGGTAGGGGTGAAGACTTTGTAAGATCATGTGCATCGGGGGGAGTGGATCCAAAATAGGCCAAAAAAGTGTGACGTATTATATGGGCTACCTATTATCTTAAATTTATAATTTTTGATTGGGACTACTCCAAAAAAATACTTTTACTGTTTCTTTTTATGTTCGGATAGTAATGCAGAATGAAGTTATTAAATCCTATCATGATAAATTGTAATTTTTAGAAATAGAATTGTGAAAATTTTAAGTAAGCAAATATTTAAAAAAATTTAAATTTGATGAGCAAAAATTTACTTACTTTTTATATTTTATATAAAAACTTTGATTGGAATGCGTTCAGAAATCAGTGTTTAAATATGAAAAAAAAAAGAAACGAAATGGCCAATTTCAGCCCTTGAAAGGACTTTGACCGAGCTTTTTATGATCAATTGTGTTGTATGTGTTGTGAAATGTTTGATCATAAATGATCAAGAACTGAACCTACCAGCTTTATGCCGACTCCGAACGGCTTATGTTCTCAAGAAGCTTTTCATGGCAGTTTTTAGTCCCTGAGGTTTGCCATTGTATGCAGAGAGGTGACGGCCGAACAGAAAAATTATTCCAATTGAAAAAACTTTCCGTGTCGGGTGGGAAATATTTATTTGAATTATATTTTAGGAGTAAAAAACCAAATTTAATATTTTAAATTTTATATTAATATAAGGCTTATTTGAATTCTGGATTTGTTATTTTCTCTCTTTTAAAAAATTCTGCTTTTTGAACTTGGAAGCACAGAAATAGAGCTGTGAGAAAAGCAGATTTTTTTTTTTTAAATTTTACCATAAGAAAATTTTTTATAAAAACATTTTTCCTACCCAAACGGTAATGTGCATCAGTTTGTTTATGTTAGCAAATTTTAAAAATTATTCTGTGTTTTTATAGTTTTTTTCCAAAAAAATCACATTTTGTAAAAGTTAATTGCATATAGCTAGCTTTCTCTCTTTCAGAAATTTGTTCACATATTTCCAAAATACAGTGATTCAAGAAAGTCGGCTATTTTTAATATTTTTAAAATTCCCTATGAAATAGATAGCTAGGGAGGTGAGAAGAGATGCCTGTAAAAACCGTAACTCTTAATATTAATATTTAGAGGTCACGCATCGCAGTTTTTTATTTTCCATATAAATTACATGGGAAAAATTATTTTCTAGCTTCTTATTCTTATATCTTACAAACCAATTGACGAATGTAAATGACTGAAACTTATCTTATTGGAAACTGAACGCTCTACAAAAATGGCCTTAGCAATTTTTTTTTATAAATCTAATCGTTTAAAAGTTATTCAAATTCAAAGATAAATGTACGTTATTATTAAACTTTTTTGCCCAGTTTCCGGTAAAATCATTAAAGTTATAATTAAATATTATAAAATTTGACTTGGAAATTCTACGAATTGTGATTTTCTGTAAGAAAAAGTCATTAAAAATATTCTTTCAAGTAGTACTGTTGCTGCTCTCTCTCTCTATTTCCCTCTTTGCTTATCACAGGCCTCGTAAATATACAATAAAAAAGGCTTTTTCATTAATTCTTCATAGAAATGGTGGATTTTCCAGCCAAGTCATGTTGAAAGACTTAATAAACTTCTCGATTTTGATTTTTTATTGCATTTTTTTATAATTTTAAAGGATAACATTAATGATTTTACCGAAAACTGGAGCAAAAATTGTAGTTAAACCAAGAACGAGTAGAGAAATAGAAAATCGTAATGCGCGACTTTTAAATATTAATATTAAGAGTTACGATTTTTACAGGCATCTCTTCTCACGTCCCTGAAACAATTCCACAGGGGATTTTGGAAAAAAAGAATAGCCGACTTTTTTCAATCACTCTAATGCATATATAAAAATTCAAAAATTTCATTTTGGTCACCGGAATTGTCAAAGACAGAATTTGTTCCATTTAGAATTTTGGACTCAAATAATAATATATATTCTGTCAAAGTAGTACCGGAAAATGATAATTTTAAAAGCCCATTTAAAGGGGATGAAAAAAAATTCTTTTTGACGCTAAGTTGACACAACGGTTCTCTATTCTGACGTGAACTTTAAGCGCAATCTGTCATTTAGTTTGTTCAGTGCTCGATTTTGCTCGATTTTGTCAGTTTGAAGTGAGTGCGGAATAAAAATAGCATAAAAAGGATATGTTTAAAATTTTATTTTGCTAATGTTGTTTTCTGAGCCGAATCGCTGAATATGTATTCGATTGTTTGGGCATGAAAAGTTCCGAAAGACCTGTTCTTCTTTTCACAAGGTTATCATTGGCCGCGTTCAGCGGAGTTGGTCAAAGTTCTTTCTATGACTTTAATGGCAAGTTAGATTTTTTATATGGACTGTAAAAAATTTTTTCATTAAATATCGGAAGAAATAAAGTCTAATGCACAGTGAAGCTTCTGAGTGTTAATTTACGTGTCATACAATTTGGAACTAAATGATTTTAGTGGCGGCCTTGACTGAACATTTTAAATTATTGTATATTCAAACCGTTCAATATAGTATTCGACCGAATATTCGGTTGCGGTCTATTTTATCAGTTACGGCTCTTTAACCTCGATATGGCCGAAACCAAAATCGAAATGATACTTCAAAATCTCATATTTTGTCATACTCAAAAAATTTGTTGAAGAAAATCAAAATTTTTTCATTTCTAACGTTAACTCAAAACAGCCCGATTTACACATACGACCTTATTTTACTCGGGCAACAAAATGTGATGTATATTTTAAGTATGCAATAAGTTTTTAATAAGAAATTATATCGTTATTTCTTATATTAAAGTTGAACTTTAATACACAAAGAAAATTTATTTTAAATGAAACTTTTCCATTCTCATATGTAAGAAATATTATGTTTTCTGTTTGCATTAAAAAAATATATAGTATATAACAAAGTATTAATTTTCATATAAATACTCGGTTGTGCTGAGTTTTAGTTTCGGCTTGGCAAATATTTCAGTTTTGGTCGGACAATAGTTCAATGCTTTTAAGCTGGATGACCCTGAATTCAATCTCCAATTAAGGTATAATTTTCTTCGTAGAGAAAATATTTTTTTAACAGTCAAGTGCAAGCCTCGGTTAAAATGCAATGATTTTTTTTTAGTTTTTTTATAAACTGGCATACAAATAGCAATTTACGTCCGACCTTTTAAAATCTTGGGAGAAGAGAGAAGGGAGAAAAATATACAGAAAGCTCTACTTGTAGCCAGTTCTATTAGGAGCATGACATGAATTACCTTTTGGCAATTAAAAATGCCTTTGTTTTAAGCCGGACATTTTCCACAACCCAACAATTTATGTAGTTGTAGCCTGTAGCCAGAATTTTCAATGGATGAGAAATTATTGGATAATTTTAAAAGGTCGTATAAAAAATATAATTGCGAAAATGAACACAAAAAATAAAAAAAAAATTATCCTCATTCTAACAAAATTTTAATACTACATATAAGAAAATAATTGAAAAGATAAAAGTAAAACGAAACTAATTTATTTGTAAGTATATATTTAAATATTTTAACCTACTTAAAGCAAAAAAAAAAAAATTTACAAAAAACTTTGCAACAGTTCAAAATAAATTTAAAATGAACAATGAAAAACTAAAATTTTACAATAACAAAAAAATTTGTATGCTTTATATTTGCTTTCTTTTTGACTATCTTATACCTCTTTTGGTCTCTAGCTTGCATACAAGATTTTGACCCTCTGCTTAATTTGGGTTTTGTTGAATCGTAAAAAGTCAAATAACCGAATTTTTTTCAAAACAGATTTTGTCAATTCAAATTGAGAGAAATGCGAAAAATTATAAAATAATTAAAAATGATATTATTTAAAATTCAATAATGTTTACATTTTTTTGAGATAATAAAAAATAATTTTTAAATATCAATGTTTATGAAAATGCTGAAAAAATCATTCAATTTTCCTGAAGATTTTTTTTATAATATGAAAGGTTCATTTTATATTTATTACCCACACAAGATCTCTTGATAATTCCTTATATAAAAACTAAGAAATTAATTTTCATTCAACACTGCTTAGCTAACCTTATCGGAAGAGAGGAGAGTAAAGCTTTAAAAAAGCATACGTCTCGCAGACGCACGATATCTAAGCAGGGTTAATATATATAAAACAGTTTTGTGTTGTATTTTAACGAAGCATTTGAAAGGTAAAGTTTTGCCAGTATATTTGTCTTTTCATAGTTATAACCCATTCGAAGTTTTGTTTTTTTTTTTTTTTTTTTAAAAAACACATTTTTTAAAGAATTGTAATATTTCACGTGGTACAACTTTGTTCGAAGAAGTAAATGGGAAAATATGGCGTTGGGCTGCTGACAATAATTCAAGCAACGAAATATCTGAAGAATTTTCTTAGAAATATTGAGGAAAATGGCCAAAAAAGCGAGTAAAAGTAAAAGAAAAATAAGCAATAGGGAGGAGCGGGTAATTATACGCTAGGCAAGTAGCTAGACTGTCAGTTGCTTTCGGTGTTCTGATATTTGTCGAGCAAAAATTAAGGCTAATCCATGGTTAATCAATTAAGTGACACAAGGCAGCTAGACTAGAATTGGCTCAACAAAATATAGGCATGGATTGACCCTATGTTTGTAAATAAATAAAAAATTAAACCCTGATAAAACATATGATTCACACTTCTATTGGAGATATTTGCGAAGAGATGCGCGCTACTTCTCCAAGCGGTGGTTTTTTGTGGTGGTTCAGTAATTGTCTGGAAAGTATTTGCAGTGCAAGGGGCGCTGCAGATCCAGTTTACATAATTTAAAATGATTAGTGCTGGCTACATCACTGCGTTGCAGAGCAATTTATTACAATTTCTGTGACGACATCTTAATAAAAAGTGGATTTCCCAGGACGACAATGCCAGTACACAAACAAGCAGATAATTTATTTCTTGGCTCACTGGCAAAAATATTAAAAATTTAAAGTGGCCAGCATGCTGCCCAGACTTAAACCCATTTGAAAACCCATGGGGAATAGTAGAAATTATGCTGACAGACGTCATCAATATAGCACCGTAAATGAGTTAAAAACTGCCAGCATCAATGCCTGAGGGAAGATTTTGTAACCCAATACTTTGGAGAACTTAATTTCATCAATGCGAAAAAGAGTTTTCGAAGTAATAGAAGCTAAACTGTCGTCATAGGAAAGAGTGCGGCATCTAGCGTGAAAATTGCAATTGATTTTAGAGTATTTTCCTTATGCGACATCCACCCTCTTTAAGATTATAAAATAAAAATTTCTAATTTTTGGCCGCCAGTCTAAATATTTCAACCTAAACTGCGATATTTACAAAATCTTAGTATCATTCTACACTGAACCAAAAACATAGTTAATATATAAGAAAATGTTCTTTGTATTAATGAATTGGTCCCATGCACGAGTTCTTTAATTTTATGAACTTTTTCTTACAGTCAAAGCATCGATTCTTTGAATCAAGGAAATAGTTCTTACTTTCAAAGAAAAGATTCATTAAACTGTAAATACCTTCAAATCAATGAACTTGTACATTCATTTAAGGAATGTGTTCTTTCGAAGTAAAAAAAAGTTAATTAAATCAAAGAACTTGAACCAATGAACAGAGATTAATTGAATCAAAGTATTATTCCTCGAACCAATTCTTTTGGTTTAGTGCAGTATAAAACGCAGTATCTACCCAGCAGAAAATGTCATGCCTGATCAGGCAAGAATGCGGGCCTGACAGGCTTGAGCGAGGCCTGAACTTTCCTTCATAACAGCCATGATTTTTTCATACAAGTTTCCGTCTCTTCAGACCTGAAGTTTGGTATAAATTTTGTAAATATTCATCTATGAGTTCTGGTGTGAGTATCAATTTTTATTTCAAATTCAGATTTGAAATCTGACCTGAAATAAAAGAGTACTGATTTTTTTTGCTTAATTTCAGATTAGAATACAGGTACGTAAAAAGGATGCCTGAATTGTATTTTAATTCCAGCCTTGAAATCGGAACGGAATAATGAAGGCATGATTATGTTTAGAAATTCAAGCCTGAATTCCATTCTGACTATTAGAGGTCTGAGCGAGTTTTCTGCTGGGTACATAAACAGAGTCAAAAACGCCGTATCTACATGTAGATGCCACACTTTGGCTTTGTTTTTTGTGTTTTTTTTTTAGCAGAAATAATTTTTTCCAGTCATAAAAAATAGAATTTCAGTCATATAAATATTTCTCATTAATTGATTATACATTACCTTCGCTTTAACCCTAATAATATTGATTTTAATCATCAGTAAGATGATGGTTTGGTTTAAGTCTACTTTAATGAACCCGTTGAATTTCAAAGGGGTGCTTGGGTCACTGGGGGGATAGTGACCTTTTTTCAATACCATTATAATCTACGATAAAAATGCTACCTTGTACGGATAATACTTTTATAACTCTGCCATACCTTGTACCAAACAACTTTCTGAAATTTAAGCGGATTCATTTAACTAGACTTGTTCCGATGGCTTGTTTTGATGATATTTTGAATTAATATATATAATTTATATACAATTTATGCAATGTATATTTTATATTATGTCTAATATTTTTTTAAAAAAATTTGATCATAGATTTCGAAAAAATTCATATTATAATTAGAGACAGTTTATCTAATTTTTTTTTTGAGAATCTAATTTTTTTTTTTAAAAGTCACTTCAATATGTCTCAAGAATATGCAAAAAATTTTTTAGCCTGTTTTGAGTGCACTGTCAAGCGTGTTTTTTTTTCTAAAATTGAACAGATGGCTTTATTATTCTCGCGCCCCTCTCCTAGCTCTTTCAAATAGCTTGTGTTGTATTTGTTATGTATTATATTGTGTTATTGATGTATTGTATTATTGAATTTGTATACGAATAAACAACGCCAAGCGTCGCAGTACTGAATTGGTCAAAAAAAGAAATCGGTCCAGCAAGGAAAAAAAGGTCAGGTGTAAGCAGAATATGAGCAAAAAGAAGGCTTACTGTATGCACCCGGGATTGCAGACGACTGGTAAGTTAAAAAAAAAATAGTTTTTAATTTTTATCAAAAAAAAAAAATGTCTTTTTTTTTTCTAAAACCACATTTTTACTCTTTCTACTTAATATTTCTGCAAAAATACTTTACCGATTGGTATGTTTATGATCTAATATTTTTTATTATGAATTTTTAGAAACAATAAAAAAATTATATATTAATTTAATCATTAAAACTACCGACAAACATGTTTTGAAACTTTAAACGCATTTTTCTCGAAAGAGGTTTCTTTTTAAATCGGTGTGCAAGATTGCGCAATAACTATTAAGGGGGTCTTCTCATTGAGCACCTTTTTTTTTCCAACTTTTTTGTGAAGCAAGGTCTGATGGACAAGAAGGTGATGGAGGTAATAAAACCAGCTTACGAAGCGCTGTCGGCAGATAATTTGCTTGAAAGATGCCTTGGATCTGAAACTCAGAATTCCAATGAGTCTTACAATTCTGTTCTTTGGTCACTTTCGCCCAAACACATCAACTCAGGCGCACGCACCATCGAAGTGGCCAATTTCATTGCAACGTGCCTCTTCAACGACGGTTTTATACCCATACTTAAAATTATGGGTTTGATGGGTATTGCGATTGGCAAAAACGCATACGAATACGCACTATCTTGCAATGAAGACAGATTGAACCGATCAGAGACTCGAGCTGCGGCATCATCAAAAGCTGGCAGAACGGCTCGCAGAGCAGAGAGGGCAGCAGAAAGCAGTTTCTACGAAAAAGAGGAAGGTGGCCTGTATGGAGCTGGCATCGCCGACTAATATTTATAAGTAAAAATTGTCAGCTCTTTAAAACTGCATTTAAACATTTTTGATTTTTTTTTTTTTTTTCCCAAAAAAATTACTTCAAACTTTAAACGCGTTTATCTCGAACCCACGTTTTTCGAACTGGCGGCCATGATATCTCCAGTTCAACTGAACCGATTTTCATGAAACAAAATGGAATCGACGCAGAATTGTCACCATTCTCGGGTGAACCTCGACCATAATTTTAAAAAATTTTTTACTATTTTTTTTTTACACTAAACTACAAAAAAAAAACCCGAAATTGAAATTTTTTTTTTGAATGGCCGCCATTTTGTCAAAAAAAATCACAAAATTAAGCTTGAGGTTCACCCGAGAATTACATCTATACTGATTATAACCCCGTTTTTTTTTCATTTCAGACGCTCCGGAGACCCGGAATCGTGGCCGCCGTGACGACACCTTTTTTTTCACCACCAACTTTGAAGTCTCATTACTTTTTGAACAGCCCACGTATCGAGGCAAAAAACATTTTTTTATTTACTTTGAACCTTTTGTAATACAATAAATAAAAAAAGTTTTCAATTATTCTTTGCGTTTTCAAATAAGAATTTTTTTAAAAAGGGTCCAAAAAACGGGTTTTGAATGAGAAGACCGCCTTAAACCGATTTACTTCAAAATTGTTGAGTAATTAAAAAAATTTATTTTTGAGAGTCTGATGTCGAGTTATTTTTTTAAAGTCCTCAAAAAATTTTTACAGCTACTTTTGTCCAAAAATGTTAGGCCTTTTTTTGAATTTTGACTTTGCGTAGCCGCCATTTTTACTAATGAATTTTTTTGAAAAAACTTGAAAACATATCCTCAAATTAGGTTTAAACTCTCACCACATTGTTCTTTTTTGTTTCAAATAGGCCAAACTCGAGATATCCTGTACACCGTTTTTTTTTATGTTTTTTTTTACTGCTTTATTTAGGAACGTTTGACGCGGAAGTGAAGTCACGAAAAAAAAACAAAACCACTTTTTTTTTGTTAATGTTAATACTTGTGTAAAACAAAAGAAAAATATTTACTCAAATATCTCTAACCGTTTTTTCACAATCCTTACTTAAAACACTCCTAAAATTTCGACAAAATTAGTTAAAATGTCCCTTAATGATGATTTTGCAAAACCCGTTTTTCGAAAACTAATCTTTACACAGGATTAATAATTAGTACACAGGTTTCAGAGTTATAGATGTAAAATAACCTTAAATTAAAAGATGGATTTTTTGGAAAATGATTTCTTCTCTGAATAAATATTTATGAAAATAATTAAAGAGCAGCTTTTTTGGGAAATTTGATAAATTATTTAGTTGTGCATGCAAATTTAAAATTTTTTTTAAAAGAAAAAAATTAAAAAAATGTTTTTAGGAATATTTTTGAATTCGAGTTTTTTAAAAAATTTTTTGGCATATTAAAAATGTTGAAGCTTAAAAAAATTTAATTGCAATTTTGTTTTTATGAAATTTGATACCAAGATCATAAAAAATTAGTCAATTTCTCATAGAAATCCTTCAACTGAGAAATCTTCTTCGAAAAGAGTCATATTTAGATTTTAGGTAATCTTGCAAAGCCCATAATTCAGATACTTGACTTCGCACATGACAAAATTCTTGTATATAAGTTAGGGAGTTAAAAGGTATAACATACAAAAAGTAACAAAATGAAATCGACAAAATTTTTAGTAGTCCGCTTCGACGAAAATGCTTTTTTTTTTTAAAGAATTTAAACGAATATTTTTTCAAAGAATTGGTATATGTTTGCTTGAAAATTGTATAAAATATGTCAACTTAAGTTTCTACAATTATTTTTATGATTTTCTTTATATTTTTTCCCCATATAATGACATTTTTGAGCATTGAAATATAATTAAAACTAATTATTAAATTAAAACTTGTCTGATCAAGCTATTTTTTTAAATTTGTATCGAAAATTATAACTTTTGCTGCTTCAAGTAAATTAACATCATTATCTCAATTTTTCTTAAAAGGAAAAATATCACGTTTTGAATTGAATAGTCTCATTTGTATTGTTTTTTCATACTATCAGGACACTATTGTGGGAGTGGAAGAGAGGTTTTTAATCCCTATAACCCCTCCTTGCCTATAGGCCTCTTTAACTATATATTTAATTGGTGTATTTTTAGTAGTGAATTTAGTCCCTATAACATATGAGTGTCAGTTATTTCAATGCCAGCAAGCTTAAGCATGTCGGAGGCAAACATTTTTTGAAATATATTTTAAAAAAGTTTAACAATTTTAATTTTAAGTGGATCGAGATGCTTGTATAAACAATATCCAACGCAGCGTTTGTGATGAAAACTGTAAAAATAAATCTTTTGCACCTATCAGGATAAATGAATTAACTAATCAGTATTGGAAAGAGAGTAATGATAAAATTAGTAGGAACCTTCAAAGGTGTAAATTTCGCATATTATGGATTCATTTAAGACTCTAAAGGTCTTGAAAAGTAAATTCGCTTACTTGCAATATCATGTAAAATCATAATTCTTTTGTACATATATACATGGTAACACCTTTTCCAAATCCCCAAATTCTGAACTTCCCATTTCACCACTTTTTGATGAGGATTATTTTGGGTTTTGGGGTTTCACTTGAAAAACTTACCTAAAGCTACAATCATAATCAAGTTAAAATATATCCCAATGCACTTTTTGGCTAGGTTTTTAGGGTGTTTTTTTTTTTGTTTCTATTCACTCAAATTAACATCCTACGACAGCCTAAAACATAAAAGAAATTTCTATTAGCTTACCTTCTTGCACAATTGGAAAATGGCCAAACCAACCGATACAATGAACGAGAAGAAACCCAGCGCCAAGGCATTGAATGCCTTAATCTTCAAGATACCAATAGCCATGGGTATAATAGTTATGGCCTTGAGCAGAATGAGAACCATAATGGGCATGGCAATTTTACGCAAACGATGCTTCTTGCCTGAAATAATGCAAAAAATAGGTGTTTTTTTTTTTTTTTGGTTAAGAAACTTCTGTCATTCACATGCATAGAATTGCTGAACACACCCTTTTTAAAGATGCTTCCCTTCTTACCCTTGCCTTCAACAACATCGCCATCATCAGAGAATTTAACATTCAGGCTGAGTTCATCATTGTTGAGGTTACGCGAGGATACTGTGACCTTGGCATCAACAATGGGCAGATTCATAGTTACATCATGACCTTGAATGTAGTTTTCGAGAGTGTCGAAGAAGTTGCTAGCCTGCGAGCGTGCCTGGGAATCAATGGTAGGCGACTGGAAGCCATTCGAGCGTACCTCAACATCGGAAATCTATGAAAGTAGAAAAGAGTTAGTAAAAAATATGAAAAATGATCTTCCAAAATTTCTATGCAAACTTCATTATTGCGGAAAATAATGCTTCACTCACTTTAAAGGTATCTTTGCTGATCACAGTATCTACAAATCGCATGGCACTCACTTTAATGCATGCCATGGAATCATCGCCACTCTCACACTTGCTGTTCTCCTCATCGATCATGCGTTGCATGTTGGTGGGACGCACTACATGCGCAGCACTTGCAAGCGTTGCAAGACCCAACAGTGCTGCGAGGATTAAATATCTTGTAGATGATGTCTTCATGATGATGATTATGTGTCAAATAAATAAATTTAACCACTCAAATTCAGATCAATCACGTTCTCACACGAGTCGAATATGCCTAAGCTTGACTCTACACTATGGTGAAACAACAGCGAATAATAATTGTTTTTCTATGGACATCGATTTTATACTGCAATCACTCCGAAATGCAGAAACAAATCATTTAAAAAACTAAGCGAACGTACAAAATTGATTGTCACCAAAAACAAAAACTACACCACCATTCAAACTGAGTATGAATAAATGGCTGAACGAACGAAGAAGAGCACAATTATATGAATACAAAAAAAAAAAAAAAACAAAAAAACCCACCAAGAAGTCACAAACCAAACCAAACAGAGAGCAATTGAAGTTCCATAAAAGTGCTCAGAGAGCATGCAAGCATGCTTTAGTGCGCGTGTTATCAAAGCATCATTAACGCATGCTCAGCACACTCTGACGTATGCGTAACTTTAATTCACATTTTAAGCCATATTCATTCATTCATTAGTTTTCTCTGCTTATTCGTTTATCTGAATATGCGATGCGTTGCACGTTTACGTTGATGTGATCAAATTACAAACTTACACTTGCTAAGCATTTGTTTATGTTGCTCGATTAGATTTTTGCTGCAGCTACTTTGTTGTTTAATTAAATATTTTTAAACTTAATGCTTGTTTTTCTACTCATTTGCCAGTAGTTGTTCCAAATAATCAGTATTTTTGTTTAGAGAGTTTTCGGTGTAGCTGAGATGAGATTAGAAAACATTTAATTTAATAATGTTCATATCTAAAAAAAAAAAAAATTTGTGATTAAAAAACTTAAGTTATAAATAATTCTACTGTTTTCAATTTTACTTCTATTTAATGATTTTTATAAATTGTTAAAATTTAAAATTTAGCTGAAATTGTTTTTATATAATAAGAAATGAGTTAAATAAAAAAGGATAAAATCTTATTGAAGAAAAATTTCCTATAACAAATTATATATATAAAAAAAAAATAAAAAATGGCTTTTCCAGTATTACATTTAAATATTTCCATTGAAGAGCATTGTTATTTAATTTCGAGAAAGAAGAAAGAAATATTCTAAAATAAACTGGAATCGTTTATACGACTGGAAATATAAACACCTCGTCTG
The DNA here is from genome assembly GCA_914767935.1 of Coremacera marginata. Taxonomy (NCBI): domain Eukaryota; kingdom Metazoa; phylum Arthropoda; class Insecta; order Diptera; family Sciomyzidae; genus Coremacera; species Coremacera marginata. Next base: position 203,053,742 of record OU612043.1, on the reverse strand, counting down.
CACTAATTAATAAAGTTATATTTACTATCTTTCTATAGACTATAGACAGTGTATAGATTACACTGTACAACACGAATAAAACCCCGACCACTTTCTCATATTTTTGTGTGCGCAGATCCCGAATATGCAATTATTTTTTTCGGGACACCTCTACTTTGGTCTCCACGGGACTTTAAATTTTTAAGTAATTTAATTCTTTAAAAAATTGTATAAAATAGAAAATCTTATCACAACAAATTTGGCATCAAATTAAAGCGAAAGACACAAGAATCTTAAAAAAAACTAAGAGAAAAATTTTCTTGAAGAAGAAAATCATTGATATCCTTGAAGTTTTTAGTCCAATTTAAGCAAAGAGATTTTTATAATAAAATCTAATATTTTTATGATCTGATTCTAAATTTGGTTCATTTGTTTTTACTTTAGTTTTTATTTTTTCATGTTTTGTTTTAATTTGTTTACTTTTTTCTTTATCCATTTATTGTACATATTTATTGATATCAATTGTCGACGGCAATCTTAATATTATTTTTTATCCTGTAATGAGTAACTTAAGATGTGGGTCTAGCTAGCGATGGGTAAAATAAGATGTGTTTTTTAGTCCTGCCTTCCCGCTTACTATGTTCATTGCATCATTGCTGTAAACTTTATGAAATAGTTCACGCTCTCTTTGTGAAGCATTTGTTAAAAAGTTAAATTAGTTCATCAGAGTAGTAAGAAAAAACAAAATGAAATACCATTAAAAAGAACCTTTAAAATAACATTTTTTTTATATAAAATTTTATATATAAATATTAGCTGAATACCCGGCGCCTCCAGGCTCTGATATAGCATTCAAATTGTGTATAATGCACAGAAAGTTATACATTTAACAACATGCTACGATTATTGGTGAAGCTTAATCCCTATATACAAATACTCCTCCAAAACGAATGAGCGATTTTGAAGTTTTCACGCTTTCTTAAGAGCTTTGTACTACAGCTCCCCGTGGTGTTTAAGATAGAACAGAATAAATAAATAACGAACACTCACCGTTCTTGAAAATCCCTAAGTACAAATTTTCGTGCAAATCAGTTGGACGGTTTCGATAAAAATTTGGTGTAACCCGATCGCATTGCCACTTACTGGGTCCAATTGTAGAAACACAAAAAATTTCATCAAAATCGGTCCAGTTGTTTAGCAGGAGTTCAGTCACATTCGTTTCAAGTTCGAGGTGAAACCGAGTTCTCGGATATTCATTTCGAAAACGAAGTTCGTTCTCGTTTTGCAATTGAATCCGAGAGCGGGAGAAATGCACACTTCATTCTCAAAACGAGATTTACAATATAATCGAATCACGTAACGAGAGTTTTAAAATTAGCAAACCGTTTTCGAATAATTTTAGCAATTCGTTTTCGAAACGAAATTTTTTTAAAATTTTCATTACTTAACTAAACTGATTATTATGAAGGTTTAATTTAAGACATAAAAAAGGTTTCAAAAATTATATTAGAAACAAAATTGTTTTATTCCGTTCCGTAAATAAAAAATTCATGTGCATTTGAATGTAGTTTTTATTTTTACTCTTCTTAGAAATGTGAAATTTTATACTAAAATGTATTCGCTATTTTAAAAATTCTCGGATTCATCTCGAATTCGAATCGAATAAGAGATATCTGACTCGAGTTCTCGGTTTCATTACTAATTTAAAACTAAACCGAGTTCGATTTGTGGTTTATTGGGTATATTGGGTATATTGGTTTTTTGGAACTTTATAAAATCTCTTTGTAAAAATTCTGTTCTACCATATTGACTCTGTGTATACATTAAAAAAACAGTTTGCAGTGCTTTTAATAAGAGGATAATCTTTAAAAAAAAGTCATAATTTTTTAGCAAGAAGATGCTTAACTCGATAACCGTTATGCAATTGGGTCTCAATTACCCCCTAAGCCTGAGTAGTATCGCATTTATTTATCTATAGACGCAACGTTTTCTTTAGTTTAACTAAAATATGAAAACTGGGTATTCATACTAAATTCGATTTTGAAATTTCTTATAACTTTGTACTTGATTTCTGCATTCAACACAATGAAAAATTCACAGGATTTACAACCACCTCGATTTTTTTCCGCCATATATGGAAGCATTACCTGACCAACATGGAGAGAAGTTCCATCAAGAAATGCTTTAGATGAAGAATCGTTATAAAGGCAAAAGTTTGATAGCAATGATTGCAGAATATTGTTGGAGTATGAAACAAAATGACTTGAAAGATTCCCACAGCCGTCATCAAAAAAAAAAAAAAAAAAAAAAAAAATATAATATATGTATAAATATTTAATAATAAAAAAAATAAATGATTTAATTATGAAATATGCTAAAATGTATGTTTTAGCAACTAATATTTTGCTAAAATGGGTGCTTTATTGTGAAAAATTGTATTTTATTCAAAGTATTGTCCTATGCTAGCTATTAATTTTCCCCATCTCTCTGGTAATTTACGGATTCCGTTTCGAAAAAAGGTAACGTCTTTTGAGGCTATCCACGAATCGGTCCATTTTTTGATATCTTCATACGAACGGAAGTGCTGCTCTGCTAGGTCATGGGTCACCGATCGAAACAAGACGTAATCGGAAGGGGCAATACCAGGTGAATACGGCGGGTGTGGTACGACATCCTATTTCAGCGTTTCCAAAAATGTTTCGACTGGCCTTGCAACATGTGGTCGAGCATTGTCATGTTGAAGAATCACTTTCTCATGTCTTTGTTAGAATTGCGGGCGTTTTTCCTTCAATGCTAGGCTCAAATGCATCAATTGTAGTATCCTGTGATTGTTTCGTTAGGTTGGAGTAGCTCATAATAAATAGCATGTTGCTGATCCCCCCAAATACAGAATATGAGCTTGGAACCATTGATATTCGGCTTTGCTGTCGGCATGTCACGGGTAACCATATGATTTTTTAGGCTTTGGATTATCGTAATGGATCCACTTTTCATAGCCAGTGACAATCCGATACAAAAAACCTTTCCGATTTTGCTGTTGAATCAGCAGTTCACATGCGAAAAATCGTCTTTCGATGTCTCTCGGCTTCAGACCGTACGGCACTCAATTTCCTTGCATTTTGCTCATTTGCCACGCTTTCAGACTTTGTTTGCACGTTATTTGACATTTACAACGAGATGTTTCGAGCTATAATATATGATCAAGGCAGAAATTTTAACAATAAATTACTTTTAAAATACTTAAAAAATGTTAAAAAGCAAAACAAGGATGCAATTCAATGAAATTTCACAGGCACATAGTTAAAAGGGTTAATTTGTCTTATTGTAAGAATTTTTTGGCTTAAATTGAAATAAACTCTTCAAAGATACAAAGAATTTTAAAATAAAAAAGATTTTTTAATATTCTTTTCCATAAATTGTATAATTTTATATTTTTGTTTTAAGTACCTTACATTATTTTCTTTAATTTGATACCAAGTTCGGAGAAGAAGAATTTCATTTACTATATTAAATAATTTTTCAATGGCAGGCACTCCTTAAAATTTCAAAGTCCTGTGGAGACCAAACTAGAGGTGTCCCGAAAAAAAGAATTGCATATTCGTGATGTGCGTACACAAAAATATGAGAAACCATTGAGAAAGTGGGCAGGGTTTTTAAAAAGGGCCAAATTGTTGTACAGTGTCATGAAACATTTATTAAACTGTTCAAAAAAACTTGGCTTATGAGTGAGGAACGCGAGGTATTATTATAATACTAATATAATACTATTATTATAATACGCGAGGTAATATTATATAACTAAATACACCCAAGCTTTTTTTAGCAAAAAAAAAAAAAAATTAAAAAAAAATACTTAAAAGAGAAAATCTTAAAAAAAATGGGCAATATGAAAATACTCTAAGTATTCTCCTAAAAAACCGTTAAAAAAAAATTAAATTTTTTTAAGAAAAAAACATTAAAAGTTAAAAAAAGAAATTCAGTTAAAATTAAAATTCAAATTAGTATACAGTTAAATGGCAATGGCGTAGGCAGGGGAAAGGTGGGGGAAATTGCCCCCTAAATTTGGGATTTTTAATTTAATAGATGGCCTTGTAAGTAGTTTCTATATGTGATTCCTTTTTAATGAGTAGCTTTACCTTTTTCTTTGAAACTAGAGCTGAAAAAGTCAAAAGCAAATCAGTATTTTAAAAGCGATGTTGTATAATTTTCTCCAAGCCGGCTTAGTTTGTTTTTAATAATTTCTGGAAATTTTTACTGTTCAAAGGAAAAGTTTAAAACTTAGATATTTACATGAAGTAGATAATATGAACATTTTTATTTTATTTTTCGTTTTACAAAAATGAAAAAAACCTCTTTGAAGCAAAGCCTTTTTAATACCGTATAGTATTGGAGGTTTGAGTATAGGTAGTAACTTAATAAATTTGGGAATTACTAATATTGAACTGCTTTAAAATATTTTTCACTTCCGTTGTTTGGGCACTTGATCAAACAAAAAATTTAAAATATCTAAAAGAAAACAGGCAAAATGATAACCCGCTCGGCTATTGCTAGTGGTACGTGAATCGTGGCAAACTTTTCATTAGAAACTACGGCCAGAGTGACATTTCAAGATCACGAACAGCTGCCATATGGTTAGCAGTCAGCGCCAACTATCTGTCAGTTGGAGCAAACAATTCAAAAAACTGACTGACCAACTGTTTTCATGGATCAATACGCTCAAGAAATAAGTTTTATTTCTGATCAAAAAGAAATAATAAAACTATTCTTCGATGTTTGGAAACATTTTTTCTTAGTTTGAGTTTTTGTAAATTTTTGTTGTTTTTTTTTTAAAGTAAATTTTTAATCGATACCATATTTATACTCCAACGCGTACTGCCTAAGGGGTATATTAACTTTGTCATTCCGTTTGTAACGCCAATAAGGAGGAGTGGCAGGTATGGAAAAGTGTATATATTTTTAGTCAGCATCACCACCTGAATCGATATCCGTGTGTCCGTCTGTCCGTCCGTGATCACGATTGCAGCCGTAATTTTAAAGTTTTTGCAATGAAATTCAAAATATAAGCTCTTTTCTAAAAAATGCAGATAATGTTCGAGAATGAGCCAAATCAGATGAAAACTACGCCTACCTCCCATACAAAGTGACTTTATTTTAACCGTAAAATCTCTTAAGAACCAACAAAAATTAATGTAATGACTTGAAGTTTTGCACGTAAGCTTTGATCTTCAATAGAAATGCTGGCTATGAAATTTGCCTCCCATACAAAGTGGCTTTACATTAACCGTGAAATCTCTTAAAAATCTGCTCAAATTACCGAAATGTTTTGGAATTTTGCACATAAGTACGCTTTGATATATAATATAGGCCATCACTATGATATTTGGCAAAATCGGATGAAAACAACGCCTATTTCCTACACAAAGTGACTTTATTCTAAGCGTAAGATCTCTTAAATACCCACGAAAATTAAAGAAGTATCTTGAAATTTTGCACATCAGCTTTGATATATACCATGAAATATCTCTATGATATTTGGCGAAATTGGATGAAAACCACGCCTACCTTCAATACAAAGTGACGTCATCGAAATAGAAAAACTTTCGTTAATATATAAAACTGAACGACATCGTGTTTGTATGTATCCAAATTCCGCCCACATCGTTTATCCAGCCCATACATATATTCTTCTATGTAATGTGGAGTCTTAAGACTAGAAAAGTAAAATGCCACTTACTTTTAATCGAACTTCTCACCGTGGGCCTGACTTCAACCAAATTTTGCACATATAATCTTTGGTAATTTGAGCAATCTTAAGTTTATAAAATTGGGCGCTGCAAGACAGGGAGCGTGACACTTTATTTTAAACTAGCTCCATCTACACCGTTTGTCCGATTTCTACCAAATTTCTTACATATATTCTTTAGTGTAATGAGAAGTTTTAAACCTACTAAAAAAAGTGGTTGGGATTGGACAAGGGGCGTGTCAATTTAATTCTAATCGAAAACGGTGTACAAGGCCGTTTTTCTGACTTCAACCAAATTTTGCAAATATGTTATATTCTTTGGAATAATGAGCAGTGATAAGTCTAAAAAATTGGGCGGAATTAGACAGGGCCGTACCATTGTAATATTACTTGAACTCTTTCTATAGCCTTTGTCCGACTTCTTCCAAATTGTCCATATTCTTTGGATTAATGAGCAGACAGTTATTTAGAAAATTGGGCGAAATTGAGCGAGGGGGTGGCACTTTAATTTTAAACGAAATTATTTTACACCGTTGGTATGAATTTGCGCATACCAATAAAATATTCTTTAGCAAAATGAGTAGTCTACAAATTACTCTATGTGTCAGTTAAGGGTTAAATAAAGTTAAGCTTATGACACAAATATTTTTGCAGATTATACATAAACATTTTAAAGACGGCTAAAGACTTCGAATAAACTTCAATACGGCGCGGGGTGGTGTGCTAGCTTCGGTACCGTGCCGAATCGAACCACGTTTAAAAATTTCATTAAAAAAGATGAACTCATCTAATATACGTAGATATATTTGGAACTGGTGTATATTATCCAAAAGCTATCTATTGATATAATAAAAAAAAAAGAAAACAATTTTTATTCAACTTAAATTTCAAGCAAAATTCTTCTTCTAAATATGCGTTTGGACGTTTCACGAAACGAGACTCATTTTGGGACTGAATGCATACTAGGGATGTCGATTTTTTGACTACTTCGGTGATCCCGGGATCCCGGGTCGGGATTGGGATTTTATAAAACAACATTTTTTTAGCATAAATTAGTGAAATTAGTAACAGGTGCTAGTAAACAAAAGAGTTTATGTTATTGGTGTTGCTTTTTTTTAACTTTGATACCAGTTAAATTAAAATTAATGCGAGTTCAAAATTAATTGATCAGGCCGGCCCAGAATCCCATCCCATATCGTTCCACTGATCAATATTTTTGACCAGAACTATAAGGCTACATGTTTTGTTACTTAAAATCGATATGTGGGAGTTTTGAAGGTCGTTTACTCCGAATTTAAAGTCAAAATTTGGATTTAATATGGGTAGATTTAAAATGGCGGTTCGGTGTGGTTTCAGGGTTTAAAAAGTTTGAAAACTTTTCTGATGTATAATTCAGAAACAACTTTTTTAACATTTTTTTAATTTATATTTTATTTGTGGGTATAGTTATTGATATAAGGCACAGAAATATTTAGATAATGAAAAAATATGGATTTTAATAATTTGTTTTCGTTTTATATGTTAGCTATAGACTAGAGATAAATAGAGTAGTTCAGAATTTAGTGCAAATGGTCATGCATTAGTGCATTTGCAAGATTTTAGTGCATATATTTGCACGACACTAACAAAATATACAGATTTCAGATTTATAGCAAATGTTTGCAAAGTTGCATAACTTTGCAACAAGGTCGTGAACTCTGCTAATGTTAGAAGAATGTAAAAAAAGTTCAAGTTTTTAGTGAGCTGTGTTAGTTCTCCGTTAGTAAAAAGGTGCGCCAATAGATTTTTCTAATACATTTACATTTGAAACGTGTAAATTGGTCTTTTGTAGACAGAACCTATACCCACACCATGGGCTTTTCCCACACTTAATTCATTTTCTTACTAATTGTAACGAAAATATATAAAAAGGTTTTATTTAATTTATTTTTGTAAATTAGTTAAAAAGTAGTAGTAAAAAAAGTAGTGGATACTTTTCATAAGTTTATTTAATTTTTTTTTTAATCCCGAAATCCCGGAATATTCTTTACTAAATCCTGGGACTTTCGAAGCTTCTAAATGTCTGGGATCCCGGGATTGACATCCCTAGTTCATACTATACGTAGATCTGCATATTTATGAGACGTATAAAAAAAGTCGGAAAACAATATTTTTTATAAATTTCACAAGTTTTCAGAATGGCCATACGCCACCTTTTTTAAGGCCCTAAGTCGGTTCATACAGAAATAATTTCGAGTTTTTTATTTGAAGCGTTTCTTATATGACATCTAAGGAACGTAGAAAAAATTTTATAAAGATATCTTAAATAATAAGAAAGTTATAGTTGAGAAACCATATGTACCGTTCAGGCATTATTTTAGGATTATAAAGCGCGCTTCTTCTTTAATTGTATATTATTATTTCAGCGACTCAAATCGATTTTTTTGAGTAGGGATACAATCAAAAATATATACAGTAATTATCGCTTATAAGCATAACTCGTATTTGCTGGCTTTTGCTGCATATAAGCGAGAAATGCATACATAAAAACTTGGTTATATGCATCCATGGTGCATATAAAAATTGTAGTATTGTTTAAATAAAAATTGTATAATTTATATATTACTAGCTTAAACCCGCTGCGCTCAGTGCTTATCTTCGATTTTATATGAGAAATCGTATGAGAAATCGTATGGACGAAAGGGGAACCACTATTTTTGCAATATCTCGAGAACCGCTCATCCGATGTTGTACAAATATGTTTTAAAACCCGTGCCATGACTGATCAAATATACCCTAGAAATGAGAACAACATCATTGGAACGGTTCAGAAGTGATGGAGTAGCATACGGACACCAATAGCTTTATATATATATAGATTTATATATAACTAGCTTATACCCGGTGTGCGTTGCTTCACCCGGCAACTACTTATATTGAAAAATAATAAACATATTGAACATTTTTATATGACCCTTTGGTTGACACCACGCTCATTGTCCAATGCTCGTCCCAGTTTCCTGGTAGCACGACATCACCAAATAGTAACTCCTTTCTAAGTATTAATGTTGTGTGATTTTACTTCCAAAGCTTTTCGATATCAAAAATTTGGCTTATATAGGCGGAGCCACACCCTCTTTTCCAATGCCGTTTCAAGTTTTCTAATAGAAAAACATCACCAAGTGGTAACTCCATTCTGAGTTTCAATTTTTTGTGACTTTTACTTACGAAAAACTGATTTTTAGCGATTTTATATGATTTTATATTTTATATGAGAAATCGTATGGACGAAAGGGGATCCACTATTTTTCCAATATCTCGAGAACCGCTTATCCGATGTTGTACAAATAAGTTTTAAAACCCGTTGTTGTACAAATAAGCATAAAAATGTGAACTAGAGGGCCACAGTTGTCCCTGGCTTCGCCAAGGAATTTTTTTAGCTGACTAAATTGTAAGTATAAATAATTTCATATTTTTCGTGAGTTCAAAATTTAGACGCGACTATCTCTTTTCAAACTTTCAAAATACTTTTTCAAAAACGGCGTACAATCTCATTTCAAAATTACTTAAGCAATTGGTCTAAAATTTTCGGGATTTATTAAGACACCAATTATCTACAATATGAGTGAAATAATTTTTCAAAATACTTTTTCAAAAACCGGTTATTAAAAAAAAAAACATGCAAAAAAACATTACTTTTTTTTTTATTTTTTTTTTCTCATTCAAATAATAGTTTTTTTTCCAATTCTGCTCAACTCATATCATTGAATAATAATGAAAAACTAATTTTTTTTTACTTTTGATATGTTTCAGATGGATGTATCAGACGCTTTTGATTCCATCCATGGTACGCGGTTAAAAGTAAGGCCTAAATTGAGGATGTCAGAAAACCCGCTATTTTGACATAAATAAAAAAAAATAATTTTAAATTGTTTAACTTAAATTGTTTGAAAGTCCTCTTTTTCTACATGAAATATACTTAAGAAAAAAAGTAATTTTTTTTTCTCGATGAACTGACTTAGGGCCTTAAGGGCATAGTGAGGTCACAGTACATTATTTTAGTTGTCCGGACGTTTCGTATCGGACTTTTAGATTTTCCCATTGTGATTATATTGGGTAATTAAGTAATTAAGTAGTTAAGTAATTAACTAATTTAGTTATTAAGAAACAAATTTAATATACTGTTCTTTCCTTGCCTCAATCATTTTATTTTAATATTTAGCCAATACCTTCTATCTTTTATAAAATAAAAACATTAACGAAACATTTAATAAACATTTACTCAAAAGAAAAACTACATTTGTGAAACTGTGCGGGCGATTTGATCATCATGGTAAATAAACTAATGTAAAAATTGCTTAAATAAAGAAAATTTAAATATTTTTCCAAGATAATATCATAAACCTACAAGTTTATAATAACTTTTCATTTTTCACCTGTGGTTGACCATTTTCCGGATTTTCCCTTATGCAAGCCTATGCATATAGAAAATCAGCCCCTACATTTAAAGCAACTTATTAATTTATTTCCTGTTGACCTGTTGTCTCTGAGACTTTTTTTTTTCCTATAATTCATGTATGACATTAAAATGTTGAGCACACCTTTTATGTTTTTTTATTAGGAAAGCATAAGCAAATCTTTAAGTGAAAATAATCCGACATTTGCAATAAAAAAAAAAAAATACCGCAACCAAATAAACGATTCCATTTCAAAGCGTGAATGACATAAAGTGAAAGTGCTTCCCCAAAATAAAGCTACAACAAAACATTTATTTCGAAAACTGAAACTGAAAGTGAAATCAAAGTAATTGAATTGAATGTCACGAATTGATTTTTGGCTATAAACTTTGAATTTTCGTTTGGGTTTAATCTTTATTTTAATGAAAATCATGTGAAATATGAATTTCAAATTGAAACGAGGCGAAACTACAGAAAAAGTTCAGTGCGAGCAATGCCAGGGCAATTCGCTAATGTCATGAAGTACGAGTACGAGGTATATCATTAAGTATGCTGGGCACAGCCAGATACATTTTTCGATTGACTTGCGATACGACGCTATCGAGTTGTGGTGTATCGAACAGGAACTTTGTCACACTTGCAATTAGATTTTTTTGTTTTGGTTTTTGTGGATGGTGATGTTGCTGTTGTTGTTGAAGTTGCAATAAGTCAGTTCCGTACGCAATCAAAGGTAGTGAATTTGGTCGAAATTTCCAAAGACTGTCAATCATGACATTTTTTGTTGCTGGAATACTTTTTGATTTTGTCTAGGTAGATGATGGGTGCGTTACCTGACGCTGGGCGCTCAATATTGCAAATTGTTGCACGCATTTTCGTTGCGTGTTTAATGTACATAATTGCTACAAAGGGAACTCAGTTTGTGGCTTTTGCTTGCTGACAACTTTTGGATTTCTCGCATTTGTCTGTCAAGCATTCGTTCGTGCGTTCAAAAGATAGTCAGAATGTTAGATAGCAAGGAAAGGTAGAAATAAAGCGGCTGGGGTGTTTGGGGGTTGCGTTAAAGCAACTACTGGAATTTGCAATCAACTTTAAATGGTTGACATATTTCACTTAACCATCGATGGCAATTTTAATTAGTCATAAGCTTTCACTTTGATTAAGCCATGCAAAGAAATCGATATTGTTTAGAGAGCCGTGGATTATGAACTCTCTAAAACATAAGAGTTGAATAAAATCTGAAAGCAGCTTATGTTACTTAAGGTTTCACATCCGGCAGCTGATGAATGTATTTGTCGAAACTAATATTTTTAAGAACACATTTAATATATGTTTACAAAAAACTAATATTAAATTTGTTTTAGCTATCAACCAGTTGCAGGGAACTATGAATTTTTAATTTAATGATTTTTCGTCACATTAGATATATATATATTTTTTGTTTTTCTTAAAACCCTAAAAAAAACAAAATTTCAATCTTTGCATGGAGCGCTGTCCAAATACTAAATTTTTGCTCTAATCATACTCTTTTCGTTTTTCATACTCATACGTTTTTATCCCCTATAGGAACAAACTAACTTGTTTTTAAAAACAACTAGTTAAAAAACTAGTTTAAAATAAACCAGTATATGAACTACTTTGAATTATATTAAGGCCATCCACTTCAATTGTAAATAGTTTTATTTGCATTATATATGAAATAATTGAAATACTACTTAAAAACAAGTGATTGATAAACTACTTTGAATTATATTAAGGCGGCAACTACTCTGATTTTAGAATGTTTTAATTGCAAATTTTTATTAGATTACAAGTTTATATATATTTAACCATGTTATTTCATCAAATATTAACTTTAGGCCATCAGTAATAGTTTTCAATTGGTTATTTTGAAGTAGTTAAAAACTAATTTAAATTTAACTAATTTAACAAGTAGTTCAAAATATATGCAGACGAAAGTCAATTGACTTATTTAGCGGACATCACCATACAAAATATGTTAGTTCGTTCTATGGGAAAAAGTCAGAATATCAACTAGTTGTGCTTGACAAAAAACTACTTTATCAACTACTTTTAAATTAGTTGATTTTCCTACAGGGTCCTTTGCCTTTTGTAGATGCTTAGTCTACTTTAACTTTCAAGTTTTACATTCAATTCCTCTCAACTGCGTATCCGAATACAATGTGATTCAATAAAAACTGATCTGCTACATGCAGGCAATGCACTTTGAATCCTCCTCCACATTTTCATTGTTTACAATGTCATTGTATTGTATAACGTGTGTGTATTTTTTACTTTATTTGCAATAGTTTTATTTTTTTAGTAAATATTTGTACAAGTTTTGAGCTTATTTTTTTATTCTTTTAGTTAAGTCAACAAAAAGACAACGCCTAGACTTGATGATATCTGCAATGGCTGAGGGAGAAAAAAAAACGCTCTAACTTTTTTTGTTGCATCCTTTGTGCATTTAAGTTGAAAATAGTTTGAGACTTAAACTTGTTTGCTTCTTATGCTTTCATTTCTTTTGGTTGATAAAAGCAAAATAAGACAGCTAATGTTAGTTAAAAAGAAAACTTCAAATTGTTATGAGGATGGCTTGAACAAGATTAAAGCTACAGGTATCTAAGAAAGAAGGGTTTTAAAATGCATGATAATTTCTAAATAGAAAATTTTTAATTTTTACCATACCATTTGAGTAAATTCAATTAAAACTCATTTTATTCTGATATCTGGGTTAATTCGTATTTCCGACATCGAAAAACGAAAATGGCCATTTCAGTCCTTGAAAGGACTTTGTCCGAGCTTCTGATGATCAATTGTGTTGTCTGTGTGTTGTGAAATGTTTGAACCAGGAATATGCAACGAGTAGTTCATACTTTGTGTATACTTATCGTATACCCATAATTTCTCTGTACTAATTATGGATAATCATCATATCCATAAATACTCAACTCGTTTTCGTAGAATTGAATATAAATCATACGTATACTCTTGCAAAAGAGATTGTTAGGAGTATGAGTATCATAAATACCCAGCGGAAAATTTACGTAGTACTCCAATATTTCATATATGAAAGGCAGTACACTTGTGTTATGTGATTCATATATGAATTTGTATGTGAAGTTACATATGGGAGAAGGAAGCTCGACTTATTGTTTGCATACTTTGTAAACAAAAATGTAGCCTCTGTGCTTGACTTGGAAGTTTTACTACTCGTTGGCATATTTTGTAATTAAAAATGTAGCCTGTCTGCCTAAAAAGCGGCCATTGTTTTCTAAAAGTAAGTTGCAAGTGGATACGAACATGTGTACATTACTTCATTGCCTTCATCAATGAAGTGTATTGCCCATTTGCCGCTGGGTACTTTGGATGCAAATGATCTTTGAGTGACTCTTTAGGGGAGCTCTTTTAAGGGGAGCCGAAACACGTGTTTGGCTTACAATTTCACTTACAGTATTGTGAAGTGGTACTTCACTTACTCTTGGTATTTTTTGTGCTCTTGTGAGATGCTTTGATTTAAGGTAAAAATCTCCACTTTATGTGAGAAAAATGTCATATCAGAAAATTTATACCACATGTGCGTTATTTACTAAGCGAGAGAAAAAAAAAAATCACAAAAATACCACAAATTATAACAAACTACCGAAACGAGATTTCTACCTAGAATAATATTATGTATTCACAAAGAAATGTCTTAATGAATGAATGCACTTATACATTTATGGATACATTTATGGTTGTATGTTTGCGTTTGAAGCTTATTCGGCAAGTAAAACTTTAGAAATTCAAAGTGAAAAATTAAAATAATTGTCTGGAAAAAAAAGGAAAAATATTACTCAAAAATAAAAAACCGAATTACTATAAAAATGTTAAAATTTATTGCAATTTACATCTGCTTCGTTAAATTCTTTGAAAATGTGATATTTTAAGCAATTTTGAGGTATTTCCCCAGCGGCAAATGGGCAATACACTTCCTCGATGAGAGGCAATACACTCGTAGATGGTAATGTACACATGTTCATATCCACTTTCATCTTACTATCCACTAGTTTGTCATCTAAACTTTTAGATGGCCGCTTTGTAGGCAGACGGGCTATATTTTACGGGCTAACGAGTAGTCAAGCTTCCTAGTCAAGCACACCACATTATCGATTTCAAAGTATGCAAACAAGTATATTTGTTTCTCCCATTCTCCCATATGTAACTTCACATACAAGTTCATACATGAATCACATAACGCAAGTGTACTGCCTATGAAATATTGGAGTACTCCGTAAATTTGCCTCTGGGTCGTTGACTTACTTTATTTTGTGGTAGTTTTCGAGATTTTGTAGTAATTTGAGGTAATTTTTGGTATTTTTGGCGTACGGTAATTTGTGAGAATTCAGCGCGTGAAAAAGAGAATTTGTGAGATATTTTCAACTGACAACACTGCAGTGGATAGTTAAACACGTGTTTCGACGTTCTTCTCCCCTAGAATTGTGGATGATAGACCCCCTCTATTTGTGCGTCTTAGAAATGCTTCCCCCCTTATAAGCCACCCAGAAATGGTTAATTTTTACCTATTTTGCTTCCCCTTCGACATATGGCACTTTTTCTATTTTGTCGATGATTTTCCGATAATTTTTCGAGGATTTTTCGATATCTTTCGATTTTATGTTGTTCCAAATCTCGAAGGGGAAGCAAAATAGGTAAAAACTAACCATTTTTTGGGGGTTACTAAAGGAGGAAGCATTTTTGAGACACACAAATAGGGAGTTTATCTGCCCCTCATTCATTATATTTTTAGGGAGGGGCCGAAACTCGTGTTTGCCTTACAATTTCACTTACTATGGACATATAAACACGTGTTTCGACGTTTTCCCCTAAAAATGTGGAAAATGGGGGCTGATAGGGGGCCTCTATTTGTGATTTTAAGTTGTTCCATATGCCAACATGTCGCACTAGCAGCTACGTAAGTAATGTAGATATTTTCCATGACTCTAAGTACTTTATGAGTATCAGAGAGTCATTGAGCAAATTGAGCGGAACTATTTTTAACCGACTTCATAAGTATTTATTATTCTTATGATTTAGATTCTCTTGTATGCAGATTCTCACGTACTTCACAGGTATAATGTTTGGGGGATTTAAGGGCTTTTCGGGGTCCTTTTTGATTACATTGGCCCCGAAGCGCTTCCGGTTCGTTTAAGGCCCTTTTGAAAAATTCTTCCAAAAAAATTTTATTTAAATAGTTCACCTTCGATGCACAAATTTTAAATTTTTAATAGAATTATTTTAAATCAATCGATCTCAGAAAATATTTAAACTTACAAAATTTTACTCAAATTTGTTTTATTTAAGCTATATAAGCCTACTCAGTTACGTTTTTAGTTTGCTACAGAAATAGTACACTAGTAAAAATCTATTCAGACTTAAGTAAATTTTAAAAACACTGACTTTCTTATATTTTGTATAAAGCCACCATATAAGCATTATGTAGCATAAACACAATTGTTTTATTATTGCTTGACATCTACAGAGTAAATTTTTTTCAAACTTTTGGTTATGGAGGGAGTATGAAGATTTCTGCACACCCAACAAAAGAATTTTTGAATTTTTTTCCCGTTTTACTTTTAATCCCAAAGTAATTCTAGAGATTTAAAAACGGAACTTAGAGGTGGACAGCTTCATGCACGATACATTCTTAACATTATTTATTCATATATGTAGATGAAAAGAGTAAACCCTAAAGGCTCCATCGTAGTCTTAAATAGCCTTATCCGATTAAGTCCCAAATGTAGTAAATTTTCAAATGAATTTTCATCAGTTTTTTTTTTCATATTATAGGTCCGTTCCCGTACTCGAAAGTTAATGCCTAATTTACCAGTTTTGTAGGTTTTAGTCCGAGAAGCGTTTCCGTAATTGAAAAAATGGTAAAAGAGAGTGCAATCGAGAGAGCAAAAAACCAAACCAATTTTAGGGGTTATGATCGCCCTGCAATAGCACCCGTTGGGGCTCATGTCCGTTTTTCAAGAAATACATAATCATTTCGCTAGTATGGAATGTCAAATTATTTTGTGTTATATTAAAAAATGTAAAAAATATTAAATTTAAAAACATTTCTTTTAAATTTATTTTATATAAATTTTTTTCATTTGTATTAAAATTAAGTTGCAGCATTTTTTTTATTTAATGTTTATTTCTTGAAATTCTTAAAAATATAAATTTTTAAGAAAAGCATTTATGAGTTTTATGTCAAGTTTCTCATGAAGTAGCACAAGCTCATCAGTAATCTTCTGTGGCTTCTGCAATTCATTAACTTTGAAAATGTAATAGACACAGCTTTTTATTTCAATAAAAAATTCAATGAACAGTGGTGATATCTTCTTTGAATATTTAAAAAAAAGAATTTCGGAAGTAAATGACTTAGTTTGGAAAAATTCACAAATCCTTGCTTTTTATTTTTAACTATTATTTGCAGATTTTTGCTGATGCTATACATTTTTTAATTACAGTTACACTCAGGAAATTATTGTGATTATTTGTTAAAACCGTTTTGCGTTTGAGGGTAGGTCAGGTGGCCGTTGCACCCCCCTGAACATAAGAAAAATACAACTTTTAGTATTAAAATACACATATCGGACACTAAATACAAAACAGTCACAACTCAAAACTTAAAAATTTTTGCATTTTAATGTAAAACTATTTGTAATGATCATATACTTTGACTGTAACATATTAAATACATTTTGTATACATCTTCTTTCTCTATAGATTAAAAAAAAGTTTTGCCTCATTGCTTTGTATGAAGTTTTTTCAAAAATAAAATTGTTTTTTGCTTCACCTAGAAATTTAAAAATTTTGTGTTTAGTGTGCGATATGTAGAAAACTAATTTGTATGGCAGTACTTACAAGGAAAGGTCTCCAGGTGTCACTCACCGATTTGAATAATTTTTGGATATCTGATAGATGAGAAAAATCTAAGGTCGACGTATTTTTTTATACGTGCTCAATCGATAGTTTACGGTTAAAAAATGACGTTTTAAAATCAGTGAAAATTTCGTTTTTTTGCCACAATTTCACTATTTTCCATAGAAATATATACAAATTTGGTATCAAACGAAAGGTATTTTAAAGCCACACATGATGGCATTCAATTTGGAAAAATAAACTTCATTGTAATTTTGTTGTTGTAATTTTTAACAGTATTTAGTCGATATAATAAGGAGCGTATTTTCGAAATTGTTTCATTTGCATTTATATTTGATTTAAGAGAATTCTAAAAGTTACCTTTTCTTTGTTTTTTTAAATTTTTAAGTTCTTATATTACAATTTTCTTTATTAAAATATGCATTTATTTTCTTAAAAAAATTTTTTTTTTAGAGATGAAGACCATAAAATGGGTATCAAAAATGTTGTTTTTTCTTCAAATTTCCGTATGTGTAAATATTTGATCGGAAAAGTTTATATTTAACAGGGCTTCTATATAACTTTGTGCTTTTAACTTGTTTGCTCAAAGGAATGAGAAAAAACCATCGGAAATTTAAAATTATGACTTTCTATGTAAATATCTTCGTTGGTTTTTAATATATTTCAGACACTTTTTTTTTTGTTATAAAGTTAAATAAAAGTTTAATAAAGGTTTTAACAATACCAATTACTGTACAGTTGTATTTTTAATATTTTTTTCAAAAATAGCCCAAAATATTCAATGTTTCTTCAAAAAATTACGTAAAATTTGTTTTTGTTGTAAAAATAATTTGAACTAAAAATTGCATTTTAAACTCTCTTTCACATGGCATGACATTTATTAGCAAAAATGGATTAAGTTCTAAACATAAATTTATTAACTATTTTTATCATGAAAAAACACTTTCGATTTTTTTGATGAAATTAATTTTTTTAAAAATGTTCTTTTTATTTTTATAAAAGAGTATAGCTTCAAAAATAATTTATTTGAAAAAAATATCCCAATATTCATTTCCAATCAAAAAATATAACTAAAAACCTATTCTCATACCATGTGGATCTGTATTAACAAAATTCTTTTTCTGTTAATTATTAAGTTTCTTTAAATAAAAATTTTTAAAAGAAACAAATATATTTTATACTTTTCAGTTATTAACCCTTGAATAGTTGTGGTAATGAAAAGTATCAAAAATATTTGTTTCTTTTAAAATTTTCAAAATGAGCATGATTATTCTTAAAATGAGCATGGGAAGGATATAGAAATATTTGTATATATTTCTATGGAAAATAGTGAAATTGTGGCAAAAAAACGAAATGTTCGCTGATTTTAAAACGTCATTTTGAAACCGTAAACTATCGATTGAGCACGTATAAAAAAAATACGTCGACCTTAGATTTTTGTCCTCTATCACATATCCATAAATTATTCAAATTGGTGAGTGACACCTGGGAACCCTTCCTTGTTAGTACGTCTTAGTTTTTACATTTTTACTTCGATTTAAGCAAACTTAGGCCAATATTTTCGCAATAAAATTGCCTTCTTTTATTAATCAAAGATTTATTTACAGTCTGCCATATTTGGCATTAAAATATGAAATTTAAGGAAATTGAGGAAAAAATTCAATTTGTTCTACTTCGATGGTCTGTTACTCAAAAAACACTAGTTCAATTGACACACATTGCATATTGCTTTAAAGATGTTTCACCTTTCAATTGACATTAACTATGTAAAGTTCGAATTCATAGTTACTGAAATTGTTTGCATAATCTGCAAAAAGAGATAAAAAATTGGTTTTTGCTGTTATCTCGAAAAAGCTTCTCTGGAAAAATAAATAATTTTCGTAAAATATTTTCGGAAATAAAAACACCTGCTTAGCCTATTAAATTTTCCGTGTAAGCTAGTGTAATGCGTAAAAATTTTCTTTCCCTTTTAGGTTTATGGCAGGTTTATGGCAATTCAATTTTAAAATCTGAAAACAAGTGGTGCGTGGGCAGGATAGATATATTTTGTAAGAAAAGGATAAACACTGTTACTTTTTTATATCTGGTGTTTTTAAGAGCAGCTGCATTAAATAAATTAATATTAACTGCACACATCACTTCCAATTCAGCATACATTTATATTAAATAGTTTTGTTTACTCTAAAATGTCAAATTAATTATTAACAGCCCGGTAATATTTGATCGAAACTTAACGAAGAACGAATTTAAAGAAACGGCAAAAAAAATGCAAAGTAAATACAGTCCGTCCTACAAATTTTTCTCCAATTCGTACCATATGCGTACTCACTCACACCAATTGAATCCATGCATTCGTGCTATTTGAACTGCTCTAGTTATAATTTTCAATGATCAATTTAATTAAGTATCATACCGGCTTTATTAGCGTGCACAGAAATAAGATGCAAGAGAAAACACTTTTTCGGTTTTTGTTAAGTCACATTAAATTCAATATCGCTTCGAATTTAATTTTATATTTTTCTAAATAAGACATTGGCTATTATTTCAACGGCCAGGGTTTATTTAAAATTTTTTTTTTATTTGTCAGTCACGTGAAAACATAACTGGGCCCCCCCTGGATGCCATCCTGGCTACGGCCATGTTTGAGCAAATAAAAATAAAAAATTTTTTTTTCAAATAAATAATATTTTAATTACAATAAGTTTTGTACACAATATAATAAATTATTTTAATTAACAAATAAATAATGATCATTATTAATAAATACAAATCTTTGGAAATTTGTGCTTGAGTTCTAAACTAATTCTAACGTTTGCGTTGTCATCTAAGCAGGTTTTTCGATTTTCTTATATCAAAAAATGCAAGCTTCTTAGCGTCTCTGCTGGCCATTGTAGGCCATTTCCTGAGCATCCTCTGGCACTTGCGAAGAACGCGCCCAGGCATGTGGATCCCAAGCGGGTGCAGCATGTTCTAAATGCTCGACATGATCCACATGATGTGGCAAATCGATATGGTCAACATGATGGTCCAAATGATGTGGCACGATATGATCCACATGATGTGGGACAATGTGCTCAATATGATGAGGCACTTCGATATGGTCGACATGATGTTGTGGGTAGTGCACGACTTCGTAGTTGACAATCTAGGGAAGAAGAGGAAACGAAAATTTTATAATAGGTGTGAGTTTTGGGAATTTTTTTTGATTTTGCCTTGTAACACTTACTTTTGGTTTGGCAATTTTGAAGATAACTAAGGCGCCTGATAGCACCAATGACAGCAAGCCCAACGTCATGGCCTTCCATGTCTTGAGAGCAATGAGTGCCAAGGCCAGCGGCACCAAAACGGTAGTCTTCAATTTCAGACCCAAGAGGAAGGGCAACATAACCTTGCGCACAAAGCCACGACCTTCGGCCGGTCGTTCATCAAGCGGCACCAAAGCACCGCGTGTCAATGCATTGTTCAACAAAAAGTCCGGTACCAGTGCACGTGCCTCTGCTGTCCTAAAGTATTCCGGCGCCTGTATGCGTAATGCATGTGAGGCCAAAAAGTTGTCAATGTTGTTAAACATGTCCTCATCTGCATCTGTGGAACGCTCTTGTTGAGTGGAAGCCACGGTTCCAGTGCGCACAATAGAAAGTTTGTCGGTGATCAGGATTTCATTTTGTGAGATGGCTTCATCGAACCATTGCATCGCCTTGGGACGTACGCATGCCGTGCTAAAGTCCTTGATGCAAGAGTGATACATGTCGAAGGCCAAATCTGTGGCAGAGCGTGGTGACTGTGCTATTGTGCCACTTATGGCGAGTGCCATAAACACGCTGGTGATAATGTAGCTGTTCATAATGTTGACGTTGCTACGCTCCTTGTTGAAGACTTTTATTGACTCGATCAATCGCTGCCTCGATCGTTTGCTGCTCAACGTGTCTGCGCTCGTGCACAATGAAATCGTATATGTAAATCTGGCATGGGCTGTCAGCGGTTTTTATACGACCGTACATTATAAGTTAATTAAGTTTATTTGTGCCTTACTTGCATTTTCATAACGTGCGTTTTTCTTGCTTTTGTTGTCTCTTTGTTTTTGTTCAATAGTATTTTGTCGTCATACCTTCTTCAATTTCTTGTCTCTCTTCGATTTGATCGGTTGCTTGCTCAGGTTAACTTGACTATTCCAATCATTAGTGCTGATTGAATAATATGAGGGCGTGCAAGCAGACATTTCTGCGTTAAACCTCTCTGAAACAGTTTTGTTGTTAGATTTGTAGAAACTATGTTGAAATTCGAGTAATCGGTTTTTACGGCGTTTCTGGGCGAATTTTAAGCTCGATCAAAAATTCGGATCAGTTTAATTTATGTTTTCATCAAAAAATTGTTAAAAAATTAACCTTTATTTCTAAAGACGACAAACAAAATCGTATACTTTTAAAATTTTTATTGAATTAGCCTTTTTTTTAAAAAAACCGCCTTCAGAATTGCATTATTTTTCATAAAAGTACCCTTAATAAGCAAAAGAGAGATCACGAGAGCTTATTGAATTTTTGACTTAAGTCTGCTTTATGAAACCGCTGAATTTCAAGGTTTACTTGGGCCAAAGGGGGGGGGGGGAGTGGCCTTTTCTCAATGCCATTATAATCTACGAAAAGAATGCTTTTTTGTATGCATACTACAATTATAAATTCTGCTATTCATTAAACTAGACTTGTTCCGAATTTTTTATCAAGTTAATTTTGAGAACTAAGTTTTTGATTTTTGTCTATAATTTTTTCGAAGTTGTCTCAAATCAAAGTCTCAAATTGAGAATTTTTAATTGCCACATAACTTAAATTTTAACATTAACACCAAGGGCAAAAATTTCCCTCACAAAATTTCACCAATACAGAAAAAATAATATAAATAAATAATAAATAAAAATACATATATAAATTTTTTAAAGTAATAAAAAATAAATATAATAAAAACTTTTTGACGGTTCCATCCAGTTAATTAAAATCAAAAAATTACTACAAACAATAAAAAATTACAATTTTTTGAATCAGTTCAATGGTTGAAGTTATGAACCAAAAATATATATTTATGGTGTGTTTCACATGAAGAGGAGAATCAAAAAATTAAATCTTTGGACTGTTATATTAAAATATATAATTTTTAGCTGTTAAAAAAAATCTGCAATTGAAAAAATCCCTACAATTCAACAAAAGTAAGAAATCTTTCCCATTTTCCCTACATGTTAAATTTTTAAAAAAAAAAACTCTGCAGAAAGGGAAAACTACTGCACTTGGTATTACTGGTTGTGTGTCTGTTTGTTTAATGGTAATTTTATAAGTGTTCACATTTGTATACATAGTGACTGATATTATATTCAGTGACTGCCTCTTGGATCAATAGACCCCACATAGCCAGCGTGATATATCACTATCAAAGTATGCACAATTTTCATGATTTCTTAAAAAGTGGGTGTTACTAAAATGCGACTAATTGCATTTTTTGTGAACTTTCCTTTTAAACAAAATTACCAAAAATATCACGTTTTCCGAAACGAAAAACTACTCTTTAAAATTGTTTTTGGCTTATTAGAACCACGTTAGTTGTTTCAGTTTTATTATTAAACGATTAGTAAAATAAAAATTTTTTATCAGGCTCTAACCTAAAAAGGAGCCGTTGTTTTTTGTCCAAAATACGCAACGAAAATATATTTTGACTTACAAAATCAACACAACTTCGACGTATCGAGGTATGCCAGTATACTGTCATCGCCTACTTAAGGTTCTAAATACATTAAAAAAATTTTGAAGCGAAGCTTTTTACGCCCCGTTCTGTGATTTGCTTGGAGTGAAATCAGAAAAATTTTCGACAGATTTTTTCTTAGAATTTTATATGGTTTCTTTGTTTTTTACAACAAGACAATTTAATGTATTTAATATAACAAATATACTGCCGTGGGAATCGAACCCGTACACCTTTGGTTGGAAGTTCTATACTCCATTCATCTAGCCAAACACCTTATTTATACGGAGTCATTGATTTAGTATTAACTGCAACTGAAGCTATGTTGCAGTACATACAATAATCTATTAATGTATTTGTGTGGTTTGGGTAGCTGCTTAGCCACTTGCTACAAGTGTTGATTAATAGATTTTTATGGTTTGGTTAGCTGCTAAACCACTTGCTACAAGAATCATCAGTATTGCCACTTTTCCACAATTGTGGTAAATCTAACACTTTTTTAGTTCACCACTTTTATCACCCACTATTTGCATATTTCCAAAATCTATATATTTATATAAAAATTATTGCATTATAATTAAAATTTTAGAAATTTTATTTTTTTTTTCATTTCATTTCATATTTCATTTTTATAGAAATAATAGTGCATATATTTTATTTATTATTACATTTAATATTTTATTTTAGAACTGTTTTAAGAACATTATATGAGAATTATTTGCAATAGAACTTATTCAGCGTGATAAACTTACTTTATGTTATACTTCTTATGATTTGTTCTACTTCTTATGTAGACTCTGTGTGAAGTCCTACAGCAAGACTTCAGTCGAATTTTTCCTTAAGAAGAAAAATATATTCCAAAGTTTTTAAAATTCACCACTCATTTTAGACTCAACCTACCACTTTTAGTACTTTTATTTCTTTATTTATTGCTTATATTTATTTAAGCACAATTTTTACATTCGTGTTGCTGATTATCTATTTGACAGTTTTTCTTAGATATCATTTTATTTTACGCGCCAAAATAGCAATCATCCCGCACTTTTCGACAATACAAGAGAAACAGAGAACGATAGTCAAAAACACAACTGTCAGTTAAATGTTACTGCAGTTGTCTCACTTCTCAGGAGTGTTGCCACTTAAACTTTACGGCGAATTTTAACGCACTCTGCATGTCAGAAAAGCAACGACAAGACTGGTACAAGACAGCAGGGTTGACTACAGTTCGGCCGTCCTGACGACCGAATTGTCCTCAATTCCGCGGAACACTAGGTTTATATATGTCAGTTTAAATTATATATCGATTATCAATATGGAATTAATTATTATTTGACTGAAATAAATAGAAAAATATAAATTTATAAAATACACTAACGAGCAGTGGTGGTAAGTGTTGCCTCAGGAATGGTAGCGACCAGATCAGCCGAAGGTGCAAGCCATTTACGTAGTTTATTCGCTTCTAAGATGCCATTATAAGGTATTTGAGCCATTTGACAACCGTCAATATCCCGAATGACATATCGATCATTCGGTAATTTTTTACCCACAACATAAGGGCCTCTATATCGAGAAATCAGTTTTTTATTACTTCCTACTGTGTTATCGATATTTCGTATAACTACGTACTCTCCCTCTTCAAACTCAGGTGCTGTAGTGTGTGACTTCATAAAATTTTTTAAATTACACTCTTGTGACTTACTGATGTTTTCCTCAGCTTTACACCTAATTTCTCCTAAATTTAGGTCCGCACTTTCGATTTTAGCTGCTAAATATTCTGTCAATTCATCGATGACTTTTCCGCGTTGTTCGACTCCAAAAAGGAGGACAGAAGGGGTGCATCGAGTGGAGGTATGGACCGTGTTATTGAGAGCGTATTCTGCTAAAGTTAATTGAGAACTCCAATCAGAGTGGTTTAGGGGGTTAGAGAGTTTACTTAATATTGGCCGAAGAACCCGGTTGACTCTTTCCACTTGCCCATTTGCTTGAGGAGAAGCAGTGGCGTTAAGGACGTGTTCAATATTTCTTTCAAGAAGAAATTGTTTAAATTCCATGGAGGTAAAACAAGTGCCACGATCACTTATAATTCTTTTAGGGCGACTGTAATAAGAAAAATATTGGCTTAAGGCATAACAAACCTCTCTAGTACTTGTGGAGGCAGCTGGATACAATTTCGTAAATTTAGTAAAGGCGTCAACAACAACTAGGACATACTTTTTTTTGGACTGAAGGGACGGAAGCGGGCCTAAATGGTCAATATGAATAGTATCAAACGGTATAGGTACCTTTGGGATACTAAACATATTTTGTTTGTTATTACGAGCGGGAGCAGAATAAATGATACACTTTAAGCAATTTCGTATAAAATTTTCGACACGTGTTTTCATTAAAGGGAACCAATAATTCTTTTTGATTTGGTTACAGCATTTATCAACTCCCAAATGACCTATTTTCTCATGAATGCTTCTAATCACATTATTAACCATTTCTTTAGGGACGTACAATTGGAGTTTTTCAGAAGGCGACTTACGAAAAACCAAGCCATCTTTTAGTTCGTAGCCGTTGACAGGACCAGTTTCTAGGCTTGATTTAATTGTTTCAATTTCCGAATCACGACACTGGGTCAATTGTAATTGAAAATCAAGGTCTGACTCATCGAAAACTACATATATATTTGCTCGGCTTAATGCATCAACGTGCTTCATTGCAGTACCAGCACGATGCTGAACTGTATAATTGTAATTTTCCAAGAAAAGAGACCAACGAGCAATTTTAGCGGAATGCGATTGATTTTTTAAAGTTTGCGCCAATGAATCACAATCAGTAACAACTTTAAAAGGAATGCCATCAACATAAGTGTGGAATCGTTTAAGAGCGTAAATAATGGCTAATGTTTCCAATTCATAACTATGTAGTTTGGACTCATCAGAAGAAGAAGTTTTAGAAAAATACGCAACAGGATGAAATTTTGCATCGTCTTGCTTTTGAAGGAGCACCGCGCCAAAACCATGCGAACTCGCATCGCAATGCAGTTCGGTCTCTCGTTTAGGATCATAAATGGCCAGTATGGGGGATTCAAGTAGTTTTTGTTTCAATAAATTAAAAGATCGCATGCAGGCATCATCAAAAACAAAATGGGCATCTTTACGCAACAACAAGGTCATAGGTCTGGCTATTGTTGAGAAGCCTTCAACAAAACGACGAAAATAAGAAAACAATCCAATGCATTTTTCTAAATGATGCCTATTTGATGGCATCGGATAATTTTTTATCGCTTTTATATGCATATCACTAGGTCTGATTCCTAAAGCGTTTACACGATAGCCCAAATAATCTAGTTCCGAATAAGCAAATTTACACTTATCTAGCCGAAGTTCGAGCCCATGCATCTTCAGTAAGCGTAAAACCTCAGTGATGATATCTAAGTGTGACTCAAAATCCTCGGACGCGATAAGAATATCATCCAAATAAACAACAACTTTACCGGCAATAATAAGGTCACGCAAAATTCCATTAATGAAGCGTTGAAATTCCGCAGGTGCATTTTTAAGGCCAAAAGGCATTCTAACGTATTCATATTGACCATCAGGAGTGACGAAAGAAGTGAACTTAACAGAGTCTTCGTGCATTTTAACATGATGAAATCCACTCCTAAGATCCATCAGAGTGAAAAACTTTTTCCCTCCTAAGTGCTCAAGGCAGTCCTCAATCAGGGGCAAAGGATAGTTATCCCGAATCGTGATTTTGTTAAGAGGGCGGTAATCGACACATTTGCGAATTTCCCCATTTTTCTTACGAACCAAAACAAGTGCAGAGGCGTACGGGGAATTACTTGGTCGAATGGTCCCTTTCTGCATTAAATCACTTACAATTTTCCTAACTTCCAATCGATCAAAATAAGACAGTCGTCGTGGTCTACAAAAAATGGGTGTATCGTGTATCAGATTAATTTTCATGGAAAAATTTGTTTCTTCAACTTGACTAACAGGGAGTTTTTGGTAACTATTAACAATGACCTCGGTTAAATTTTCTTTTTGCCTAACAGATAATTGAGGGTTGATATCGACAGCAGGTTCAGATAGACTAACATCAATTGCGCACATTTGGCCACACACGTCATCAAATGAGTTATCGTAAGGAGCCTCCGTAACACGGAGTTTATTTTTAATATTATCTAACGGCGTCAATGGAACACAATGCACATTCTGGGCTGTAGTATGGCCAACATTAGTTTTCAAAAGATCCAAAAAGCTTAAAACAGAATACACGTGTGGTTTCAATATCTTAGATTGCTGTATTTTATTAAGTTCAAGTAACTTTTCTTTTGAGTATTTATATGAAACAAAACATAAATGTGTTTTCAACTTTGGTAATAGATCTCTACCAATTATTAAGGGAAAAAATAAAATACCTTTCGGTAAAATAATGAATTCATGTTCAACTTTAATGTTTTTGAATATAATGAAACATCGGATACGTCCCAAGGACATAATTGGGTTGTTTCCAAGGCCGTGGTATCCAGAAGGGCAGGCGGGCTTTTTGCCTAGCTTCGGCACTTGGCGTTCGTCTATGAAGCTTTTAGGGCTACCAGAATCAAAAAGAGAAAACACACGTGAACACTGCGCACCTATAATACCACTCGATTCAAAGGCAACACTCACCTGCTGCAGAGATCTAAGCCTTTCAGCTATAATATATGATTCAGGAGCGTCATCGGTGTCATCAGTTTCCTCAGTGCGACCACTAACAGCTGCAGCCAATTTTGTAGCACGATTAGGGCAGTCCCTATACAGATGATTCAGCTGACCACATTTAAAACACGAACCAGGCAGGCGCTTAGGCATCGGGCAATCACTTTGAAAGTGCCCAAACCGTTGACAATTAAAACAACGGGTTTCCGACTTAGCTATGGTGCCCTGGGAAGCAGGTGTAGTAGTAGCGGCAGTTATTTTATTATTGTTTGAGGCACTCGGTTTCATTCGAGTAGTCATCTGAGCTAAAAGTGCACTCACATCAACCGCAGGACGTCGAGATGGGGCAGACGGAACACGAGCTCGTTTACGTTCGTAGCGTTTTATAGCATCTTTTAACGATTCCATACTAGTTGCATTATACAGAATCATTGCATCACCCGAAGTATCACCAATGCCATCTATTATAATGTCGACCAACTCATTCTCTGCTATATTGGCTCGCGAAGCAATTTCTTGCATCTCTATAACGTAGCGGAGCAAGCTCTCGTTGGGCTTCAGAGTGCGGGCACGTAGTTGTTGGTGCACCTCATGTAGCGAGTATCTTCGACCAAATTCCTTCACCAATGCATCTCGTAAAGCTTCATAAGTGTGGACAGATATGGTGCGAGCAAATATCTTTGCAGTGCCACCAAGCAGTCTACGCATCCCAATGAGTCGTGCACAATTGTCGAGTTGAAGACTATCGAATGCATCCTCAACATCATCCACCCATTTACGGATGTCATAAGTATCATCAGCAGTGAACTGCATTACCATCGATTCAATGACATTAATATTCATATGAATTGGAGCGGCAATCAGCGGTGTAGCAGATTGAGCTCGACGAAGAGCGGACACTTCTTGTTGCAGCAACAGTAATTCACGTTCTTTTTGCATTTGCATCAGTTGCTCATCAATGTTGAAATTATGTGCACCACCAGTAGCATCAGTTGCATCAGGGTTCCGGAAAGCATTTACAGCAGTTTTTTTTACATTAACGTTAGCAGCAGTAGCATCAGGATTTCCACAGGCGTCAGCAGCAATTGTGTCCACAACTTCAGCAGCAGATGCATCCGAGTTTTGGTTCATAATGAATTCACAACGAATAATGTCGTTTTTATTTGCTGGTTATCCCACTTCTGAATTTTAGTACTTTTATTTCTTTATTTATTGCTTATATTTATTTAAGCACAATTTTTACATTCGTGTTGCTGATTATCTATTTGACAGTTTTTCTTAGATATCATTTTATTTTACGCGCCAAAATAGCAATCATCCCGCACTTTTCGACAATACAAGAGAAACAGAGAACGATAGTCAAAAACACAACTGTCAGTTAAATGTTACTGCAGTTGTCTCACTTCTCAGGAGTGTTGCCACTTAAACTTTACGGCGAATTTTAACGCACTCTGCATGTCAGAAAAGCAACGACAAGACTGGTACAAGACAGCAGGGTTGACTACACACTATTTAAAATTTACAAGTGGCAAGACTGGTCATCATCCTCAGTTTGCTAGTGCAATCTGTTAATGCCATCAACTGTTAACATTACTGCAGTTATATATTTAATATTAAATCAACATCAAAATTTAACAGAGCTGTTTGGATCGATGGAAACAGTGTCGACTTATTGATCAGTTGGTCATGGGATCGATCCTCACGATGGGCAAAGTAATACTTTTTTTTTTGATGTGAAAGCGTTTATGCTGTTGTTTGTACATGCTTTTGTTTTGTTTTTGCATAGTGCGAAAAAAATTAACAAATGCCCACAAGTGCTTTGAAATAACAATGACATTAACATAAAAAGCTTCGCTTCTCTCGTGTGTCCAACGACGCACCTGTGTTTTTTTGTACTCAAACAGTGTGAACAATTTTGAATTTTTTTTTCCGTACATGTTCAAATATACAATCACTGCAACCGAAATTTTAATTTTTATAATTTTTGCAGACAGGGTGAATCCGATAGCGAGGTCAATCCGAAAGCTGGCGATTCCTTGGGTCAAGACAAGAACAAAACCTTGTGGGAGAGAGGGTCTATTCTCACCTCCCTCCTAGTTATAAATAAAAGTATATAGAAAAAGTCGAATTTTAAGGCAATATCACTTCTTATGCAATAACTATAGCTACAACGTATAATAGCTACGTACGATTGTAGACCAATTTTAGAAATTGAATTTAACAGTTTGAGTAAAATTGAAAATGAATTAAAGTTTCCTTGTACGTTAAAGATCTAGGAGTTCATCAAACTAAAAAAATGTTTTTTTTTTTTACAAAAATTATTAATCCGAGTGCGATTTTCTCGAAATTTTATCTAAAAAACAAAATTTCTTTTTATTACGTTGTTTTATACTCTCAAGTGTGCTCTAAAATTTTTTCAAAATAAGTTTTTACCTCCGATCAACAGATCATCTGATTTTGGAGTTTGAAGTTGTAAAGCAAAAAAGCTCACTGCAATGTTTTTGTTGTACGATCGACAGAATGAGAGTGAAATTAATATACCATAATTGCCGTTATAAATACTGAATTGTTATTTTATTTTCGTACGACTCGTCACTTCTCTCTAGTACATTATCAAGACATAATTCAATATATATGAAATTATGAATTTAAATAAATCACATACAGAGCAATTACAAAATGATCAACATGAATACGCAGACATGATTTTTGTATATGGATAGTGTATTCGTACTACACGTGTTCACCACATCCTAAAATTTTTGGTGGTTGTCCTAGAAGATAGGATGCCATTTTCCTCAAAAAGAAACAAGTAAAATATACTAGAATTGAGAAAACTTTTAATTTACTTGAGTTATAAAACTCATGCTCATTTGATTTTAGGAAAATATTCGTTAAACCCAGGATAAATATTCTTAACATGGCGACTAGTAAAATATTACTCATACTTTGTCAATAATTGCGATTTTAGGAAATGTCCTAAAATATATATCAGTAAATTTTTCCTATATTTAAGTAATAAGTTATAAGTATTCAAGAAGATTTTTACTCAAGATTAGATTTTTTTTTTAGATAAACATAGTTTCAGTTTTTGAAAATAATAACATTAGAAATTCCTAAATGAAATAAAAAAACACTCACTATCATAAAAAAATTAAAAAAAACTATTTCAATAATAAAAAAATAAATTGTTGTCTGAGCGGGGATTGAACCGTGGATCTATTTGTTGGTAAACTGTCTCTTTAAACCGCCGGTCTACCGAGGCAATTTATTGCTTTCAAATTAAGTGCATATATGAAATCATTGCAATTCAGATCTTTATAAAATTTTTCTTACGGGGATTCAAAGAAAATACTAATTAAGTTTCAATATCGCACGTGCAAGCTCCTGAATAGACGAGTGGGTAGAGCGTGCGGCTTTCGATACAAAGATTCGAGTTCACTTCCGCGCTGGTTGGGCCATGGTATGCATAAAAAAAAAACGAAATGTCCATTTTAGCCCTTGAAAGGACTTTGACCGAGCGCTTTTTGATGAATTGTGCTGTGTGTGTTGTGAAATGTTCGAACACAAATAATCGAGAACTTGTTGGACCTACAAGTTTTATGCCGATTGCTAACCGGCTTAGGTTCTCAAGAAGCTTTTCATGGAAGTTTTTACTCTCTGAGGCTTGCCATTGTCTGCAGAGAAGTGACGATCGAACAGGAAAATTAATTTAATGGAAAAAACTTTCTGTGTCAGGTGGGATTTGAACCTGGGTTCTCTGGTGTATGGGCCGCACACTCTACACACTACGCCATGGCAACCAAAGGTTTTTAAAATATACATATTTTCTGTTCTAAAAATAGAATTGATGAAACGTAGAAGGATATTATAGCATCAAGCTAAATGAAATAAATATTTCCTACAAAAAAGTATGTAATTATCCTTGAATTAAGGATTTTTCTTCTTTAAAATAGTTATGAAGTACTTTAACCGAAGTTAATATTTCTTAATTGCAAGTAAAGATTGTATGTACATGTAGCAAATTAATGCTTTAAATAAATGAAATATTTGCTGCAATTAAGTTCACATTTATCCTAAAATTAAAGACTTATTTCCTTAAATAAAGTATGAAAGTATAAAATAAAGTATGATAAGTTTAATTTTCTACATTTCAGCAAGTTTATCCTATATCTTAAGAACTTGTGTTCCTTTGATTAAGAAAATATCATCAGTTAACTTACTTAAACTAAGGAAAGTGCCATCTTTTAATATAGAATATGATTTTACTTTAGTGCAATTTTGTTCCCATGTTTTCCTTAATATAAGGAAATTTTCCTAGATTATAGCATAACACTCTGATAGAATATGGTGCCGCTTTGCCTCAGATCAGAAGCTCAAATAACGAATTAGAGAAAATAAGTCGCACGATAAGAAATCACCTTGTCTGAAACCTTGTTTGGTAGCAAATGGGGGAGAGGGAGGGTCCTTCCCAATTTCCGCAGACGGACTAATTTTACAGTTATATCAAATTTAGACTTGGTGGAATGTAGGTGATTCCTTATTGGACTGTGGGCTTCAGTCTTTCACATATTAGGCTAGACAGGACCTTATATGCGATATTTAGGGGGGCTTTTCCCATGGTAGTTGGCACAAATGGGGGGATTCTCTTTCTTGTGGAATGGATTCTTCCGACCATATTTTGCATTGAAGCACGTGAATGCATTTGAACAGAGCTTCGCTCCGTTCTTAGTTCAGCGGTTACCCCATCGGCTCTCGCGGTATTGTTGTACTTAAGCCGAACTATGGCTGTCAAGGCTTCATTACAGTCGGGCGGCAGAACTTTCAGTGATATCAGCTTTGTACGTAGGGTGCCTTTTATATTTCGGGATTTGGCAACCCTGGTGTTTCAATCTGTCAACTGAAAGCTTTATCGCAAAGTTTGACATTTGTTGGCTTATACGTACTCAGAACGTTTTGACATACGAGCGCTATTTGTGTTGTTTATAGTAACTTAAAAGATTCATCTCGGTCTAAAAATGGAATTAAATCGTGAACATTTTCGTGCGATTATTTTTTACAACTTTCGACGTGAATTAACACAGCAACAGTGCATGGATGAACTTAATTCAATTTTTGGCGATGAAGCTCCATCAAGGACCAGTGTTTATCGATAGTATGGTGAATTCAATCGTGGTCGTAGTTCACTCCAAGACGAATTTCGTGAAGGTCGTCCGAAATCAGCTGTTGTTCCGAAAACCATTGATGCTGTGCGCGAACTGATATTGCAAGATCGTCATGTTACCTATCGTGAGATTGAGGCAACCTTAGGCATAAGTGGAACCAGCATACATTCAATATTGCATAAACATTTGACTGTCAAAAAAATTTGTTCGCGTTGGATCCCACACAATTTGTCAATCGCTCAAAAAAAGGCTCGTGTCGATTGGTCGAAGGAAATGCTCAAAAAATACGATCGCGGTGCTTCGAAACACGTCTATGACATCGTGACAGGTGATGAATCTGTTTTTTCGGAAAATATGGACATGTCGCAACCGTACCACTAGAACAACGCAGAACAGTCAACTCTGAGTGGTACACAACCATTTGTTTGCCAGTTGTCTTCCAAGAAATCAGGAAAACCAACCGCCGAAGACGGATCACTCTTCAATACGACAATGCGAGCTCTCACACATCGGCTCAAACAACTGCATTTTTGAGCACCCAAAACATCGATTTGATGGGTCATCCGCCGTATAGTCCTGACTTGGCACCGAATGACTTCTTTTTATTCCCAACCGTGAAGAATAAACTGCGTGGACAACGATTTTCGACGCCCGAAGAAGCGGCATTCAGAATGCATGTTTTGGAGATACCTCAATCAGAGCGGCAAAAGTGCTTCGACAATTGGTTCAAACGCATGCAAAAGTGTATAGATCTTAATGGAGAATATTTTGAAAAACAATAAAGTGATTTTCGATGATTAATATTTGTTTTTGTTCTCTAATCCCGAAATATAAAAGGCAACCCTCGTATCTTTCCAAGATGTCAATCAGTTGGATATGGGCACCTTCCCAATTAAGAGTTCGAACATTCCAGGTGCATATCCGTATATTATTATCAGTTTTTCATTTGCGGTAGTCGTCATCAGATTTGCGGATAATTTTTCTCTTTTTCTTAATTTTTTCATTGAAATAGTTTTTTTACTCGGTGGACCTGACCAAATGCCAGTTTGCTTTTGCCCAGGTAACACCACAAGGAGGTTTGAGTCGACTTTACGAAAAATGTTGAGCTAAAATATTGAAAATATTTTAATTTTTTCAAATATTCGAGTTTACTCATAATAAAAACACCAGATTCATACATATTATTAGAATAAAATTTCATCGCCAAGTGTAAATGAGATACCACTTGACGTGGCTTGTCTCATTCAGTCTGAGTGTTTTGGAAACATATTCAAAAACCTGTAGAACTATAACTTTTTTTTTAAAATTTTTTTAAAGCGCGTTTTAAAAATGCAGTGTTAGCAAATAAAATAAAACTTAAATATTTCTGTTTTTACTTCCACTACTGCCAGGTTAGGATTTTTCCCCACTTAAAGTCTTCCTTAAACAACATTCGCAGCGACATTTATTAGTTTATTTGCCCTTGAGTGTGCTTGACACTGACTGACCTTTTTTAGGTTGCAAGGGTTTGGAACAATTTTATTTCACATCACTAGCTTTTTTTTAAGTTCCCTCTCTCTCCCCCTCTCTCTTTCTTTTTTTTCCCCTTAGCTCTAGTCCTATGACGGTTTTCTATTCTTCTGCTTAATGGTTACTATTAAATGGTTAAATAAAAGTGTAACCTCAATAATGTCAACAATGTGAACATTTTGTTTAACGGTTTATTTTGTGGTTATTACGTCTGTTTGTGTGGCAAATGTTTGTAAGCTTTTTTTCATTCGTGGCTATCAAAACTTGATAAGGCTCCGTAAGCCATTTAAGTCCAGTT
This sequence comes from Coremacera marginata, assembly GCA_914767935.1. Classification (NCBI taxonomy): domain Eukaryota; kingdom Metazoa; phylum Arthropoda; class Insecta; order Diptera; family Sciomyzidae; genus Coremacera; species Coremacera marginata. The sequence continues at coordinate 203,019,291 of OU612043.1, read as the reverse complement.
AAATGCGATGCTCTTTTTTTTAATTTTCTTTTGGCACTTGAAGCAACGTTTTGTTTGTGAACCCAAGTTACAAACATTGGAAGGGAAATCATTGGGACGTGCTCGGAAGATCAAATTTAATGTTTATTTGAGTTTTTTTTTTCTTCTTTCTTCGTCTACCGCGACCTGGCTACTTTAATAGTACCAAATGATGTGGACGCATTGCTGCAGTCTAAATTCATTGTATTGAAGTTTCTAATATTGATAAATATTCAAGACTGAAAAGTCGTTTCAAAGCTAATGTTGAACGTTTTATTGACATTCTATTAAGGAAATAATTTAATTTGATTTTGACTCTTGCCAACTTTGAGAGCCATTATTCGGTCAATTTTGTGTGTGATGTTTGATGTTTCGAAACCACTTGACATGATAGAATTTTTATGCTTTTGAATGAAAAGTGAAGAACGGCAGTGTAGTAAAAGGGAAAGTTTTCTCTATTCCGTTGGTAGTGTAAGTTTGTAAGTAGCAGGCAAAAATTTGTTTAAACTGAAACTATTCAGAGCTCAGGACACCTCTAAATGAATTTATTTTGCAACATTTCTGCATAGATTTGGAAGAACTTTACGTAAAAATTAATAACAAAACAGCTTAATAGTTCGTACACACTGAGAGCTAAATGCGCATTTAACGAAATGCACATTAACAATTTAGAATGCGTGGCTCCGTATGCTCTTTATACGAGTAAAAGAGACAAATATATTCATTAGATTTCGTAAATGCGCATTTAGCTCTCTTTGTGAAGGTAGTAAAAATCAAAAGTTTTTAGCTGTTGCAAAAAAAAACACTATAGTACAATACCCAAGCAACAATTACTATCTTTATTTTATCCTAAAGACTTCTTGAAGAGAAATTATTAAAAATGACACCACTACGATCAACTCTAAACGATATCTGTTAGATACTTTTAAAACTCTTTTGAGCTCATTTTGGCACTATATAAGTTCGAGTTATTATTTTCAGAACGCCCTTATATCGACCTCTGAAACAAAATCAACACTCTAAGAAACATTGTCTTAGACAAGACTTACAGATCTCTTGCAGATATATGTACTCTTAAGATAATTAAGATATATACTCATAAGACAGTTTTATAAGAATTTATCTATATATAAAATACTACCAACACTATTTAATATAACAAAATTGTTATTTTGTATATTCCAGTACCAACGTAGCAATGATTAAAATTGGATGTAACATATTTTATTATGTTATCAGGAAATTATTTTATTTATAATATTGTATATGCGTGGTGTAATATTTTATCACATAAACGCATAAATTCATTGCGATGGAAACTTTATCGTAAGAATTTTATATTGCACCTCGGTTAAAAGCTGTCCCCCTTCGCAAAATCCAACATTAAAAGTTTTATTTAATTAACGAATTATACTATGCTCTCAATAAATGCTCTATAAAGCAGTTTTATGAGTTCATGTCTCCATACAAGAGCACAGCTCTTACTACAAAAGTAATATACTTATGTAAGTCACATACAAGAGTGGTATACTCTACGAGATGAATCAAAGCGAAATTTTGTAGGTCCACCATTTTTAAAAAGCATTAATTTATGCCATACAGAATTAACACTTTCATCACATTAGTGCAAGGTTTTCATTACTTCCTCAAAAGGTTGATTTACGTAACAAAAAAAAAAGTTGTGTCTCTGTTCTGACTGTATGTCGAATCGAATCAGAATTGTAGTCACCCCAAAATTCGTAGTAAAATTAATAAATTTCATTATTCATTTTTATTTTTATTTTATTTGTCCATTCATAAATTTCGCCAATGACTTACCCTATATTCAAAAACAAATAAAAATATTTATATAACCATCGCATTTATCAATAATTATAGTATTTAACTTCCCGCATTACATTCACAAACACGAAATGAAACTCGAATATGTATTGTAAAACCATTTTCTTAATGGGATTGTTAATTTTTTACTATGAAAATATAGCACTCTTCTTGGAGAATATAATATCTTATGAATAGAAGTGAATACGTAAATTGCAGTTAGAAATTGTCCTGTTCTTTCGGAATGTTTTATTACGAATGATCTCAGGAACGGTAGCACCTTAGACATGAAATATACAAAATCTGTTATTAAGGCTAATGCCTAGGTTTATAAAAAAATAGTTAACGAACATATATTCTTCAGTTTAATGAGAAATTTTTAGCCTACAATAATGCACTAATCGCACTCCTTCTACACCACTGGTCCGATTTCAACCAAGTTTTGCTCGTATATTTTTGGTATAATGAGCTGTCCGTTGTTTAGAAAAGGGACGGGATTATACAAAGGGCATTGCACTTTGATTTTATCCGAACACTTCTAGATAATTAAAGACTTAAAATTTAGCGATATTGTGCAGGGGGGGGGGGGGGGGTGCGTGTCACTTGAATTTTAATTCGACTTATTCTTAACCGTGTGTCCAACTTCATCCAAATTTTTCACATTTATTCTTTTCAATGATGAGCAGTCCGTAGTGTAGAAAAGTGAGCGATATTAGACACTGTTTGTCTGATTTTAACCAAATTTTGCACATTTTTTTGTATTTTGGACAGTCCGCAGAATAAAAGGCTGGGCGGAATCAAGGGGCGTGCCAATTAAGTATAAATCCAACTCCTACACACCATTTTTCCCAATTCTATTTTTCCACATATATTCTTAGTGTAATCTTCTACACCGTTTGTCCTTCTTCAACTTAATTTTGCACATGTATTCTTGATGTAATGAGCAGTCCGCAGTCTAGAAAATTGGTCGGGGTCACCAAAAGGGGCGTGCCAATTTAATTCTAAAACTTTATTTCAGCAAATATTTTTAAAATAGTGTTTATATTTGCCATACAGATGGATAGGGTCTGTACCAAGCACCAGAAAAGTGTGGGCGGCCCTAGAAAAGAGGCGTGACAATTTTTTAGGAAAGTATATCACAGATAACAATTTCACCTACATATTTGAAGTTATTCATACTCAACTTGAAAAGGCCTGGTATAAAAGTAATTATTCATGCTTTTTTTGAAAGAGCCTTGTGAAAGTCTTGAAAATTTGAATTTCTTGTATAATTTCTTATATAAAGCTTTATTCAATGACATAGTTTAGGAAGTAGTCTGGAAGATTTTTACTCAAGCTTAGATTTTTTTTTTTTATTGATAAACAAAGTTTCAGTTTGTGAAAACAATAACATTAGAAATTCCTGATTTAAATAAAAGACATTTACTATCATAAAAAAAATTTCTCAATAAAAAAAAAAAAATTTCGTTTGAGCGCGGAACTGAACTTTGGATCTATCTGTTGATAAACTGTCTTCTTAAGCCCCTGGGCTACCGAGGCAATTTAATGAAATGAAATTAAGTGCGTATATGAAATGATTGCAGTCGAGAGCTTTAAAAAATTGTTCTTAAGGGAATTCAAAGAAAATATTTATTTAGTTTCAACATCGCGCGAGCAAAGTCCTGAATAGACGAGTGGGTAGAGTGTGCAGCTGGCGATACAAAGGATCCGAGTTCAATACGTGCTGGTTGGGACATGGTAAATATACAAGGATTTTTAAAATGTATAAGCTTAGTTTTCTAAGCTTAGAAAAGCACATTATTAAAAATAATTACATTTTTTTTTCTCAGTTTCCGAGTTCCCGAATAAGCCTTGAATAAAAATCTTTGATCAAACTTTTCACAAATTCTTGCATAAAGGAAATAATTTCATACGCCTTTTTTCCTTGCATAGACCTTTTATAAAACTTGTTTCAAATATTTTTCAAGGAAGTTTAAATTCTCCTTCCTGTACAAATTCCTTAAACAAAACTTTACTTAAGGCTATTTAGGTGAAATTGTTATCTGGTTATACATGAGTTTAAAAAAAAAAAAGTATTTTGCATGTAAAAATTGTGTTGGCAGTTTTTAAAAATTTGCAAAAAAAAAATGATACAATATATATGCAAATTTTTTAAGTACTATCGACGCGCGAAGTACCAAATGCTTAGAAATATATGACAAACATCCAATTTGACATAGAATCACCGATGTATGTTATTTTGCGATTTTTTTCATTTGTGTTTTTCTTTGCTATCTTAGTAATCTGGTGAATCCAAGATCCACCATTGCATGTCAGTACCTTAAACAATTAAATCTCGTTTTGCAAGGAAGAAAAAAAAAAACATTTTTGAATTAAATGATAATCTCCTCCATTTCGAAGTCGGTTAAAAATGCTATACGGAATTTAAGAAAATGTTTAATTTCGTCTTAGAACAATTAAAAGAAAACGATCTCAATAATTTTCCTAACACAAACGAAATCTACTAACAATTTCCTAATATAAATTTAACTAAATATGTAAATATATTTAAATTATTAACGAAAAGTCTTAATAATCGATTTAAATATTTTTCCCTTATAAAAAACTGAATTGATCTTTACAATTGGAGTGTGACATAACTCATCAAAGACAGGATATATACTCTAAGCTTAGAAAGATGAAAGCAGGTTTGATGTTTTCATTTGAAACAGATATTTCAGATATTTCAGCTCGCATACTGGTAATAGTTTTTCCCAGCAGTATCTTTTTTAAAAAGATTATTTTAAATTTTGTTGATATCTAGTGAATAAAAGTATAAATGCTGTTTTTTTTCCTGATTTATTTAAAGATACTGCAGTAATTCCTCTATTAAAAAAAATGTGATGGATCCTTACTCAGTAACTATCTCCGTCTCTTTATAAAAAACCTGTCAAAATGAGAATGTTCTTTAATTAATTTTAATATGGGTTTGGTAAAGATATGTCAACAGAAAGTGCTCTCATTGATTTTTGTAATGTTGTTTATTCTGGTTTGACTCATAATAAAGCTTACGCAGCACTCTTTGTGGACATAACTAAAGCTTTCGACACAGTTGATCACAATATACATTTGGACATGCATATTAAATATGGCTTCAGAGGATCTATTAATGATTGGTTTAAGTCCTATTTAGATAATAGAAGACAAAGTAACATTCGGATATCTGCATATATTGTTTTTTTTTTATATTAAAAGAGGTATTTCGCAAAGTTCCGTACTTGGCCCTTTATTGTTCCTTATCTTCCTTAATTCCAATTTATAAGTGGCTCTTTTTATTTATAAAAACCTAGCTGAAGAAATACATCATGATCTTACCTTCATCATGATTTATTCATGAGCAGAGGTTTTCAGCTCAAAAGCTTGTTTAAAATGATAAAACAAATTTAATGTATTAAAATCCCCTAATATGAATAATTTCCCACGGAATAGAAAAAGGTAGCTTTCAATTTTAAGACTTTTGTACTCAAGCTTAGATTTTTTTTTGATAAGCAAAGTTTCAGTTTGTGCAAACAATGACATTAGAGATTCCTGATTTAAAAAGACACATTCGTTGTCATAAAAAAAACTACTTCAATAAAAAAAAATTTTCGACTTTGTGCGGGTTTGAACCTTGGATCTATCTGTTTATCTATCAATTTATTGAGTTGAAATTAAGTGCATATATGAAATGATTGCAACCGAGAGCTTTTTAAAATTGTACTTGAGAGAGTCCAAAGAAAATACTAATTAAGTTTCAACGCAGCACAGTGGCTCAGAATAGGTTTTCATTGGCCAAAATTCTAAAACTTTTAAGCCGATTGAGATATTTGAGTAATTCTTGATGACACTTACAGATGACAGATAATTCCTTGAATTTGTTGTGTTTAAAATTTGGTTCTTTAATTTATCTTCTCTATTTATTAAAAATGTCATATGTTGATAAATAAAACACTTTATTATTAATTATTTATATGGTTTTTTTACATTGGGACATTTTTTGTTTTTTATGTTTTTTTTTTTTTTTTTTTTTTGATTAAAACCCTCTATTTATTATAGTTGGTGAGCAATGGCCATTAATTTTTAATGAAAAAATTAAAAATTCACCTTTTTCTGAAATTAGCAAAAACAGTTGTGTTTAACCGCATGCCACGCCCACGATTTTAAATATTTTGACCTAAATTTTTGGCTACCTAACTTTGGATATATTTACTACAAAATGGCGCAAAAATTTTCTAAATCGGTTGCCGCAAAAAAATGGGTATTTTGGCCAATGGATTTAATTCTTGAGTCACAGTGCGTCGCGCAAGCAAAGACTTGAATAGACGAGTGGGTAGAGCGTGCGGCTGGCGATACAAAGGATCCGAGTTCAATCCGTGCTGATTGTGTGACATGGTAAATATACAAAGATTTTTAAAATGCATAAGTTTTCTATGCCAAATAAAATGAAGTGATGAAAGGAAGAAAGGGAGATTACTAAAAACAATTGAATTTTTTTTTCTCAGCTACCGAGTTCCTGAATAAGCCTTGAATGAAAACCTTAGATCAAACTTTGTATAAGTTCTTGTATAAAGAAAATAATTTCTTACGCCTTTTTTTCCTTGCATAGACCTTTTATAAAACTTGTTTCAAATATTTTTCAAGGAAGTTTAAATTCTCCTTTCTATATAAATTCCTTATACAAAACTTTACTTGAGGCTGATTTAGGTGAAATTGTTAGCTGGGTATATCAGTTTTAAAATTCATAATTCGAATATGAGCGTAAGCTTTACGTAAGCTTAAGGTAAAAAAAGATTTTTTTTTAACTTTCCTGGCCAAGGATAAAAAATAACTGCAAGAAAAAGGAGATGTAAGCAATTAAAAACTTTTCGGTAAGCATCTAGCTTGACATACGTTTTCAAAATCAAATATTTTAAGCATCGTAAACATAGACAATTTGAGCTGGGAACTTTGTGAAATTGATATATATTTTATCTATTCTCTATTCTATCTCTATTCTATATTGATCTATTTTTAACCGACTTCAAAAGGGAGGAGGTTCTCAAGTTCGTCGGTTTCTCTGTTTTTTTTTTTTTTTTTAAATGTATGTACATCGATAACTCCTAAACCATATGCCTGATTGCCATAATTTTTGGGGAACAGATAGATATCATAAGCACGGAGATGCCCGTAAAAAAGTGGGTGGTATTCGAGAACTGGGCGTGGCAATAATAGATTTCGCAATACTAGATATTACTGTATCTTGAATAATATTGACACTAGGGTACTGCAATTTAGTGTAGGGGTAGGCACAATTATGACAATTTACGGGCAAGAAAATGGGCGTAATTCGACAAATGGACTTGGCAATATTAGAAAAACAGTGTATCTTGAATAATTTTGAGACTATAGTACTGCAATTTAGTATAGGGGTAGGCATTATTATTACAAATTATGGTCAATAAAGTGGGCGTTATTCGACAAATAGAAGTGGCAATATTATAAAAACACTGTACCTCAAATAATATGGACACTAGGGTACTGAAATTTAGTGTAGGGGTAGACACAGTTAATACAAATTACGGTAAAGAAATGGGCGTTATTTGACAAACGGGCGTGGCAATATTAGAAAAAGAGTATATCTCGAATAATATTGATACTATGGTACTGCAATTTGGTATAGGGGTAGGCATTATTAGTAAAAATTACGGTGAAGAAAGTGGGCGGCTTTCGACTACTGGGCGTGACAATATTAGAAAAACAGTGTATCTTGAATAATATTGACACTAGAGCACTGAAATTTATTGTAGTACAGGGGTAGGCAGAATTATTCAAAATTACGGTCAATAAAGTAGGCGTTATTCGAGAAATGGGCGTGGCAATACTAGATAAACACTATCTCAGTTAATATTGACGCTGGGGTACTGAAATAAAGTAAATAAAGTAACGCTCAAGAAAGCGGGCGCTTATTTAACAAAGGCGTGGAAATATTAGAAAAACACTATATCTCGAATAATATTGACACTAGGCTAATAAAACTCGTTACAAGAATGGGTATAATAATTTCAAAACATGTGACATCTAAATTAAATTTAAGAGGCAGATATTTGAAATAACCAACAAACTTTCAGAATTTAATAGAACAAATTTTTCCGGAACAATTTTATTTATGTTGTTTATACACTTTTTTCGAAAATTTATCATATTCTCTAAAAAGGAAGAAATAAAAATTTTTTTAAAAAAAACAACCAACTACAAAATCACTACAAAGTAAAAAATAATTTTAAAAATACTTTTCCTTTTAATTTCTTGGTCGGTTGTTTTTTTTTTTAAAAAGTTTTTATCAAAGTGATAAAAGACAAAAAAAGGTTTATTTCATAATTGTTAACTATTTAGAATAAGAGCCACTTTACTAAGGACTGAAGCTTTTGTCTTAAAATTGGCAATGTTATAACCAGAAATAATGACAAAAATTATGTGATTGAGATTAGACCCATTGATGATTTTTCATTGTAGGTTGCATTATTATCCATACATTTTATACACCCCATATGCTACTGCACCCCTGGGCGCCGCCGGGTATTCCAGCTAGTGAAGGCCCAAAAGATCCTAGCTAGTTTAGGTTCTCGTCCTAAAGATTCTTCAAGCTTGTACATTAAAAGAACAAAGTGCTTATCGTACAAGCAAAATAAATACATAAACAAAAAATACTAAATAAATGAAAACTTAAAGAATATCCTTCATTAATTCTTCTCAGATTTGAAATGACTCACAGATTCTGGAAATAAAAGTAACACACACAAATTTTGGACCAATCTTATACGTAGTCTAAAGTTACTAAGTGACTGGAATATTCTTACAAAATATGCCAAAACATTTGCAGCTCTTCTTTTTATTTTTTTATAAAATTTCTCAAGAAAAATATTGTAACTTTTATCTTGGAAGGTAAATGATTTGGTCTCTTATAAAGGCTTTCTTTTACAGGGTCCGCCATCTAACTTTTTTTTTCAACTAGTGCTTATTTCGTGAATGGTAACACTTAGCACATGTCTGATTTGACAGATAATTAGTTTTATCCTTCCGCTGAACGAATATGGTTGTGTATACGCTTGAACAACGCTGGGAAATATTGCCTGTGATCGACTTACAGAAGATGCCGATTTTGCCAAAAAAATCATCTTTTCAGATGAAGCTCATTTTGATCTTGGCGGGTATGTAAACAAGCAAAATTGTCGCATTTGGGGCACAGAAAACCCGCACTCCCGCACATTGAAAAGCCGATGCACCCAAAACGAGTCACTGTTTTGTTCGGATTTTGGTCCAGAGGCATAATTGGGCCATTTTTCTTCGAAAATGTGCAAGGAGTGGCCGTTACAGTCAATGGCCATCGTTATCGGGCCATGTTGAACGAATTTTTGTTCACAAAAATTGAAGAGGAGGATATTGGCAACATTTGGTTTCAACAGGACGGCGCTACGTGCCACACAGCCGAAGCTACACTCGATGTTTTGCGCCCTGTTTTTGAAGATCGCATTATCAGCCGCAGAGCTGATGTCGTTTGGCCACCTCGGAGCTGCGATTTGACACCGTTGGACTATTATATGTGGGGTGCCCTCAAAAATAAGTGTTACGCCGACAAGCCAGAGACAATTGACGCTTTAAAGGACAATATTCGTGAGGCCGTTAGTGAAATACAGCTGCACACAATTGATAATGTGCTTAAAAATTGGACCGATCGTGTAGGCTACTGCATGGCCAGCCGAGGCAGCCATTTGAAGGAAATTATTTCCCATTATTAACCGGAAGGATTGTACATTCAAATAAAAAAACAAATTTGAGAAAATATTCAATAGTATATTTTTTTGCATTTTCAAAGAAAACAAAAATTATTTGGAGTACTTTTTACAATTTTTTTTTTATTACGGAAACAGACCTTATATCTTTTGGATTGGTGGGATTACTCTTTAAAATTTTAATGAAAACACACGCATACAATTGGCTATTTTTATTTATAGCTATTTGACTAAATTGTATACAATACTTCATAAAAATATATATAATAATAATAAAAATTTTTTGTAATTTGTAAATAAATACAATAATTTTAAATATTTTGGCTTTAGTTTAAATTGAAGTAGCTTATGCTTACATAAGAATTAAAATTTTTTTTTTTTTTGTTTAAATAATTGGTATTATTTAAAAAGCAATAAATTTTGAAGCTCTAGATTATAAATATTTATTACAAATGGCCGATATTGGTTTAAAAGTAACATGTTCAAAGCTCAAGAAATTCTAAATAAGCAAACTTAATGCCATTACGTGAATAAGGATAGTTTACAAGTATATTAAATTAGTTTTTTCACATATTAAAAGCAAAGTGCTTCAATAATTTAAATGTGGTAAATATACAGGATGTCCAAGACCTGAGTGCAAATGATTACGGTAGTAGTGACAGGGAAAGTCGAGGTATTATACAAAATTCTAAGGAAATAGAACTTAAAGTTACATTTTATTAGCTTCCATCTTCACACGAAGACAGCTTGGAATTGCATAAGTCGTTAAGGTACGCAGATATACAAATACGAAGAACATTTCAATGCCTTTGAAATGAGGTAACAAATGCAATGATGGAAATCAAAGTAGTATAATATCAAGTATTGGGAGTATAAATAAATTTTGAGGGTTTTTTTGTATCTTTGAAGTTTTATTCAGATAAATTAGTACACGCTATTTTATTCAAAGTATTGTTCATCGTTAGCTGCAACTTTTCCCCATTTTTCAGGCAGTAAACGAATTCCGAGTCGAAAACATTCTTCTTCTTCTTTTGAGGTGATCCAAGAATCGACCGAATTTTCTTCGTACGAAAAAAAACGATCAATTGTGTTGTGCGTGTTGTGAAATGTTTGAACACAAATGATCGAGTACTGAACCTACAAGTTTTATGCCGACTCCAAACGGCTTATGTTCTTAAGAAGTTTTTCATGGCAGTTATTTGCAAAGATTTCCATTCATAGTCAATTTTTAAGATTACAAGAAAAAAAAAAATGTTTAAAAGCACTATCCCATGTCTAAAAAATTAAAACTCCCTCTTTCAATTTCCGGGGCAGATTTCATTCAGAATTGTGCTGATTGTGTTTTCAAAACAGTTCCACTTTGATTCAAACACATTGCATATTTTAATCAATCAATTGGAATACTTCATTTTTAATAACAAATACTATAAATTTTTCCATAAAACACTTCAAGAAAATTTATTTAATGTACTGCTCTTGAAAACTTCAATGTATTATGGCAAATAATTGTATTAGTTAACAACAGAGGTCATGACGTCACGAAAACTCATAAACGTTTTGAACAACAAAAACCATGCGCAATTCATTAAGATGGTTTTTAACCTAACTTTTAACGCGGTCAATATCTCAGTGGTAAATCGTTTGACTGCAATCATAGAGTATAAATTATTATCTAGAGATTGCATCAACTCTGCTAAATCTCTGGCATGTGTTAACGGAGGTTAACAGAGTTTTTTCCTTCACGTTTTTAAGTAAAATAACTCTGTTAACACATGCCAGAGATTTAGCAGAGTTGATGCAATCTCTAGATAATAATTTACACTCTATGCTCTATGCTCTATGCTGCAATTTTCGTTGCTACGGTTCGAGTCTTCTCAACTTGGGCGAAGTTTAAATAAAATTCATAACCAAGTTACAGTTCATTATAACAATAACATTAGAAATTCCCGAATTAAATAAAATAAAATATTCTCTATCATAAAAAAATATTGTTTCACACATTTTTTATGAAAAAAAAAAATATAAAAAAGGAAATAAAAAAAAACTTGTTGAGCCTGATTTTGAACTGCGAATCTTTTACCCTGTAATCTGTTCGCTTAGACCGCAGGGCTATCACAGCAACTTCTGGCCGGCAAATGAAGTGCGTAAATGAAATAATTTCAGTTGAAGTAAGCAACAATTTTTACTATTTGTCGTAAACACTGATGATAGATTGCTAGGAATATTATTCCAAATTCTTTAAATGATTCCGTGATTTATTACGTATGGCAAACACTCTCTTTTTTGAGTGTACGAATTATTGATTCAATGAATCTCTGTTCATTTGTTGAAAGAAAAACGTTCCTTGATTTAACTAAATTTTTTCTTACTTCCAATGAACGCATTCTTTAAAAGAATGTACGAGTTTATTGTAAAAAAACAGTTTATAAAAAAAAGAACAGAGTTTCATCGAAACAATGAACTCGTCATGGGACCAATTCATTAAAACAAAGAATTTTTTCTCCGATTTTATGCACGTTTTTAGATCAGAGCATGACGTCAAGTGCTACTCGGCCATGCCATGAGCCATGAGACAGGAACAAATGGTAGTCGGATTGAGCAATGTCTGGTGAATAATACGCGCGGGCTAGGATATCCTACTGAAGCGCTTCCAAGTTTCCTTGTAGCAACTTTTGCAACATGTGGCCAATGATCGGCTTAATGATCGGCAATGATCGGCTTAATTGCATCAATTGTTGTTGGTACCGCCCCCACAGTGATGGTTTTGTTAGGCTGGTGTAGCTCATAGTAAATCACTTGAAGTTGATGCATGGCCGGGCTTATTTCACGACTTTCTGCAACTTAGATTGCCACAGTGAATTCAATTTTCGTTCCCCAAAACGATTTAGTACAAAAAAATACTAAAGATTTTGCCTTGGGAAAAAAAAACAAAAAAAAAAAAGAATAAACCTTTCGCAAATTCTTTTTTGCCGGCACAAAGGTTGACATACTTTAAAACACAAAGAAAGTAGAGGCAAATGATGATGTTTTAACATGAATATACACTAGAGTGAAACGAATTTTTAACCTCATGGGCTTCATATATATTTAAAAACTACGCATAAAAAAATAAATTTCTGCATCTATAGTATTTTTCTGCGACAAACCTTTTGACTGCGCCCGAGGGTTTATATATTTCATTGCCAGACTTTTTTTTTTTTTTCTGAAATCCAAAAAAATTAGGAGCGAAGTTTTTTAATGTAAACCTCTTCATTAACGCATAAATAACAACTTGTCAAGAGTTACTCATGATACCATATATGCGCTAGAAGATATTCAAGTTCAAAGATCACCGAAATCGGTCATTCGCTTATATCTCCGCTCCTCTTTGTGGGACAAAAAATATGCTCAGGACAAAATTGCATTTCAGATGATGCTCTACAAAAATGCCGTTAACAGTTTTGACGTTAGACAAATAGTTTTCACGCTATGCAATTAAATATGTTTGAAGACCGCAAAGTAGATATTTCATATAAACTTTGAGCAGATTCTTTATGTGTATGTATGAAATTTATACTTTGCGCTTTTCAAACATATCTAGACGCATAGCGTGAAAACTGTTTGTTTTACGTTAAAACTGTTAAGGGTATTTTTGTAGAAAACTATCTGATCTACAATGTTATCCTGAGCATTTTTTCTGTCCTACAAAAAGAAGCGGATATAAAAGCCAATGACCGATTGATTGAGCCAATGACAAGTTGTTATATATGCTTAAATGAAGAGATGTGCATAAAATAAAAATATGATCTCCTCTATTTTTTGTGTTTCGGAAAAAAAAAAAATTAAAAAAATTGCAATGAAATATATAAATCCTCGGTCGCAGTCAAAAGTCGCAGAAAAAAACTAAAGATGCAGAAATTTATTTCTTACGCGTAGTTTTCAAAAATATATGAAGCCCATGATGATTTTTTGTTTTCATACATTTCGTTCCACTCTAATATACATTCAAAAGAAATCGATTTTAAAATAAAAAATCTCTAGTTTTTGTTTTGCAAGTTTAAAATTTCCTTAGAATTAAATTTATATTTGAAACAAAAATGTTAACCTTTGTCTTAAGAAACTAAGAATTTTAATTTAAAAATCAAATTTTCTTTAAAAAATATGTAAGATACAGATATAGCTAGTTTGACTTATTGATTCTTGGCTTGCTTGTCAACAACAGTTCTATAGCCTACAGCATAGCACGTCAGACCCTTGACTTTGTTGGTTGTGAGTTCGAACCTCGAGGTGGCAAAACTTTTTTTTTTTAATATTTTTAGGCTAGTTTTTTTTTTGTTTTTTATTTAAATAAAATGAAAATAACCCCTACCCGTCGATGATAGCATCTATACTCGCTTGTTATTGAATGTTACAACAAACGCTCTGTCCACGCAGTTTTTCTTAGAGTAAATTGCGCCACTGTTTGATAACAACTGAGCTGGTGCGTAGGAAAATCGATAGACTGGCACGAGAGCGGCGCAAGTCTAATTCACTCGGTGGTAACTTTCAAATTGAGTATAAATAATACTAATCATATTAAACTCCTTGTTCCTAAATATCTATAACTTTGTCAAATTTACAGGAGCACTATCACTAGCTTGAATGAAATTTTTGGATATATTAAATTTTTAAGAAATTTTGTTTTTGATCCTAAAATACCCTTCTTTGTTTCAAAAATAACTTTGTTCTTTCTTTCAAAGAAAAAGTTCTCTTCGATTTAAAAAATTTCTTTGGCGCTAAAACAATGTTCTTTAAAATTTAGTAAATTTTCTTTGATTTTAGGATGTAAAACTTAACATTTGTAAATCACTCAAAACCTATTTGAACACCCTACTTCTGTAACTCCTAGACTTGTGAAAATAAACCATCTTCTATATTATTTTTTGCTTAACTCGACAGCTGCTTTCACTATCGTAAATATTTGAACTCAAGTCTTGGACACCTTGTATATTAGAAAAGTGAAAAGATTGCAATTCTTAATAATCATCAAAAATTAACATTGAATACATTAGAGCAAGATTAAGTTAAGTATTTTATTTTTATTTTATTTGTTTACATTTATTGTATTAATTTTATTTCTTTACAAAAACAATTCTTTACAATTACACAGCGCAACAGCAAAAAAAAAAAGCATAAGAGATTTGTAAGTATATCTAACATTAATTGGTGATACCAAAAAAGATGGCGAACTCAGTTTTTTCCTAGGATGTTATAATTTTATGTAAAACAAGTTTAACTCGTTTTCGTACATAACATTGCTTTTAATATTCACCACTTTTGGCAAAATACTAAGAATTTTAAGTTATTTTTAAGTAAGAACACAGAATCTGTTGTTTTTTTCAAAAAAAAAATTTAAGTACATATTTGAAAATCCTAATTTTCATCTGTATTAATAAATTTTTCTTATAAAGTTTTCTGAGTACCTTTTTAAAAAATTTTTGGTTTTAGGTCAAGCAATTACCATTCAAATGAATATTGCCCATAGATAAGAGTATTCTATTAGAAGTTATGAAAACTTAAATGAAGACATTAAATATACCGTAAAGAGTTAAAGTTTGGAACCATGTAAAACGTATACTATATGGTGCAAAACAGAAAATCTTTCAGGTTGTCCAATTTTTGTACCAATTTTTGACTTACTGGCGCAACTTTTAGGTTTTCGGATCGCTTTGTATTGGAAACTTTATATGGTAATTTTAAACACGTTTTACATAAAATTTAGACATGCTTCGAAAAAACTGAGCAAGTCATCCACTACAGCATTGTTTATTTATATTAATTAATTTTTCATAACTCTTGTGCATTAAATTCTGTTCAATTTTGTTGTAATGCGTACTTGCGTTGGCTTTAATAGCATTTCTACGCTTAAATGAGCATAATAAACAATTGAAACGTAAAGCTAAAAGGTTTCACTAGAAATTCATAAATAAATAAATTGGTTTAATTAATATATGACTAAATTTAGATATAAATGAGTGCAGGAGTTGTGAATACACTTGCACAACCATATAAACACAAACGTTTGTATGTATATAACCTTATATAAAGCAAATTAAGAGAGTGTATTAGAAGCACATAACAACTTCCGGTTCCACTTCTTTAATGTTGAAACATAATTAGTTTCATTGTTTTTTCCTTCTCAGTTTTTAATTAATTTTAATTAATTATTCCTTTTTAGGAAATTTTCTTCGAGTTTAATTCTGATTTCTTATTCTCATTTATAATTCTCGATTTTCTTTTTGCTACGCATCGTTCGCTCATTCATTCCGTATTGATGTTGCATTGTGAATAGAGGCTTAGACAGTCCCTTTGGTCCTGCCCATCACGAGCAGCCTGAATAAGTCGATAGAAGCGATTCACAGACTGATTTGTAGTCGTCACGGTTTGCAGCTCGCTGGTATCGCTATTGTTGAAAGAGAAAGAAATGAAAAAAAAAACTATTAAAATATGTTTGAAAGAACGAAAATTAATAAAAATAATTAAAGCAATCAATTGTTGTTGAAAGTTTCTTCGTTTAAATTTTCTCTTTAATTCCATCTTAAATTAAATTTTTTCATTTGCAATCCTCTTCTTTCTGCTTTTAACAAATCTTGTTCAAAGAGAATAATAGTGGCATTTAACATGGAACATTTTCAGAGAATAGCCTTAGAAAATCTAAAGGCGGAAGCATAAGTTTCTTTCTCAGATTTTACGTTAACTATATTAGATTTTCTGAGAAAAAATTTAATAAAAATTCGATTTTTTTCAACTAACTCTTAAACTATCAAATCCCAGCATTTATGCAACTATCAAATCCCAAATTTCAATGCGCATTACTTGTATGCACATAAAGAGCGCTTTATTCTCCTTGCAAGTAGTGCTGTTTGTGTAGCGCTATATTTGTAACACTTTCCATAACGATAACGTTGCACTTGAAAAGAACATATTAGATATTAATGTCAAAAAAAAAAAAAAAAAAAATAGATTTCAAAAATTTTAAAAATTCAAAAATTTTTTTAAGGTTACTTTTGGGGACACTTAAGGGTATACATATAGCCTTTAATATTCATCGTACAAAGATAAAATGTATGCCAAAATATCAGTTTTATCATCAATAAAAGGAATATTTAACTTTGGATTTTATTATTTCTTTAATAAAGCCACAATATAGCAAAAGAAAAGAAGAAAAAGGCTGACTTCCAAAATGTCAATTGCAAAGCCGCACTACAAAATATTCACAATGTATGACCTGAAAGTAATCTAAGCGCAGCTAAAAAGCACATCGCGCATCACTAACAAAGTTGATGCTTCATTTTTTTTTCTGTGTTATGGATCAAAATAATTGATTTTGAGAGGTAAGTTTAGTTTAAAGTTTAAAATAAAGCCATGCATTATTTTAAAAACCATTTCACATAAAATACTTTTTGTATTTTGTAGTGAAAAGAAATGATATTTGTGCATCAACTGTGTTCTATAATGAAAAATGACTCAAAACATATGTTTGCAATGTTAATCAGTGCTGCATACGCATGCGGTTTAAAAAGCTCAGCTAAATTGTATACACACATTGTATTAGTATGTTTTGGAAGTCAGCCAAGTTCATATTATTGTATGACAAAATTGTATTGATGCTTCAGTTGCTGCTGACGTTCTTATGCTTGTTGCTTTAGTTCGTGCTAAACTCTCGAATTCAACATCGTGTTTTTTGTTGAATATAGTCGTTTTACGAATTTCTCAGAGCCTTACAATCAATGTTGTCGTATAAATATTCGTGCGCTGCTAAAAAGCTTTCATCCTGCTGGCAGACTCCAATCAGTTAGGGTGGTGTCGCTTTTTCCGCCTGATACACATAGAAAATAAGGCGTTGCAATACGAAGAAGCGATGCATTGCTAATTATATTAGTTTATATTTTAAAATCGCAGCGCTACTACATATAAACCATTATAATTATATAAATCAAGAATCGTTTTACGAATATTTTTCAGTAACTGCCTGTGTAGTTGCTATTCAAACGAGTGTATGAAATATTTGCATATATATATTTCTTTCCTTTTTGTAGTTTGTTATTGTTTTTGTTTATCTTAAGCAAGATTAATACAATAACTATTACATAAATAATACAAAAAATACACATAAGGAGACTTTGACGCTTTTAAAAACTTTATATATTTATTTTTAAAATATCATAACTACCCAGTGGGCAATTCAGTCAGGCCTCTTGAAAAAAAGGCATGCATTAACTGCTTTTTTTGGCGTCAACACACTTAACAACATCACTGCATCGGTGAGGGCTCCTAAAAGGCCTGCCTGCTAAAAGGAAGGCAAGAAGTTTTCGTTATTTCTCTGTGATGTGACTGCTACACAGGGCAGTACAACAATTATATTTTTCCTACAAAAACTGGTTGTGCTTATATTTCAGGGTTACTTTTTCGTTAAAAGTTAAAATATATGTTAGTTCAAATATACTCAATAATAATCAACGTCATGACTTAGAAATATTCTTATCCGGCAAAAATATGTAAAATAAAATAAAATCACAGAATCACAGAATAAATAGGTAGGTATACATAAAAAGAAATAAAAAAAAAATATTTTTTTAATTGTTTTGGTTAACCCCTTCTTTAAGCCATTTTAAAGGAGTGCTTATAGCAGGCCTCTTTAAAGCAGGGAGTGCGGAAGTACTAACAAATTTTCTCGTTTCATACAAACAATACAAGGGAGCTTACAAGGATTGTGTAAGGCCTATCGAATGCAAATACAGGCCTTTTAAACGGCCTTCGGACTGCTGCATTTGCCCACTGGGTAATTCGAATTATTTATTGAACCAATTGTATATATATTACACATTACAAATATATTTTGTTTGTTCAAATTTAAATTTTCAATTTAATTTAAAATATACGAGTTCTTTACTGCAGGATAAATAATATATTCGTATTATTTTGAAATATTTATTTTAATATATAAAACATTAGATTGATTTATATTACTTTTTAACCAACATAAAAATGGACGAGAACAACAAATTCATCAACAAATATATTAAACAAGAAATTCTACGTCCACACTTACGATAATATCGCAACCGTGTCATTGCTTACGTTATTTTTAAGCAATTCTTATTAGTTTTTATAAAAAAAAAAAAAGCAAAGCAAAAATCGATTTTTATAATAGACCACAGGCGACACTAGTATATTGAAATTATTGAAATATGAATAATTTCATACTACAAGTAATTTAAAAAATAAAAAAAAATTTGTTAAGCTTTAAGTTTTCAAAGCTTAAGTTTTCAATTCAGGCGACAGTCCCCCCACTGCCTATTTTTTTTTTAATGTTTTTTGTTTTGTCTCTTCTACCAAAATTCATTGAAAGTAGTTTGTAATTTGTTTATGTGTTGTACTGTGTTATCCTACTCCCTGTCCATGATTGATTGATTTATTATTGTAAGGCGGTTTACTCACACTTTTGAAATATATAGATGTCTAACTCTTTCTTATGACGGTCTCTTTTGACCCTTTTCAAACAAAAAAAAAGTATGTCACTTTGGACAAGAATTGTTTACAGCTTACTTCCTTGGAAAAAATAGTATGCTTTTAATTACTTAATGTAAAAAGTCTGTTATCTGATAAAATGCTGATTATGCATTAATTCAAGAAATATCCATTACATACTTTTTGGAACTATTTACATTAATGGCCCATTAAAACTTTTTAGGCAAAAAACTATTTTAGAGTTTTTATTTTGAAACGACTGTTTATTTTAAGCAATTCCTTTTACATTATAATTTTTAAACTCTTAGAGAACATTTTGTAAAATTTTTTGACAAAATATTTATGACTTATTAATTTCGTATAAAGTACTTTGTTAAACCAGTGAGAAAGATAATTCGCAAACCAACCCAAGGAACGCTACCAAATTGTATACACTTGTTTACTAACTAAATATCGTGCTTTAAGTAAGATTTTGTTTTTTGTTTGATAAATCCCTTTTTATTTCTATAACCTCTAATGACTGCATTTAGTAGTCCAAAATCGGTATTTACTTCAACTTTAAATATTTTTGAATTTATAAGTTTTTTTTTAAAATCTTCCACTAAACTCACAAAAAGTATAGACAGAAGGTGAACGAACTGCAAATAATCGTGCTCAACGCATATATCAGGTGTTTTACGAAATGATTTATTTATTTATGAATGTGTTTTATCCATAATTTCATTCATGATTTTTTTTTTACTAAAATCAATGAATTTTGATGAAATTTTTGTGAAAAAAAAAAATAATTGTTTTCATATATTTCCATTGAAGTTCTCGAGATTACGAAGAAATGGAAAGACTGTGCTTACATAATTAAATTTGCATATTTTCCAAGATTTGACAAGCAAATCAAGCTATGATGAAATATGAAGTCGACTTTTATATTTTTGTAAAAAATTTGTTGGAGAAGTATAACACATAAGAAATTTATAGTGTCTACCAAAACACACACAACTGTTAAATTTGTGGCCTACTGTTATTTAATAAACATAGAAAAGAGGATTGACACATTTAGGCACCACAAAAAGTTAGTCATAGAACATTGCTTTAACTCAACGATTGCAAATAATGCCGTCACAACAAAAACGCAGGATTTATAAAAATGATTTATGTAGGTATATATATGTGTGGAAATTTAGAAACTTTAGATAAAGTTTAACCCTCTAGCCCGCAAGACTGTTCTGAGGCAGCCATCGTTCTTATGTCCATAAAAATACAGTTTTAAATATTTTAAGCTTACAAACCATGTGGGAAAAAAATCAACACATACCATACATATTCTTTTTTAAATGTTTATTAATCGTTAGTTTAAAAACTACAGTTATTCAGTAATATATGCACCAAGTAATTTATGATAAATAAACCATAGCATTTAATTTTAGTTTTTCAAAATTAATAAAAAAATATTTTTGAGTGGTAAATTTTGGTGAAATTTTTTAATGATAAGTAGAAAAATAAATACGCTTTTATACTTAAAGTCTGAGTGAAAAAAAAACTTATTTATTAAGGACCTGTGCGAGTTGATCTATATACGAACTAAACTAGATTGTGTCGATAAAACAGTGCTTCCTAGCTTTTCGTAATCCATGCAAAGAAATCAAATACATTTTAATTTTCAGGTTAAGAAATGCCATTATATATTATTTTCTCTTAGGAAACGTCATTATTTTGGGAAGCATAGAGGTAGTTCGGAATCTATCTAAATTATTTAGGAAGCACTGTTTTATCAATGCAATTTAGCTTAGGTCGTTTTTAGAGCAAGACGAACAAGGCCGAAAGTATATGTTGTTTTTTAAGAAAGTTTTGGTGCCTGCCTTAGTAATCTTTTTATTTTTATTCCTGCGTATTTTTTTTTGTGAGTATTGCTTATTATTTGCTTCTATTTTTTAAATAAATATAAAATAAAACTGAACTCCGATATGAATAAGCTACAGCTATTTCTTAATTTTAAGGAAAAGAATATTTCTGATGCTTGTTTAGAGCAGAGTTATAGCTTAACAAGTGTAAATCCAGGGTGGGGCTTTCGACCCTCTAAAACTTCCTGGAAATTACTAGTTCAACACATGACAAAAATAATTTCTAAGTAATTCTAAAGTTATCCAATTTAAAGTTTTTTTGCATCGTCATTTACTTAAGAGTAAACAAACAAATATTTTTCTTTAAATAATTTAGAAATAATCCTAATATATCAATGGCAAGCACAATGCTCTGAACCCAATATCGCTCAAACTGTAATAATTTTTTGCGATTGTTACAGTTTCTTCCCAACATTGACTGTCCTCAAAAATGTTCAGCCTGAAATTATACACAGAAAATTCATTTGATATTTATCAGTGAGTTCAGTTTAGGCTGAACATTTTTCAGAACAGTATGTTGTAAAGGCACTGAAATAATGGCAAAAAATTATTACAGTTTGAGCATTAATGCTTCCAACTCACCGTAGGACATGCTTTTATACTAGTATTCTGATAAAATCTGATCAAATTAATATAATATAATAGAAAACATTGTCAAATGCAAAAGAAGCGTTAATAAAAATGTTTATCTTGTTTGATTGCATGCAATAAGACTGGAGTTCAGTTATTACAGCCTTCGCACTTTCTCAGCATTAACCTATTTGAAGCCACACACCAAAAAACCAGTGACTCCAAATACGTTAATGTGGAAAAAACTTACCCATCAAAAAATGGGTTTTGGCTCAGGGACAACACAAAACATACGAGTAACAACTAATCATGTACGTACATAGATCTAATTACACAATTGGAGGGTAACGGTGAATATTTGCTTTAAGCTTACACAGATCAAAGCAGCCGGGAACACGCTAAAAAACAAATTATCTGGGTAATGCGAGGTTCTATTGGACACCGGCGCAATGGTAAAGGGATGGGCTTGAAAAGCTGCCCGAGTAGACCTAGGAACACACGAACTGGTGGCGTCAGGCCATGTACCTCCCTAAAACACTTCCCATGGTAGAACCTATACAAAAGGCTAAGGCAACCAATATTGCGCCGATGCCCAAGAGAACTGAGAGGAGATAAAATGTTTTCATATCCTATCATATATATCGCACGTCTTTGAATTCGGTCCAGAAGCTCCAAATAAGATCTCAAAGCTCCTGCCCAAATGTATGAATTGTACTCCATTTTAGGCCCTTTAATTAAGGTATAGATCACCTGAAGATCACATGGGGTGAAGTATCGTTTGTACCGTTTTAAGAAACCTAAGCACTTGGCTGCTTCTTTCGACATATGGAAAATGCGATCATTCCAGCGAAGGTCTGATTGTATCGATATACCCAGAGCATCTGACTCCAAAAGGTCTACACCATTCATATTCAGGGGAGCTAAGGGACAGTTCACTCGCTTGTGGGTTAACAGGCAACACTGGGTCTTATTTGCATAAAGCTCTACTCTATTAGCAAGACTCCACTCGGAGATTCTTTTCAAGTCATTCAGAAGTGTGTCATTCATATTTTACCTCTTTCTCTCAATCTCTTAAGAGCCCGGGCGTTTTTTGAAAAAATATGACTGACAAATGCTGGTTTCAAGTCAACGGCAAAAGGTCGTTGATACAAACGAAAAACAAAGTTGGCGATAGAACTGAACCCTGCGTTGATGGCGTGCTCACTGAACGAAATGACGTCGATTACGACACGGATAATTCTATCCTTAAGAAAGCACGTGATCCACCGAGCAAAGTTACCACCGACACCATATGCAATTTGTTTTAAGACGAGTGCACCCAGTTAAATGCCTTTGAAATATCTAGAGCAACAACCCTGCTCTTACCGAACCGGTGAACGCATTGGTTCCATTTTTCTGTAACGAACGCCATAAGGTCAACAGTAGAGTGGGCCCTACGAAAACCATATTAACGGTCACTGAGCAAGTCGTTGTGCTCCAGATAGTTCATAAGGTGGAAGTTTATTACGCTCTCCATAACTTTGGAGAGTGTAGAGCATATCGCAATGGGTCGGTAGTTTGCAGGATTCGTGGCATCGCCCTTTTTAGGTATTAGTTGAACTGCTTCTATAGTTAGAGTAAAAATAAGTGAGAGGAATAAGTTCTGGATAATCGAATACACCAGCAATAAGTTGGTGTAAAGAAACGATATCTGCAGACCTCCTTCGCTCACTTAAAGGCTGCATTTTTAATAGTTTCAAGCAATGCTCATAAGGGGGAAGGTCTAAAATTTCAGTTTCATTTAAGCCCCTAATAGCAAACCAAACAAAACGTTTTGGATTCTTTCTATTCGATCAACATGCACCTTGTAACCTGGGGGCCAAACTTGACTTGCATACTCCAAGCGAGTACACACAGTTGCATAATGTCTTGTAAAAGTTGTAATAATACTATTCAATTCTTTGACCCAGTTTTTGAAAAGTATTAAAAATGCTTCTTTGCACATACATATAATCAATATGAATGTTAAACGACAAATGCATACACCAAGATCATTGACAATATCAACACGACTTAAAGCAGTTGTAGTGTAGAAATTTATCAAATACTGACTTTTTTATAGTCTTAAATTGTGGTCCATTATCTGACCTTACGATGTCTGTGATACCATGCCTAAAGAAGATTGATTTAACATGATTAATAACACAATCTATAGTTTGATTTTCTAGTCTCGCTATTTCAGGATATCTCGAGAAGTAATCACTTGCAATTAAATAGCATCGCGAATTATGGAAAAATAAATAGTGATTTAGATTTAGTAACTTGGCGAAGTTTAATAAGAATAACAATACGACAACTGTGCATGAGAGTATCGTTGTTCACTGATAAATTGCATCTGTCGTTGTAATACTGACGAATCTCTGGTTCAATTTTGTATCTGTCAGGCCACCCATTTAAACAGCTATGAGTTACTTTCTTCAAAATGTAATCATTATTTTGAGCTTCTTCAATTGTATTTAATTTTTCTTGTGTAACTAGTTAGCTAGAAGTAACGCTGTTTACAAATGTTCGAAGTTCTTCTTCGATTTTATTTCCATCTTCGGCCATGTTTGTTCCAATTGGATGCCGGGAAAATGCATCGGCAGCTACTAAAAACTCCAAAGGGGTGTAGTAAATTTTGTACACGTATTTCATCATTCTCATTCGAAATCTTTGTGAACGGAGTGTTAGTTCATCCTAATTTTTTGTTGTAAAAATAGCAATTAGCGGTTTGTGATCCGCTCAGTGCTATAGTTTTATACCAGTGAGCAACTCAGGAAATTTTTTACAAGCAGCTCAGGTTATCGCCAATGCTTCTTTTTCAATTTGTGCGTACCCTTTCTCTGCTGGAGATAGCCTAGAAGGGATCTCCTGGAAGCATACGCCACTGGACGAAGGATTTCATTTTCATCGATTTGTAGTAGAACAGAGCACAGTAGCACAGTCCACAGTAGCACAGTCCAAATGTTGAAGCATCTGAGGAAATGATTGTCTTATGCTTTTGGTCGTGCAACTTAAGCACTGGTGACCTAGTGCGCATATCCTTCAAATCTTGAAAAGATGTTTGCTGCGAAGTTCCCCATTGGTAATTCACCCTATCTCGTAGTAGTTCATTAAATGGTTGGCTTTGGTCTGAAATAAAAGAAACAAATTTACCTAGAAAATTCACCATACCTGGGAACCTTTTTTAATTCCGTGGTGATTATTGGCTTTGGATACTCTGTTATAGCTTTTATTTTGGAATCACAGTGCAGTATCCCTTTTTCATATATCCTGTGACCAAAAAAACTTGAGAGATGTTATTCCAATTTCGCATTTATTTTGATTTAATGTTGCTCCATTTTCCATTAACCGTTTAAGCACACAACGTAAAGTATTTCCATGACTTTTGGAATATGAGCCAAAAACCAGTATATCGTGGGTCTGACAAACAGTACCCGGAATGTCTTCTAAAATAGCTTAATAGTCGAAGTCCCAAATGGCAATCTCAGAAAACAATATCTCCCAAAAGGTTTTTAGTGTCTGAGATTTTTTTGCTAACCTAATTTGCCAAAACCCTGAGTTGACATCTAATTTTCAAAATAACTTGGCACCAGACAGCTGGGCCAGTGTATGCCACCGGCATTGGGTGAATCTCTCGTTCGATTGCTGTATTAAGCTTTGTTAGGTCAACACACAGTCGTATATTGCCGTTATTTTTTGGAACTAGAACGAGGGGAGCACACCAATGATTAATTTTATTGCATTTGTTACACTACTTTCCCTTTGCTGGACAATTGTTTTGCTTACCATGTATTGTGTTCGATTCACACCACATACATTTGTTTTCTTTTGCGTAGTTCTTGTATTGTCTTTTTAAGTTTGTGTTTCTCCTTGTCAGAGAGCCGCTGAGAGTTTATGGATTGAAAAGTTTGTGAGATCTACTTGCTGTTTCCTTACTGCCTGATGTTGCCTTACCTCTGTAATTGCTTTTCCCAATATCAAGTCGGTCCCTAACTGACAATTCTCTGACAACTTGCGATTGCGTACACCAACGACGATTTTATCACGAATCATTTCGTTTCTTAGAGAGCTGTAATTACAGTTTTCTGTTAAAAACTATACATAAGTTATGAAGTCCTCTATCAGTTCACCTTCAAGTTGGCATCGAAGGTTAAACTTAGCCCGTCATAGGTCACATTTGTTTTAATTACAAAATGACTTTTAAATGCTTCCACAACCTTGCTACAGATTTGCTTATCTGCCGTCGACAAATTAAACGATAAGAATATGTTATCCGCCTGATCATCCATCACATAAGTTAGTGTATTGATTTGTTCCTCTGAAGTACACTTGTCCAGATGTGAAACTATGCGATATCTTTCAAACCGGCGCTGCCATCTCAGCCACTCTCCTGGATTACTGAAAGTAAATGGGTCTGGAAACCTGACCGTGAAGCTACTGTTACCAAAATTATTATTATAATAAAATAATTATTTTTTTAGATTTTGATTTTGTTTATCGTTAGTGGCTCGTTACACCACTGCCATCATGTAGTGTACTGAAATGCAAAAATACTCTCCGAGTTCTATTGTAAAACTTTACTTTATTCATCATTGTTTCTATACAATAACTTCTTACAGAAAGAGAGAATTGTTACGGTTACTTATGTTTATATATTAGTGTACTTATATACTCGTACATACTGATAATTATATGTTAATAGAGAGAGAGAGAGCGATCAGCGTAGAGACTAAATACTCCCCAGCAGTATCTTTTTTTGTATAATTAAAAACTTAATTATATTTCACATCGGACTGGAATAAAAATTAATTGTCTTTAGAATCTATAAACAGAATTTTACCAAGGTGGCTACCCTGAGAAACATCTGATTCGACAATAAATTCAGAGGACAATACGCGTCGGAAACGTATTTGATAAGATCGCTTGACCAAATACAATTTAATTCAGCTTACAAAATATTGTGGAAATTCCATTAAATTGAGTTTTAATAAAATTAAATTGTGTTGTAAATTATCAAATGTGTGACTGAAGTCAGTGTAGACGCAGTCCACCTGCTTACCCACCTGCTTACCAATTGAATTTAAGCAGAATGTTTTAAAATCGAGATGATTAGACACATTGGATCTGCCATTAACTAAACCATGCTGACAAGTTGTTATGACATCCATCCCCACAGTAAATTTTCCCCCGATCATATACTATCCGTTCAAAAAGTTTTGGACCGATGAAAGCTTATCGAACGTTTTTTATAAAAAGGCCCATACATGATTTTTTCCAAAAAGTGGAAAATAACTTTCATTAATTGATTTATTAAGGAATAAAGAAAGTGGTTGACTCAAAACAGAACCGCATTCTGCCAATACTACGGCTGGAATTCCAGCGGGTCCAGCGCCGGTAAATCCATCAATACTTCTGAATGAAAAAGAGGATCGGATTTCTTCTTTGAGCTTATGAACCCATAAAATTTGTTTTTATAAGAAAATATCCTCAGCTTAGCATTATTTAAATATTCGTGATATAATGAAGCTGAGCAATTTTCAAATTCCAGAAGTAAACTAAAATTTCTACTCCGAGGGTTAGAGGGTTAAGAAATTAACCCTTAGGTTAATTTAGGGTAACATTTCAAAATTATGACGTAAACCATTAGTGTTATTTGTGTGACTTGTTATTGCTACCTATTTATCCAGAACAAAAGAACAGCAACAACAAATATTCGAACAAAGCTTGTTACACTAACAACAATTTATCATTTTTATTAGATACTTAATGCAGTCATTCATAAATTTATTCATCATAAATGGTGTCTTTGGGGAAGATATAATTCAAAGCTGTCAGACGCGAACATGTGACTCAAGAGTCATGCGTTAAATGGCACAAACTGAAGAAGTGAAATAATAATAGGTGATGATAGGTGGAAGAAGAATTATAATAGTCAATTATGAAAATTCATACTTTATGGTGCGTGTGCATGTGTATGTAGATATGACTACATTATGTATATCTGCGATTATGAAAGGTTAAAGTAACAATAGCGTCAGGAAAAGTTGTTTGAATATCTCAAAAAATTCGTTCCTTAAAAGGAAACTTGATAGTATGATATAAAATTGAAGGACTTGTACACAATAATTATGTCTTAAGGACATTAATTTTGTGAAAAGAAAATCTTAGAAATATTTAATGAAATTCCTAAATATACTTTTATTTTCCCAGAGGTAAGTTATTTGGGGAAAATATTAATTTAAAAAAAAAAAAATAAAATTTTTTATTTATGACTAAAAATGAAACTTATTAAAATGCATAAAATATTGAACAATGCTTGTGGAATAGCTTCAGTCAAGCAACTGAAATAAACGCCTCCAAGGCAGTTTTCAGTTTTTGCCACACATTTCATCCTTGTTTATGTGTGCTATTATTTTTTATTTGTGCATTTGTACTAAATTAATTTTGCATCATCCTTCAAACTTACCGACTAAGCTCTGCCGACACAAAGTTGCTATGCGGACTATAACGATTCGGATCCTTGTACATGCTACAGACGAGGCGTTCCTTGCACAATTCATCCTTAACGCCTAGTTGTTCCAAGATTTTATCAATTTTCAACAATATAGGACTATAGAATGGATCGTAATTCTTTGGCATGATGGGCTTTTACATGAAATGAAAAAAAAATATAGCACATTAGAGAAAGCAAAAGGATACACATAAAATATTCAATTTAATTTTTTGAGCATCTCAAAAGAAATTACTTTTTGTTTCTTCTAATCGAATTTAATTCAATTTATCTCATTTAATGATAGCATTAATTTTACAGCTCACTTCAATTTCTTTAGGTTTACTATTAGTAGAAAGTTACCTGACCATCCTGTACAAAAGGCTGATTTTCAAGGATTTTCTGCTGTTGCGCTACGATGCGCTGTTCTGCTTGAATTCGAAGAGCTTCCTGCAACTGAGCTGAAATAATTGGCTGAAAGAAAGTGAAATTATTTTAATTTATTATTTATTTTGAATTGATTAATGGAAAGCAAGAGTAAAATTGAAGGAAATGATTAGAATTATTCTACTCTGTTTGAGTCTACCATTCATTCGACGCAATTTATATATTTAATGCTAAAGAGTGCAAATTTTCTAATGCTAATAGAAAATGAAAAAAGAAAATGCTGGCACTCGTTTTGGCCAAATGTTAACCACATATATTGATGGATGATCATGCATTTTCATTGCGTTGTTTTTGCCGTTTCTTTCAATTCGTTCCCCGTAAGTTTCGATCAAATATTTACTGTGAAATATTTTGCTGTTATTAATTAAATTGACATTTTTAGAGTAAACAAAACTATTTAAGAAAATTGGAAGCTGAATTGGAAGTGATGTGTGTAGCTAAAATTGATTTACTAAATGCAGATGCTCTTAAAAGCACCAGATATAAAAAAGTAACAACGTTTATCCTTTTCTTACAAAATATGTCCGTCCTGCCCACGCGCCACTTGTTTTCAGATTTTAAAATTGGACAAAAACTAGTAAGGATGGAGCTTCGGCAGGGTACCGATTGTAAAATACCCCCCCGCGGCCATATTGAAGTATATTCGAAATCTTTAGCCACGACATACACGATGATATTCAGTTTTATATATTAACGAAAGTTTTCCCATTTTGATGACGTCACTTTGTATGGGAAGTAGGCGTGGTTTTAATCCGATTTTGCCATATATCATAGGGATGATTCATATTATATATCAAAAATAATGTGCAAAATTTCAATACATTTCATTAATTTTTGTGGATTTTTAAGAGATTTTACGTTTAAAATAAAGCCACTTTGTATGGGAAGTGGGCGTGGTTTTCATCCGATTTTGCCATATATCATACAGATGGTTTATATTAAATTTCAAAGCTTATGTGCAAAATTTTAAAACATTTCTTTAATTTGAGCAGATTTTTACGAGATTTTACTTTTAATATAAAGCCACTTTGCTTGGGACGTAGGCGTGGTGTCCATCCGATTTTTCCAAATTTTATAGCCACGATAAAGACTGAAAAGCAAAGCTTACAAGCCAAATTTCGAGGCATTTCTTTAATTTTTATGGATTTTAAAGACATTTTACGGTTAATAAAAATAAAGTCATTTTGTATGGGAGGTAGGCGTGGTTTTCATCCGATTTGGCCCATTCTCGAACTTGGTCTTCCTTTTGTAAAAAAAAGCTTATATTTTGAATTTCAGCACGATAGCTTTAAAATTGCGGCTGTAATCGTGTCGATAGACGGACTCAGGATATGATGCTGATCAAAAGTATATATATTGTTCTTTACATGACAAACGGAATGACAAAGTTAATATACCCCTTACGCAGTACGCGTTGGGGTATGTAAATGAAGTATCATACGGGCTTAAGAGATAACGAACAGTGACTGCCTACATTAATGCCAAGAGAAAAATAAGCTGTTACAAGAAAGACGAAGCGCTGGAGAGACAAGCAAAAGTTGGGATTGGAAGGCGCCTGCTTACTATGAATTACTTCCATAGAATAGAACCATGAATTCTGAAGTCTATTGTGGGCAACAATAGAAATTGAGCGATGTCATCCATCAGAAATGTCCTGAGCTGATCAATAGGAAAGTTGTGGTCCACTACGATAACGCCAAGCCTCAAATTGCTCGAGTTCAGATGGGATGTTTTGCGCCATCCACCTTATGGTCTAGACCTTTCGCCATCAGAAGCGAAATTGTTCTACACAAATCCATTTTATGAGAGAGATGACATGAGTTTATTGAATTTGTTGATCAAATTAATTTTGAGTATTGAGTTTTTGATTTTTGCGTATAATTTTTTGAAAAATGGTCCAAATTGAGAATTTTTCATTGTTTTTTAAAAAGTTTAATTCCGAAAAATAGCACAAAAAGTTAAAATTACTATGACAAAATTTTACTAATGCAGCAATATTAGTTTGAAAAGTAAAAATAAGTAAGATTTCTTACAGTTTATTAAAATCATCATTAAAATCAGCTATGAAAAATTAAAATTTTTTTTTATAAGTTCACCTGTTGAAGCTTGATTCACAGCTTTTATGGGACATTTTACATAAACGAGAGAGCAAAAAAATTTAAGTCTTTAGATTTAGTATCTTTTTGTCTATCTTATGCTTTTATTGATGTGTACAAGTATTTGAACCTGTGTAAGCCCTAAATCGAGTTATCGAAAGCGATTTCTATAATTTAAATTATATCCAAAAGAAAATATTTTAAAATCTTTAAAAATTTCATATCATGACTGACAAAGTCATTCAATTCTTATTAACAAATACTATATATTTTTTTGTAAGAAAATTTTTTGAGCGGAGGAATCGACTCCGATAATAGTCATATTTAAATTTGAAATTTTTTACACGTCAAGACTTTATTTAAAAACCATTACTCAGCTGGATAAATTTTTATCAAAAGAATTTAACAGTAACTTTTTTTTCAATGTTTAAGAACTTGATCAGTTGCGGACTTAAATTTAAATTATTTGCAAATTTAAAATTTAAGAAACTTAAAAGTAAAATTTTTGAACTTCCAAATTGTTGTTTATTTTTTTAACATAATACAAAATAATTTTAAAACTGGCGAAGTTTAAATAAAGTGCAATTGTTAATTTTTCTTATGAAAATTATTTAAAAACATGATTAAAAAAATCATCAAGTTCCAATAGAGTTGGAATATATGAAATGTTTAAAAAATATTTTTTTTATTGAGAATGTTTTTTCGAAAAAAAGCATCAAACGGCGTTACGTACGATTTGTACGAAAACATATTTAAAAAAAAAGAATGAAAAAGTCAAATTTTAGGTGGATGACCACTTCTAGCTTTGCTAGCGATTTTGATTCACAATAGTTTTTATTATTGTTTGTACCGTTAACTTAACACGACCAATACTTTTTGCAATAGAGCTCAAAGAATTTCCTTCTTATTTTAATGTTATGATATGCTCTCGTACTCCAAGATAAACTTCCTTTGTTTTTGGACTCATTTTTACTGAAATACTGATGACCGCAAACTTCTTCAGTCGAAAGACAAATGAAGAGTGATGCAGATTCAAATTGGAATTTTTTTTTTTAGATCATGCAAAATTTGAAAAAATGCTGCTACTTTGTTTGCATCGTACGTATACTTATTTGTATTGCAATATGCGCTTCATTTAGTTGT
Source organism: Coremacera marginata (assembly GCA_914767935.1). Classification (NCBI taxonomy): domain Eukaryota; kingdom Metazoa; phylum Arthropoda; class Insecta; order Diptera; family Sciomyzidae; genus Coremacera; species Coremacera marginata. Next base: position 202,987,511 of record OU612043.1, on the reverse strand, counting down.
ACAAAACAAATGCGAAATTAACAAGCCAATTTTTTGTTTGTTTAAATAGCTGTGTCATTGCTCTCGTAAATCCGTCGTTTGCTTAGATTAGAAATGTATAGTTTGTTTAAAATTGCATATTTAGGGGGTTACGTATACTTTTCCGTGTGACTGCATATATAAGTACTGAATGTATTATTACTGTTTTACTGTGTATTGTGGCGACCGTGACGCAGTGTGTAAAGTGTGTGGCCCAGAAAGTTTTTTCAATTGAATTGATTTTTTGTTTTGCCGTCACCTCTCTGCAGACAATGGCAAGCCTCAGAGAGTAAAAATTGCCGTGAAAAGCTTCTTCTCCGAATATAAGTCGTTCGGAGCCGGCATAAAACATGCAGGTCCAGTTCTCGATCATTTGTGTTCAAACATTTCACAACACACACAACACAATTTATCATAAGAAGCTCGGTCAAAGTGCTTTCAAGGGCTAAAACGGCCATTTCGTTTTTTTTTTATATGTATTACTACCCAAAATAAAGGCTATGCAGCAATATATACTGTTTTAAGGTTATGGTTAACCCTGGGTTAATGGCTCCCGGATGTGGATTTAGCGATCTCGAAAACATACTGGAAACATAGTTTAATGCCAAAAAAAAAGAAAAATTTTTTTTTGATACGTTGTTGTTATTCACGGCTCATTTAAAATAAAAAGTGCTTTTAAGGCAATTAAATTAGATTTTATTACATTCATATTAATAAAATTGTTTTTAAAACATAAAATCTTTTGCCTCCTGGAATGTGTGTGCACATGTAGTGCGTTATGTTTTGTTGGAAAAGTTGTTACTCATATATTTCTTGATCAAAACAATATATTATCAAAAATAACAATTACATGAAAGTACAAAAATTGGCAGTGCAGAAGCAAAAAACCTCGGTGGCAACTTTTTATGAACTCATAAATAAAAGTCTGATATAATAATTGAAAATTTTTGACTTAAAACTTTCGCTATATACGACTGACTTTATACTAAAATTTCACTCTTATTTAAATGCTGGAAATAAGCAAATTAAAAGCAATAAAAATGCAGAGTGCAGCAAGCTGAAATGCTTAAACTTAGTTGGTTCGCTTATAATGCATGGTTGCTAGAGCACATGATGTACCGGCTTAAAAGTTATTTTAAATAATTTGTCATTTTTTATGCTAAGCATTTATAATATGCAGAAAATGTTGTCCTAAAATAATTATTTTTTAACAAAGTTGCTACAAAACGTGCGGTACTATTTTACTACACGAGCCCAAAACATTTGGTGTTGCAACAAAAGATATCAATAACAAAACAAAATAGTTAAACTTTCTAATAATTGGTTATAAGAAAACTTTAAGTTTTTTTTTTTAATACCTCAAGATCGCCCATAAAAAGAGTAAACGCCAAAAAAGGAGCAACAGCTGAGTAAGCAGCAGCATGTTCTAAAGGCACTAACCAATTCGAAAAATTAAATTTGCTGTTATTTTTCTTGCTTTGAACAAGTTTTGAGCGAAAGTATGTCACGTCATGAACGGTTAAGCGGATTGCTGCTATTTCTGCCGAACGTCTATTTTAGCCACAAAAAGTTTTGTGCAGTTGCTACAGACATGCTCAATGCTCAATGAATTTCCGTTTTTATAATAAAAAAAACTGCAATAATTCTGTGCAATGTCAAGTGCACTTTAAGCCGGTAAGAGTCTTTAGTCATAAAGTTGCCGTGTTTTTGTTTTTTTTTTCATATTTTTTCACTTTGGCTCTGCATTTAAGTTGGGCAATTTTCATTCTTGACATTTGTCTGTCATTCTAAAAAGCAACATGTTGCCATTGCTTTTGTTGTTTTTGCAACAGTTGCATTGTATAAATATTTTCTCGCTATTGCCGTTTCTTCTTTCTGATGAAAAGTGTGAAAAGCGTGTCTTTACACTTTGGTCTGAAAAAAAACCACGTTTATCAAGTTAAATTTTCCACGCTGGCTGAACATTAAATGAAGTTTTTTATATTATGTAGTTTTGCTTATAATAAGAGAGCTTCTATAATTGGAGTTTCTATAATAAATAGTTTTTAAAGATTTTAAAATTATGGTGTTGTGTGGAAGGTGTCACAATCCGTCGCATTAAATCGCATTAAATTTTTTCCGTGATTATGTTTGATCATTTTAACTCCCGTTCATTCTTAGACTCAGAGTTATATGGGAGGTGCCATTGTCCAGTCTCGCCCATATATTTTGTTGTGATTCTTTTTTATAAAACTCAATACCGTTCCCAATTTTTAAACTTCCGTCTCTATATTTGCCGAACTGTAGCATTTTTAAGTTCAGTTGTATGGCAGGTGCCTCCCGGCATTATAGTTTGTTTTTTCAGAAAGAAGCGTGTTTTTTAAATTGAAAAATGTAATATCAAAAAAAGCTTAACTTCTGAGAAATGTTCAAATATTAAAAGTCGGTTTACAGAATAGGGGTCTTATATCCATTTTTATCAGAAAAGTCTAAAGTTTCTTGAGATGATTACGAAATAACGGTTAAAGATATTGATTTAAAAATGTTTGTATGTTTTTGAAGAAGTTTTTACAAAAAACCAGTGGGCTGATTGAATTGAAATTTTTTACAAACCTTAAGCAACTCATTATTTAGGGATTGACATAAAGTTTTTACTTTTCTAAGGTCTACAAAATCGTATACTCCTACTTTTACCCTCAAATTATAAGCATTTCTTATATTTTGAATTCCGCGAGCCAACATTTTTTTTTTATAAATCAAACATTTAGGAAAAAATCGAAGTCAATTTTTTTTTTCAGATGTAAATTTTGTGGAATTTCAAGAGATTTTTACGTTTTTATAAAGCCACTTAGTATGGGAGGTAGGCGTGGTTTTCATTCGAATTTAGCAAACTTTAAACTTAAAGTGCATATTTGAGATCAAAGGTAATGTGCAAAATTCCAATTCATTAAATTAATTTTTATGAAATTTTAAGAGATCTTACCGTTTTGTTAAAGTCACTTTGTATAGGAGATAGACACAGTTCCGGATTAGCCAATAAGCATATTAAGCAATTGCTTAGGGCATCACGTCTCGGGGCGCATCATAAACAGCACCGAAAAAGTGATTGCTAATATCACTATTTGCCTTATTCTAATAATGATAATTTACTCTCATATCTATTACCAAATATTTCATTTCTATAAAAACAAAGATCAGGTAATTTTCCTCAGAAATATTTACATGGAATTATTTACTCTTCATGGGCGTCCGTAGGATTTTTCCTAGAAGGGAGCAAAGACTTACGTGGAAATTTCATGTATTTGGTAATTATTTAGGAATGCTCATTGACGAAAATGACCATTCAAATTCGGTTTTCTGAGATGTTTGGTGAAAATTAAATGAACATTGTCGCAAATGCACCGTTCCACTGTGTGAGATTTGACCGAACTATCAGAACAATATTCAAAATTTTTGTAATATGATTCCCATGTTCAGTCTTAAAAAAAATATATACGAGTATATAGAAGTTAGGGTACATCTGAATCACTCTACTTTATGCAGGGTGTTCATAAAATTGTCTATACTGAAAAATACACTCTTAAATATTTAATCATAGCATTTTTAAATGTTAAGCCTTGAAACACAAAACTATATTTTAAAATTGTGAGGTATTGTCGTAGAGTTTTTAAGAAATAAAGGTATAATTTAAAATAAAAGTTGCAAAAAGTTGCAGCTTAATGTAAGTATGTTTTATCTACGTGACACAAAATTGGTAAAAATTGTAATCTACATATGTGCGTACATATGTGGTTAAAATTTATGGCATTCTAACAAAATGCAACCTAATTTTTGTTTTTATTTTTTGCTTGCATTTCATTAGATAATTTTAATATAGATTTGATTTATTAAGCTACTTATTATATTGAATATTAATCGATATGCATTCGCATGATCAACACGTTTAACACAAAAACTGCTTACTTGAGGCTGAGAAATAATTTAAAAATACACAAAAAACAGTTTTTCGACTGCCATTTTGAACATAACGGATGAAGTAATCATTCTGAAATTTTTGACACGGCTTTTTATGTTTATATGCTGTGTTTTAGATATATAAAATTGATTTTTTGCAATTTTTTTTTTTTTTTGTAACGCTTAATTGAGAGCACATTGTGCGTTCGACACATGCTTGCTGACATAAGAAAATTCAATATATTTTGAAAGATGGGCTCAAAAGAAAAATTCATCCCAGTTTTCTTGTATCAGTTCAGAAATATTTGTTAACCACATTAGGATTTTTGCTATGTAATGCTTTTTTATAATTTTTGGCCAAAGCAAATATCACAATTTATGCTTTTTTGGTAAAACATGTGGTTAAGGGGTTACATGACATTGGCAGTTTTTTTTTTGTATTTTTTTAAACTTGATTCGCTATCGTATGACACGAGCTTTTTTTTAAAAATTTTTTTTCGATTTTTTATGAATTTTTAAAGTCAATATTTTTTTTGAAACAACACACTTTCAAATTTGGAACATCACAAAAAATTGAAAAAAAATTTAAAAAAAAGGCTCGTGTCATACGATAACGAATTTTGTTAAGATTTTGTAAGATCGTTTTTTTTTCGAGATCGGACAATTTTTGCAACTCCCAGCGCTGCAACCACGAGGCCCCGTTTTTTCTCTGCCGCCAGTTTGGAGCTCTATAAAACCATGTTGGAGTGAAAAATATATTTTTTGAATTTTTTTTCTTCTAATTCGTTCAATTCTCCACAATAATAAAAAAAAAAATTTTGGAAAAATGTTTGTTTTTGACTGAGTTATGAATTCTTAAAACAAGGTGTGTTTTCTCTGCCGCGAATGTCATGTCCCGCCTTAACAGACCGATTCTTGAAAATCTAATACCATAACCTAGTATTTTTATATTTCAATGTGTTTCTTGTAAGTTCTTGATTTCAAAACAAAATTTAAAGCTCAAAAAACATAATTTCTCAATGAAATTGTCAATATATGAAAAGCAGCTGACAATTTTTATGAAAATGTATTCTTTTTAAGATTCAAAATTATTATATGACTCATATACATATATAATATACTTATATAAATTTGTTTGGCTGATCTCTAGGGGGGGGGGCAGGAGGAAACTGACCTACCCTTTCACCCTTGTGGACGTCCATGTTGCTCTGTGAGATTATCGATGGTCTACAGAAAAATGACGGCCGGACAGAAAATTGTATTTTATTGTACATTGTCATACAAACTACAGGAATTATAGTTCGTACTTATGTTGGTCAAGTGAGACGAAATTTTGCAAACCTTCCGAAAAGTCAGCAAGGCATTACAAGACCCGTAAGTCACTCTAGAGACGTGCACCAATTCTTATAAAGTACTCGTCGATTTTTTAAAGAAATAAGAGCGCCTTGGGAAGGCTTTGATAATTTAGAAGACAGCGTAAGGGAAAAGCTACCAGTATTGCGTTGTGCCCATCATTTAAAAAAATGAAATGCGATGCGTACGCAAATCCGTACAATCAAATCGATTTTGCAAATTTTTTTTTTTTTTGTATTGCAATTGAGAGTAGGGCCCCAGATGTGGATTTTAAAGATACCCGTCAAAGACGAAGGAAAAAGAAAAATACCCAATCCACCGTTCAGTTCATGAAGTAAGTTTCAGCCTGAGAGAAAAATATATAGTCATGAGCTTTTATGGCGTCATTGATAAATTGAATTCATATATCACACTTATGCCAACCAGTTCGGCCATTTTGAATGTTCAATTAATTTTTTACAGACCTCGTACAAAGAAATGGCAGACAACTTCTCATTCCTGGTTAAAATACTTGACTCCGATAAAATTATGTGCACCGATCAAACATCAGAATACTCAGCATTGTAGAAATTTAGTAGACACATATCCACAAGACCATAATACTAATTTAGAAACCGAAATGCAGCCGAATTTCATTCATATATCATAAATAAAATTAGTTCCAGTGATCAGTGATTTGTCTCGCACAAGTTCACATCAAACTAACGCACAGTTGTGCAAAATAACACACTATGATAAAATTGAATCAGCGTTCCCTAATCTGGGACAATACTCTCTATTGCGATGCGACAAAAAAATTCGCAAAATTGATTTGATTGTACGGATTTGCGTACGCATCCGGCACTGGGTAGGCAGCCTTATAATCGACAAAGAGATGATGTGTGTCAATTTGGTTTTCATGGGTTTTTCCAGGATTTGTCGTAGTGTGAAAATTTGGTCTATGGTGGATTTTCCAGATCAAAAGCTACACTGATAAGGTCCAATCAGTGTTTTTGAAATCGGCTTTAATCTTTCACACAGTACGCTTAAGAGAACCTTATGTGCGATGGAAATTAAGTTTGCTTGTAGATTCACCTTTACGATAAATCTAATTCAAAAACTCTTTTATCTCAGCTTTGTTTTAATTTCGCCCTGTTTCGTGTTAATTAATACCTGTGTTTTCTCTTTCATTCATAATGAGTAAATTAGTGACAAGCAATTTAATAATAATCAATTTAATGACAATGCAATTACTTTATTGCAAAACAAAGTTCAACGTTCTTTACAGAACAATTAAATCTATAAATGGAATTCGTATTTATATTGCCATATTGTTATTGAATGCTTATTAAATAATTATATTAATGACAGTCTGAAGCAATGACAGAAGAAAATCTATACATTAATACGCAAACAGAAAAGTTTGTGATCGTTTTTTACCTATGTTAACTTCAACATATTCACATAAAATATATCGATGGAAAGGTATTTCCGGGTAGATGTGCACAATATAATTTTCATTCGAATATATTGTCATTAAGACAGGTAAAATTAAGCAAATGTAAAAACCCTTTTTCCCAATGGCACAATGAGAAACCAACAACAATATACATAGTGGCGCAGCTCTAAACATCGTTGCTGTAGCATACACGAGCAAGAGTAGTATACGAGAGAGTCGCAGACACTTCAAAAGAGCAGTGCATCATTATGGTTGTTGGTGCTTTCTCTTAATTTCTATCCCAACAAAATAAATATGCCACCGCGTCAGCGTTAAAAAACTGTTAAACTGTTGCTTGCTTCATATAACTCATGCAAAGGCATTTATAATTTTTTATTTTGTTCAATACTTCTGTTCAGGCTATGGGTTGGTGCGTTCAGCAAAAAACAAAGGAAAAGCCGATTTTGCAATGGCCGAGTTTCGGCCACAGACGATACTACTTAAGATTAATTCCTCTTTATAACGCCGTGCAAAAAAAAAAAAAAAAAAATGGAGCAAAAATATGTACGGTAGAAGGGATAATTATACTCAAAAAGGGGATTCTGGGATTGCTTAAAGTAATTTTTTTTTGTTTATCTAGCAACAAAGAAAAACTTTTATTTTACTTTTATTATTTTATTAACATTGTTTTTTAACCTGCATTTTTCAAGTATCAAAATTTACGTAAGAGAATATACAAGAACAAGCAACAAAGTGACGCAACCTAATTCAAATGGAGTCTGTATGCCAATGGAAATTTTTTTCTAGCAGCGTAGAAAATTTAAACTATTTAACTACGAAATAATAAATCGTTATTCTGTATTAAATTTTTACTGTAAATTGTTTCCTTTCTATTATGTTAAGGACATTTTTAAATAAAATCAACATTAGAGGAAGCATTTATTCCTTCTTAATATAATTTCTTGAGGTTTGAGGGAATGAAATTTCATTCTGTAGTGGTTTTTATAGCAAGAAACAATTTCATATGCGAAAAAAATACATGACCATCAGTTTGACGGATTTGAAAAAAAACTCTTATTTTTCACTATGAATTTGTTTTGTATTTTAGCCAAAATATGCTCCAGCAAATTGCCTATAACTTCTTAACTTTTTAGCTGCCAAAGCTAATCTTTTCTTGAAAATGTTCAGAAAGCTTCCATTAAAATCATATTATTTATATTTTATTTATATTTTTATATTTTATTTATATCTTTATTATTTATAATTTATATTAAAATTAAATTATATTGAAAATACGATTTTTTTTTTTGAAGCGTTTAAAACTTTTGAAATTATTATTTTTTTCCCATAAAAATTTCCACATTTTGTAAAAAGTATGCTCCAGAAAATTACCTATAACTTTTTAAATTTCTAGCTGCTGCAGCCGGACTCTTCGGGAAAATATTTAGAAAAATTTTTATAAAATTATATTAAAATTAAAAAAAAATATTAAAAATACCTTTTTATATTAATTGCGTTTTAAACTTGGAAGTTATTGTACTTTTCCCATACAAATTTTGTATTTTGGTAAAAATATGCTCTAGAAAATTGTTCATAACTTCTGCGTTTGTTAGTTTTTTAAACTTAATTTGAGGAAAGTACTAAAAAAGCATTGTTTAAAAATACAAAACAAAAAAAAAAAAAAATTAAAAACAGTAAAAAAATATATTGCACTTTTTTAAGAAACTTTTTTTAAGAATATATGTGTTTTTTTTTTTTTAGATAATGTAGTCTTTTTTTATTTAACAAATTTTTTTCCCTACTCTCAATAAAAAAAAAAATTGTGGCTATATCATGTGATATATAAAAAAAAAAAAAATGAAATGGCCATTTCAGTCCTTGAAAGGACTTTGACCGAGCTTCTTATGATCAATTGTGTTGTGTGTGATGTGAAATGTTTGCACACAAATGATCGAGAACTGGATCTACATGTTTTGCGCCGACTCCGAACGGCTTATGTTCTCAAGAAGCTTTTCATGGCAGTTTTTACTCTCTGAGGTTTGCCATTGTCTGCAGAGAGGTGACGGCCAAACAGAAAAACTAATTCTATTGAAAAAACTTCCTGTGTCGGATGGAGGATTCGAACCTGGGTTCTCTGGCGTAAGAGGCACACACTCTACCCACCACGCCACGGCCGCCACTATGTGATATATATGTATCTTTAATATATTGTATATGAATGTATAAAGATATTCATGATACTGAAAAACATACATTTGAAAAATTTTGCCACACCCCTTTTCACCGCCCAAAAAACAATAAAAACTATATATTTCTGAAATTTTGGTCGTATTAGACTAAAATTTTGTGGCATTTTTAATTTATATTTAGTTTTTAGCAATTCTTAAAAAAATTAATTTTTTTAGAATTACGCAGAATTACGCTTTATGCTAAGTAATTTCATGAAGCAACAGGTTGCCACAACAACAATGTTCTTTGCAGAACAACCACCAGCAGACTAGACAGCTCTTTCGTTGGTCGCTACACCAACTCATCAGTAATCTTCTGTGGCTCATGTAGTCCATTGACTTTGAAAATCTTCTAAGCACACCTTCTGCTAAAGCCAAAGCGGAATTGCAGTTGTGTGCTTTACAATTTAAAAAGCAATGTAGCGACCAACGAAGCAGCTGTCTAGTCTGCTGGTGGTTGTTCTACAAAGAACATTGTTGTTGTGGCAACCTGTTGCTTCATGAAATTACTTGGCATAAAGCTCTCAAGTGTAATTCTAAAAAATTAATTTTTTTAAGAATTGCTAAAAACTAAATCTAAAATTTGGTTATTTAGTTTGTATGGTTACTGTCGGCACATGTACTAAAAATGGATTTCCACGCCTCCTTTTACCGCGCACAAATCAATGAAAATGCAATATTTCAAATAATTTTTTGTCGTATCAGTCTATAAGTTTTGTAATTTAGTTCGTATAGTTATTGTCGGTAACTGTACTAAAAATGGGCGTTTTCAAACTATAGATACTATAGATCACTTTTCCAAAAATATCAAATTGACTGCTGGGCCGATCGACCTAAAATTTTACCCGTAGATTTTAGTGGAGTACGGTTAAGTTTAGATAGAATTGCCACACCCTAATTTCTAAAAAACTGAACCACCAAAAATAGTTTGAACACGCACCCATAAGTTAAGATTTTTACAACTTTTTTTCATAATCTTCAGATGTTGAAGCTACAATTTCGCTCATTCCACTAAAAATACCGGTTTGAAAGATGAATTTAACATTCCTTCTAAAGCTTGTGAAAAGTTTCAAATCAAAAGTCAAATGTCAAATCAACAAATGTGTTCAAAAATTATTTATATCAACTCCCGAGAAACGCCTGGTATTTAGCTAGTTTTATAAAAAATAAAGTTGACATTGAGTACAACTTAAAATGAAGCATAGAACTATATGTATATATACTTATATATTATTTTACGAGTATAAAACCGAAAAGATATCGTAAAATCCTTTGAAACTCAAAATAATATGATTCCTGTCTGTAATTCTGTGTACTTTTTTTTTTTTTTTAAATTCCGATAAAAAAAATTTTGCGACTTTTGTTCGACACTGTGCGACTGCATATTATTAAATGTGACCTTGAAAAAAACGGTTATATGAGCTAACCCAGAAAAATACCTTTGACGATATGTTATAAGGACCAGTAGCAATTGGAAGCCATAGGAATTTGTACAGTTATTTTAAATGACCCTCAAATTGCCTCACAGTGTAATTGGAAAAAATTTTAATTTCCATTGTTATGGATGCTAAAAGTAAATGTAAAGAAGCATTTTTTCAGCGTGTGCTTTTTTGACGGCTCAAAGAAGTTGGAGAAACAATACAAACCAAATTACTTGTGTTTTCTATCTTTTTCTGAGGACTTATTGAATGACCCTCGTATTCCATTAATTCCATTGAGAATGTTGAACATAATTATCCAAAGGACGAGAAAAATTACTTCTGCTTGAAAAAAAAGCGTAGTTTCTCAGTATACAATTTCTAATTTCTTGTCTGCAAAGCTTTAAACTTAATTACTTTTTGGCCTCCTAACGATATTCGAAGGCACTGCCAGCGGATGGGCTTGCTTGGAGAGCTTGCTGCTTTGAATTTTGAAATATAAACAAAAATATTGATTTTTCAGATACGAAAGAATTTCAGTTTCGCTCCCACAGAAAACAGCAAAGTCTTCATTTATTAGGAGTTATTCCAAGGAATGCGTATAAATTGACATTAAAAACAACTAAATCTTAATTAGTTTTTGATGAGTTTGATTCCTACGAAGACTCTGTTGGACTTACTTAATTGGGCATCAAAATATTCAATATTCAGTTAAAATTTAAATATTTTTCATTTCGCCTAAGTGTTAACCGCCGCACTTAAAGCCTTAAAGATACTCATTATAAACAATCAACTCAAAAATTATAGTAAATGTGGAATGAGATGGTAGCAAATTTCTTGTCTCGGCGTTTTTTCATTAAATTTTTAGGTCAAGTTTATTTTGCTTTTAATGTTAATTAATGTTTTTAATTAATGCTGTTCATTTTCATAAGTGAAACATCATGCAACCATGACACTTCGACAGAGTCATTCAACAACGACAGCGTCTAGTAGACATTGTTGAGAATCATTTCACTTTGAAATTAAAGTTAAATAATCATTTTGTATGCAGTATGACATACCAATTTTGCTATTTAGCGCCCTTATAATGGAGTCGCATGCTTTTTTAAGTTGAAAGTGTTAACATTTTCTTTGCATCTCCGCATATTTGCACTTTCCTAATGAAAGAAAGTGCTTATTTTTTCGTTTTTGTGTAGCACACTATTATATATTGACAATCAATGTTTTTTGTTGACTTTTGTTTTATTTCTTGGATAAATATTAGATTTTTACACCTATTTGGAAAGACATTTGAATACGTTTCCATGATGTATGTGCATCAATCAACACAATGTGTACATATAAGCTGTCAATTATGTCGGGTTAACTGTGTCGAGTAAAGTTTACATGTAAAAAAAATTTCCAAGTGAAAATAAGTTAAATACTTCTTGTGAGTCAAGTGAAATGTACCAACAACAAAACAACTTTAACATTGTGAATCAGTTGATGTTGCAGAAAATAAGCTAAAATATAAAATTGAAATGAATGTGGCCTGATTAAATATTCATTGCATGTTTGTTACGACAAATGTACATTAAATTTTCATTAAATAATGAAAATAATTAATTTTATAATAACTAATTCTTTCGAAAAATGAAAACAATTTTTAACTAAAATGCGATAATTACTAATTAAGCATTCGTTAATTCATAATTATTAAAAGCTAAAAATCAAAATATTATTTTGCGTTAAATAAGTGAGTGTTGAAACGAAATTTACACTGGAAATAAATATTATATCATTGTATTAAAATAAACATCAATTAAATAAATATTTAAAAACGACAGAAAAGCTTTTGAGAGAAGCCACAGACAACATGTATTAAAATTGCTTGTTCATAATATGAAAAATGTTTGTATCACATTTCGAAAAAAAAATTTTTTAGAGTTTAAGGCAGTATTCTAGTGTACAATTTTGAAATAATCGATTTTTGTTTTGCATATTTTCGAAGATAAGACTTTTAAGAATAAATACTCAGGAGAAAATTTTCGAATTTCATTTATTTACGGATTTATAGCTTTTTCGAGTACCGAACAATAGGCAGCTGACGTTCTCTGACTATTTGGGGATGAATAATTCCCAGAAACTTCTTTATATTTTATGCAAAAAATAATATATCCATGAGGATATACTATCTAAAATCCATGAGGTAAGCGTAATATATTTGTTGAAATATTTTCGTGCTTAGAGTACAGTACAGCTCAGTTTGCTCCGAGCATCGTAGACTTACGTACTCTGTGTGCAATTGAAAAATAATAAATTGTGAGTGTAAATTTCAAGTTTTTTATGTAAAACGGATAAAAAACTAAACAATGAAGCACCACGCGAGTGGACAAGCCCTTAAAATTGCATTGCAATGCAATTGTGAAGATGTTCAGTATATTCAATCCTCACCATTCATCAATAAAACATATGAAATAAACCAAAGAATTGTAACAGGAATGGAATGGGTCTTCTAGGAGTCGGTAAAGAAAGTATAAATATATTTTGCAATGTTATGGGTATTTGTCAAGGTTTAGCTACCAATACATACTACAGTTGCGTTGACAATTCACATTCGGCCGCATGCGTAGTTTATAATCAAATAATTTCGAAATTTGTTGAACAAAAAAAAGATTTAATATCTGCTACTGATCCCGACGATAATTCCACACATTTGATAGATTCTGGAGATGTTACTTGAAAAAAAGGAAACAATTCACTTTTTGGAATTACCAAGCTCGTGGCGAAAAATTGCAAGAAAGTTGTTGATACATTGGTAAAATGCAGTTTTTTTCAAGCTTGTAATTTATGGAAAAAAAAAATTATTATATCCAAGGGTACGAATCTTGGTATGAAGATACTTGAAGAAAACACACACGGGAAGTGCCTAGAAAAGTTTCGTCCCGAAACTTGCATCACAGAAGAGATTCTCTTTGCCCAAATGGAGTAAAAACACTTGGTCATTTCTTAAAATAGTAAAGAATCATATACTATTGACTATTCCAACACTTTTTAAATTGATCAAATCTTCGAAGATTCGGCTGATAAAGCGAACCTGTCCAGCCAGGATTGTTTGCACATAATTTCACAATCGCAGCAAGACATCAGCCACGGCTTTTCGTAAAAAGTACGTGTTCTGCAATGCAGGAAAGGCCTTTTTTTATATTCTCTTTGTATTTTTTGGGAAAAACTCACGTTTTCCACTTTTTCCACTAAAGCCACAAAAAGCATAATTTTTCGATACTTCGTTCATTTGCTATAGGTAAAAATGTCGACTCCGCCTATTAAGGGGTCGCTGACTTCGAATTTGATGTCAAAATTTTAAAATTCAAGATGATTATTAGTGTTGCCACCTAAAATTTTTTTATTGTCACGAATTCGGTGCTTGAGCAAACACTAGTTAAAAATGTGTCCCTGAGTCCGAATCCGTCGCCAGAATTTCAAAATTGTGTAATTTTTTTATAACAGCGTTGCCACCTACCAAAATGTATTTTTAAGAGTTTTAAATATAATTTAATATCAACATCTACAGGATATCAACATCAACATCTACAGGACAGGAGTATTTTCAGCTTGTTAGAAGATCGCGATGGTCCATCAGGTACCAAAAAAGGGCGATGCCAAGAACTCTATAAACTATCGACCCATAGCAATATGCTCTACGCTCTCCAAAGTTGTGAATAGACTAATAAATTTCCACCTAGTGAGGTATCTAGAGCGCAACAAATTGCTCAGTGACCGCCAATATCGTTTCCGTTGGGCTAAATCTACTGGTGACATGATGGCGTTCCTCACTGAAAATTGTAACCAAAGTATTCACTTATTCAATGAGAGCAGGGTTGTTGTTCTGGATATTTCAAAGACGTTTGACAGAGTGTAACTTAAAGCGCTCGTTTCCAAGCTAATTGCATATGATGTCGGTGGCAACTTCGCTCGGTGCATCACGTGCTTCCTTTAGAACAGAACGATCCATGTCGTAGTCAACGGCATATTGTTGAGAGAGCATGCCATCAACGCAGGAGTACCGCAGGGCTTAGACTTACAGTCAACTTTGCTTCTGGTTTTTATGAAGGGTCTTGTGTCGTTGAGTTAAAACCCAATTCATTCTTTTGCGGACGACAGCAACATTTGCCATTCATATTCGTTAAAAAAACCCCCAAACTCTTTGAAGATTGAGAGGAAGAGACAACATATGAATGACACACTTCATAATGGCATACACAAATCTCCGTGGGGTTTTGCTAATAGAGTAGAATTTAATGCTAGCAAGGCGCAGGGTTGCCTGTTAACCCACAAGCGAATCAATTGCCCGTTAGCTCCCCCCTATTTGAATGGTGTAGATCTTATGGAGTCAGATGATCTTGACGTTCTAGCCATATCGATACAATCAGATCTTCGTTTGAATGATCACATTTTTGTTGTGGCAAAAGAAGCAGCCAATTGTTTTTAAAACGATTTAAGAAATACTTCACTCCATCTGATCTTCGTATGATCTATACCTCATATATTAGGCCAAAAATGGAGTAAACTTCACACATCTAGGCAGGGGCTTCAAGATTACATTTGGAGCTTCTGGAACGGATTCAATGACGTCCGATATATTTGATAGAGTATGAAAATATTTCATCTTTTCTCAACTCTCTTGGGCATCGTCAAAATGTTGGTTGCTATTAAGAAGACAGTTGCGAAGGACAAAAAGGAAGCAAAAACATATAAAATAAATTTAAAGTAAATAATTCAACTATTAAAATTCCATATGAAAGAAGTAAATTTTCAGTATACACTTTATTTTTCGAAATAAAAAATAAACAATTATAAATGTCTTTGCATGTGTTAAATAAATCAGGCAGCAGTTTAACAGTTTTTTTGACGATAATGGGTTGGCACCCTTTAGGAAATGGAAAAACATTCCCGGATATTCCATGGAATGTAGGAAGCATTCCCTTCAGTTGGACTCTTTTTTTTTACACACGTTAAATGTTATTAAAAGGAAAACATTCACTGGGTTAAAAATTGATATGGAAATATACCTGTCTGCTGGATTTGTCATTGTCTCAAAACAAGCAAAAGTTTCCACATGCATTCTTAAAGAAGCGGTTTGAAAACAAAGGTTTTTTTTCAGTTTGCGTTTACTTGTTGTTTGCGCATTGCTAGAACTTCCAAATGCATTCTTAAGGAAGCGGATTGGAAAAAACAACAATTGAAAACTGCCCATAAGCATGGCAAAATTATAAAGTAGGGCCGGTTGGCTATAGGTAGGAATGGAGTAGAAAGCAGAATAAAGCGAGATTGGTGTCAAAATCAGCAGTTCATCGCGAATTTCTTTATGCTCACGTTTCGCAGTTGTTTTTAGGTTAAAACTGTTACAGGTTTTTTTTTGCAATTTTAAGACTTCTTTCACATTTTATAGTTTTTATTACACTTTTTTTTTTTGATATTTTCACTCAAATTAGCACAAATTTAACACCCTCGACCGCACTGTTTGCAACTTGGAAATATAAAATATTTTGCAATTTCTACGAAATTCGTCGTTTTGACATATATGTTCCTTCTCATTATCCACTCTTCGTTGACGCGTGAGAGCACTCAGCGAAGCGGCCCTACCTTATCATTGTATCATGGGCTCAGTGTCGTCACGCGTTAACGAATAGTGGATAATGAAAAGGTTGGTTAGTTGTCAAATGAAGAAAATATTTTATATTTCCAAGTTGCAAACAGTGCGGTCGCGTGTGATTAATTTGTGATAATTTGAGTGAAAATATTATTGAAACATTGCAATAACAACTATAAAATATGTAAGACGCCTTAAATTGGCAAGAAAAAAAAAATGTAAAAATTTTATCCTAAAATCAACTATGAAACATGATTATAAAAAAACTCGAGATAAACAGCTGATTTTCAAAAACCCGCTTTATTCTGTTATCTACTTCATTCCTCTCCGAGTCGGCCCTACCTTATAATTCTACCATGCCCATAAGATTCCAAAAGATACGATGAGGTATGTTCTCCATCACTTCCAAATAGAAGTCTTCCAATTTTTCCTTGAAAGCAGCTCTATTGAAGTATCTGCGTGACTCTCGCATTCTAATCGAGTTAAAATTCTTTCTTGTGGTGGGAACAGCACCTGCCAAAATCAGGTTTTTAAGAATAAAAGCAAAACAGCTGTGTGTTTGACAGCTGCTGTATCGACCGCTGCGAGATGACACTACTTTGATGAATTTAACTTGGTATATGCTACAGCAACGATATATATATATATATTCAACAGAGCTGTGTCGCTATATATTTTGTTGTTGGTTTTTCATTGTCCTATTGGGAAAAAAGTATTTTAAAATTTGCTTAGTTTTACCTATCTTAATGAGAACATATTCGAATAAAAATTATGTTGTGCAAATCTACTTGAAAATATCTTTCTATCGATATAATTTAAATGTGAATATGTTGAAATTAACAAAGGTATAAAAGTATCACAAACGTTTTGTTTTCGTATTAATACACATAAAATAATATAGATATAGATATAGATATATTTCTCCGATGATTTTACTAAATTCAAAATTGCTGTACCGGGTTTTGACCCGAAAGTTACAAAGCTTATCGGTTTAGGTAATGTTCAGTTAAGGTGGAGTTTATATAAAAACTAAATAAATTTTTAATGTTCAGACTTTATATATTTAAAAATTCGATCTTTGATAATTATCTAGTACTAAAACCAGTGATTTTAACTGAAGTTGATAATTATGGCTATTTTCAGTTAGCCATTAGTTGCTCTTTATTTTTTTTTTTTCCTTTGTGCTTGTGATCTGGAACATGGCTATTTTTAAAAGTTCAAACGGAGCATGTCACAGAAGCACTAGTTACAAAGATTTTAACAAATTTGTCTTACTTATAATTATACCTAGGATCTAAAAACATTTACGTTTTATTTAAATAAGTTTATTTACTGGCAACATTTAAGATTTCTGTGTTAAGCCTAAATAACTTCTGAAAACATTTTTTAACTAGAGTTCTTGAAACCGAATAATACCGAATAAAACATGAGACTACAAAATCCTAAAAATGTTTTCTGATGAATGGAGGCAGAATGATTCACAGAATTATTAAACAATGTTTGAATACATGTGTTCATAGAAAATATTTGTAACAACATTTTTTGCAAGGAATCTAGAGACCTGTTTTGGACTCTATCAATTAATTTGAAACATTGGGTGTTGAAAGCTCCGAGTTTCGCATACATTTGTCGTTGCAAAAAGTAAAAATACATTTTATAAAATTTTTTTTTACTCACTGACGGTTGCTGTTGCAGGTTCGGTTGTTGTTGGTGGGGATTATATTGCGCCGCAATTTGAGCTGCATTTAAACCACCAACGTTTGGCGCTCCAACGACAGCATTTCGTGGTGGTGTATAAACAGGACTTGGTCGCGAACCCTGCTGTTGTTGCTGCTGCTGTGCTACTTGTTTTATGTTTGTGCCAAATATGCTGTCAAAAAAGGTACATTTTTAGTAACATATTAAGGGAATTTAATTATAACATTACACAAATAAATTAAGTAAGACTTTGTTTATTAGAATAAAGTTTATATGTTTTTTGTTTTATGTGTGTTTTACTCCCACATTCGTAGGTGTGAATACCTTGAGAGTGTGAGTTTGAGTACCTTTGCTTGTCTGAATTAACAAATGGATTAAAACTGTGAGTTGAATGGTGTTGGTGTGGCTGTTGTTTAGGTGTTGGTGGTCTTTGCTGTTGAGTTGCCAGTATTCGATTTTGTTGTTGTATATTTGGTTGTGTCGTTCCCAGACCCCAGGTGCTTAGCTCGTTTGCATCATTGGAATGCGGCTTAAAATAATTTGAATTGTCATCAATTTGTGCAACGCGATTTATGTCGCTAATATATCTGTAAGTAGGCAGAGAATAGAAAGAGATAGAACAAGATAGAGATAGGGCTTGTGGGAAGGAGAGGGGGGAGAGAGAGTGAGATGAAGAGAAATTATAAAGTGTTTTAATGTGTCGCTGTGAAGTGGTTTTATTAGAGACACTTAAATAAATTCCAGGTCTACAATAGCTGCATTCCCGTGGCACTGGATCAGATCAAATCTCAGTGGAACAGTTTCAGTTAAATTTTATTACAATTTGGCATCACTAGCGATGAATTGCCAAATACGAATGCGAGCAATGAGACGGAAACTCAAATAAGAGTAATTCAGATTTGCCAACTATGTTCGTTTTGAAAAAAAGTGCTTTAAACTTGGCAGCATTTTAAGATCTGAAATAGAGCTAGACGAAGAGCTGGTTCTTATATTTGTTTTTGCATTGCGCAAAAAATAGAGCCACGTTCTATATCAATGACCACGGAAATGCAGCTAATGTGTTACTTTTGGGCAACTGGGAAGTTCAATTTCGAAGTATTCTTCTGCGAAAAGTCCAAATCTGAAATCAGAATTGGGTCGGCTACTTTTCAGGTTATGAATAGATAGAACTTTTCTACCAACTGTATCATCAATTCCTACTCTTACCGTTCTGGCCACGTATTGTTTTTCTTTAATGCCATTTTCAAATAAGTTTATACCATTTCCATATATAATATATAAACTCCAAACGATACGCTGTTATAGCGTAAAGAAAAGTTAATTAAGTCATTTTAAAAAAGCGATAATTTTGCAAACAAAAAAAAAAAAAAAAAAATCAGTGACGACCTTTTTATAACTTTTCAGCAATTTTGAAGCGGTAGAGTAGTACTTAATGATGCAGTTGATGGAAAAGAAAAAATTAAAAAACTTTATGCGACTCATACATAACCTCAAAAATATACCTAAATTGATATATAACCTCAAATGTATACAAATCCTGATCTGATGTAATAAACAGAGTTAAGATCCGAGAAAGGAAAAACAATTTCTTTTAAGGGGTGCCTTTTATATTTCGGGATTAGAGAATAAAAACAAATATTAATCATCGAAAATCACTTTATTGTTTTTCAAAATATTCTCCATTAAGATCTATACACTTTTGCATGCGTTTGAACCAATTGTCGAAGCACTTTTGCCACTCTGATTGAGGTATCTACAAAACATGCATTCTGAATGCCGCAACCGCTTTTTCGGGCGTCGAAAATCGTTGTCCACGCAGTTTATTCTTCACGGTTGGGAATAAAAAGAAGTCATTCGCTGCCAAGTCAGGACTATACGGCGGATGACCCATCAAATCGATGTTTTGGATGCTCAAAAATGCAGTTGTTTGAGCCGATGTGTGAGAGCTCGCATTGTCGTGGTGAAGAGTGATCCGTCTTCGGCGGTTGGTTTTCCTGATTTCTTGGAAGACAACTGGCAAACAAATGGTTGTGTACCACTCAGAGTTGACTGTTCTGCGTTGTTCTAGTGGTACGGTTGCGACATGTCCATATTTTCCGAAAAAACAGGCGACCATTTGCTTGGAAGTGCTTCGTGCGCGAACAACTTTTGTTGGATTTGGCTCATCTTGAAACACCCATACAGTCGACTGCTGTTTACTTTCGGGCTCATACGCGTAAATCTACGATTCATCACCTGTCACGATGTCATAGACGTGTTTCGAAGCACCGCGATCGTATTTTTTGAGCATTTCCTTCGACCAATCGACACGAGCCTTTTTTTGAGCGATTGACAAATTGTGTGGGATCCAACGCGAACAAATTTTTTTGACAGTCAAATGTTTATGCAATATTGAATGTATGCTGGTCCCACTTATGCCTAAGGTTGCCTCAATCTCACGATAGGTAACATGACGATCATGCAATATCAGTTCGCGCACAGCATCAATGGTTTTCGGAACAACAGCTGATTTCGGACGACCTTCATGAAATTCGTCCTGGAGTGAACTACGACCACGATTGAATTCACCATACCATCGATAAACACTGGTCCTTGATGGAGCTTCATCGCCAAAAATTGAATTAAGTTCACCCATGCACTGTTGCTGTGTTAATTCACGTCGAAAGTTGTAAAAAATAATCGCACGAAAATGTTCACGATTTAATTCCATTTTTAGACCGAGATGAATCTTTTAAGTTACTATAAACAACACAAATAGCGCTCGTATGTCAAAACGTTCTGAGTACGTATAAGCCAACAAATGTCAAACTTTGCGATAGAGCTTTCAGTTGACAGATTGCAACACCAGGGTTGCCAAATCCCGAAATATAAAAGGCACCCACGCATACTTGTCTGTGAAATCCTAATTATTGTGTTGAAAACAGGCTCATTGGTGCTAAAATAATGCTTAAAAGGTAAAGTAAAGCTCGAATTTCTTCTCTTTATTAGCAAGACCCAGTGGTACACGCCTTTGCCACGGACGTTTTCTCTTATCAATAATGTCGCTTACCAGTGCTGCCGAAAGAACTTCAATATCAATACATTTACTCTTATGTGTGCAATAAAATACAAATTTTAACTGCACTACTATTAATAAACATTTTTACTACCCAAATTTAAATGTACTTTTTGCGCAATTTAAATAACTCGGATTTATTTTTATACCCTAACGCGTACTGCGTAAGGGGTATATTAACTTTGTCATTCCGTTTGTAACGCCAAGAAGGAGGCGTGGCAGGTATAGAAAAATGTATATATTTTTGATCAGCATCATCTCATGAGTCGATTTCCGTGTGTCCGTCTGTCTGTCCGTATGTCGACACGATTGCAGCCGCAATTTTAAAGCTATCGCGATAAAATTCAAAATATAAGTTTATTTTTAAAAAAGAAAGATCAAGTTCGAAAATGGGCTAAATCGGATGAAAACCACGCCTACCTCCCATACAAAGTGACTTTATATATACCGTAAAATGTCTTTAAAATCCACAAAAATTAAAGAAATGCCTTGAAATTTGGCTTTGCTCTTCAGTCTTAATCCTGGCTATGAAATTTGGGAAAATCGGAGGAAAACCACGCCTACCTCAAATACAAAGTCCCTTAATTTTAAAAGTAAAATCTCTTAAAAATCTGCTCAAATTAAAGAATTGTCTGGAAATTTTGCATATGGGCTTTGATATATAACATAGACCACCAGTATGATATTTGGCAAAATCGAATAAAAACCACGCCTACCTTCCATACAAATTGGCTTTATTTTAACGTTAAATCTCTTAAAACCCACAAAAATTAATGAAATGTCTTGAAATTTTGCACTTTAGCTTTGATATATAATATGAACCATCTCTATGATATATAGTAAAATCGGATCAAACCACGCCTACTTCCCATACAAAGTGACGTCATCAAAATAGAAAAACTTTCGTTAATATATAAAACTGAATGCCATCGAGTATGTCGTGGCTAAAGACTTCGAATATACTTCAATATGGCCGCGGGGGGTATTTTAACTTCGGTACCCTGCCGAAGCTCCACCCATACTAGTTTTGCTTGATTTTGGCATTGCCGTTCTTGAGTTTTACTGTTCACAGTAAGCAAATAAAATATCTTTTCATAGTCTTTTTTGTTAGTTCAAAATTTAATAAAATCTACTTTAATACCTTTGTACCCCAATTTAATGAGTCAATTTTAAATGGAAAAAAATCTGGAAAAAATAATAATATTTAAATATTTTGTTAGGACATAGCATATGCCGGCCAATTTAATATAACATAGCCAGTGCGAATAGTTGTTCCAATTTTTTTTCTTTTTTCCTTCTTCTCTTCTTTCTAATAGTTCGGTTAAAATCGGTGAAAACATTAAATTTTGGCGGCAATTTTTCAATTTTAATGACTTAATTTCGATTTTAAAATAGTCGAAAGGTTTTTACTACGGTGTGTTTTAAATGTTTCATTTTGCTCATTTTTAAAAGCACTCTACTTTGTTACTATAATAAGGTTAATAAAAATTCTTAAATTTTAGCTTTTTTTGTAAGGAAAGAAAAAAAACAAATTTTCGAAAAACTATTTGCATGAAATTTTGAAAGTTTGCAAAAAAAAAAAAAATTGTAACGCCAAAATTTTTCCACATTTTTGCCATCTTTTTGTCTTAAGCAAAGTTTAAGACATATATAAGAATTTGTACAGATTTTTATTTCTTACCAATTATAATTAAACACCAAATATTTTCTAAGACAAAATTTCGTCTTTTTTACATATCGTCATAACTTGTCAGAACTTAAAAAACTGATTCTTCAGGAAAAATATTTTAAGATTTTAACATGCATACGAAATTGCTTCACCTCTTTGAATGTATCGACATAACACGAAATATGCCACTATTTTGAAATTGTTGTATCTTAACACGACAATATCGAAAAAAACTCGAAATATGTCCATCTCTTAAGTGAATAAATATAAAATTTATTCAGATGCGGTTATAAAGATTTCTTCTCTTAAGTGGAAAGCGAAGAAGATATCTTTACCAAGATGACGCATAGTTTAGTTCATATTCTGCCAAATGTTTCTGCGACTCAATTCTTACATTTCCAATTTATGAAGTGATTGAAGAACGGAAGCAATTTAGACAAATTAGGAGGTTTCGGACTATCCTACATGTAGGATCAACTTGACAGGTCGGATAAGCTAACCTTCTCTATATATATATAAAAGAGTAAAAATGTATGTTTGTTACGTAAAGGCCCAAGAACGGCTGACAGGATTTTAATTTTATTTTCCCTAATCAATTGCTATGATGCCCGATTGAAAAATAGGCTATACAATTTTTACTTCACGAACACGAGTAACCATACGAACTAAAGTATCAAATTGTAGGCTAATACGACCGAAACTGTCTGAAATATAGCGTTTATTTTTATTAGTGGGCGTTAAAAGGGGATGTGGTAAAAATATTTGTTGTGTAAGCCATCTCGTTCTTTTAACAATCTACTGCCAAAAATTTCCGCTCAATCTGCCCAGTAGTTTTGGAATCTTAATGAGTTCTTAAAAGTGGGCATAGATATAGTACGACCATGCCCATTTTTAGTACAATTGCCGACAGTAATTATACGAACTAAAAATAACCAAATTTCAGTCCAATACGACCAAAACTGCATGAAATATATCATTTTTATTGATAAGTGGGCGGTAAAAGGGGGTGTGGTAAAAATTGTATAGTCTATTTTTCAATCGGGTATCATAGCAATTGATTAGCGAAAAAAATTATTAAAATCCTTTCGGCCGTTCTTGAGCCTTTACGTAACAGACATACATTTTTACTCTTTTAAATATATAGAGACGAGAAGAAGAAGAAGAGATGAGAAGAAGATAAAAATAAAAGTTTAAATAATTAAAATTGTCATTGACTTCATTCTAAGACTATTCTTCCACAAGACTTAAAATTAATAATTTGTATCTATCTAGTATTACATTGAGGCAACTTTGTATGTAAGACTTAAACATAATCGTCTCTTCTTCTTCTTCTTAAAAAGCGTTAATGTTTAAAACGAGGAAAATTTGCACTGTGGGAAATATGTTCATCCTATGATACTTCCTATTTTACTTTTTAAAACGATTTTCGGCAAAATATTTGAAGTACTCTATTAATTTGAATACTTATTTTTACCTCAAATTAACAAACAGTTACCATAACTGAGAAAAGAAATATTTAGTACTAGCTTAAACCCGCCGCTTCGCCGGGTTTTCAAAAAGTTTTCATTCAAAAATTGATAGTGGGTAGGCTTGATTTTTCGCTACCAAAACGATTTTTTATTGTTTAAGTAATACTACAAATTATTAACCTTAAGATTGTTATATCATCTGATAGGAAATCGAAAACCTAAATTTTGGATTTAATTTTTTTTACAACAAAAACAACTTTTATCCAATTTTTTGGCTTAAACTAAAAATTTTTGAACATTTTTTAAAAAAATTTTTAAAAATATTAATACTTTGGTTTAGTAAAAATTTCAACTTATGTTTGAAGGATATTTTAACAAACAACAGTTTTCAAAAGAAATTATTGAAATCTATTGCAAACTGACTGAAATATTTGCCTTCAAAGCTAAAAGTGTGAATTTCAAGTCGTTTTCCTCTCATTCTCAGCTTATAATTAATACTAAAAAGATCTGGTACTAAAATTTTTCACAGTTTTCAAACTACATACATGATTTTGGTATCAAATTGAAGGAAATTTAAAAGCGTTTATTGATTTTGTTGTCGTTTAACCGAAGTGCAATTTAATCCATTAGGACCGAAAGAAAACCATAAAAAACAGACATTTTTAGACTTGAAGCAACATTTTGGCGAAAACTATGTATGCCATTGAGCAGAAATAAGTTATTATTGCATGCTAATTTTACTTTTTTTAAAAAACTGGCACTAAAACTTTTGAAATATTATGCAGTATTTAATTAAAATTCGAGACGCATATGTTTCCATATAGTAACATTGGTTGTTAATGGGTTAAAATAAAGTATCCTATTGCACTCTCTGCTGAACTATAAATATGTGTACAAAATTTTATAAAAATCTGAGTTGTCGTTTAAACGTGATGAGTGAACATAAAAAGTGGCTACAGATTTATTAATAGTATAGAAGATTTTGCGCAAAAATTCAGTACTTCTGCTCCTTCAAAATGTTTTATTTCATCGGCTGTTTATATTAGTTGCCCCTCTTATAAATCTGTTCTCAATCAATAACCTAGCAACTAAGAGAGTTGTTGTGATGTAGCTGACGATAGTGTTTTCTGCTTCTTTAAAGGAGTGATGTTTGGCTAACAGTCTGTTTACAGAAGCGTTTCATTTGAAGTGTTTGTTTTCGTTTTCATTATGATTCATTACGACTCAGCTGTAGGTAGGAGCTGCGCTAAATATTTATCCACTTGTATCTAACTTAAATGGAATTCCCATTCAACACATTTGCTATTATTTCTATTGTGTGTTCATGTCTCAAACTTATTATAGTTTATTATCGTTAAGTTCATGCTAGTTGTTATGTTTCAGTGAGTGTTTACAAAACAGAACGAAATTGTCCTTAAATAAGTTGATATTGATCAATTTATTTATTGCTGTCGTCACCTTAGCAACAGTTTCATACCATAGAACCATAGCTCATTGCTGTAGCAATTGTTGTAGCAATACGGCCATTATCTCCTTTTATCGTTTAAGCTCAATTGATTTGTGTATTTTCCCTTTTGTGCTGTTATTTGTTTCTTTGTTGATGCTCCCAGATAACATTTTCACTTAAATATTTGAAGTTATTCAAACTTAACTTATAATGTCTTGTATAAAAGTAGATTATTTAAGATTTAACTGAAATATCTTTGTAAAAACCTAGAAAATTCCATTTTCTAGATTTTTAATTTATTATACAAATAGTTTATAATTTATTATACAAATCTCACTTCAATTATATATATATTTTTGGAAGTATTCAAGAAGAATTTTACTCAAGTATAATTCTTTCAAGTAAATAATTTATTATTTTTTTGCTCTAGTATAATTCCTTATATAAAGCTTTATTCAATTATTAATTTTTAGGAAGTAGTCATGAAGATGTTTACTCAAGTATTTATTCAAGCCTTATTAAGTTTTACTCAACGAAATTCAAAGGAAATTGTGTTGAAATTTTAACATTATTCAAGAAAGTTGCGAAACAAATGGGCATATAGAGTGAGCTGTTATCGCTTTCTTTTCTATTTTTATTCTAAATTAAATAAAGTAGCACTCGTAATAAAAATAAATATAATCTGATTTTTTCTCACAGTTTCCGAGTTCCTGAATAACTCTTATATACATATCTTATGTAAAACTTTATTTATGTGCTTATATAAAACATATATTAGACTTTATATAAATTCCTGAATAAGGGAATTAAATTCATTTGCTTTTTGTCCTTAAATAGACTTTGTATAAAACTTAAGGATTGTGCAAGTAAGACCAAATTCCTCCTAACTGCATAAATTCCTTATATAAAACTTTACTCAATGTTTATTTAGGTGAAATTGTTATCTGGGCTGTTAAGAATGTTTAAGATAAGTTAATGAATGTGAGCGGTAATTTTTGAAAATAATAATAGGTTAGTATTTTCAAAAAGATTTATACCACTGCCTACATATTTAACGACTTATTCAAAATAATGAAGTGAAGCTGACTATTTTTATAACAGTTTTTCCCTTAATCTTTAGTAGCTCTTTAATTTTAGTTAATGTTGTTTTTTATTAATATAGGTAATGTTTTTTACTCACTCTGAACCTAAACCGGGTCCTGAATTCTCCCAACCGCCATCATAGTGTTGTAGTCCTGAGGGTGGACCATAGGTTTCATGTATAGGTGCACCATGTAAGTAAGCCGATGGATGTCCTTTGGGAGGATTTGTATAAATTAACTCCGGTCCTGAATGATGATCGTCATGCCAGATGGGTGGAACAACCTGCAAATTATTCGAAAGATAATGTATCTGAACAACTCTTACTTTTATTAAAAAATATTTTATATTACACTGTATTACAAAATATGAGTATTAAAGAGTTTATAATTTTCAGGTATACCTATAAGTGAATTTATGCAAAAAAACGAATTTTGCTGACTTTCAGTTGGAAATTGAAGACGTTGACAAACCTTGGATATGAAACAATGCTTGCAAAATGTGAACTCAACATTTAAGACAGTAAAAGAATGGAAAGCGTATATTAAAGTTAGGTTTGCCTATGATTTGGTGGAAACCAAGAAATCAGTACATTTTTTTTTTACACGATATTGACCACAAAAAAATTACCTATTCCAATCTGAAATCTATTCGAAAGTCTGTTCCTCATTCAGAATATCCGTTATTAGTTCTTGTGGTCTGTATGAACTTTAAAACACAGAATTTAGTTAATCTAAAAGTAAGCAAGCTCGAGCTAACGATGAAGATGATGATTTTCAATCCTCTTTAAGTCACTTTAACAGAGACCTTGACCTTTCAAAAGAAAGATAAGAAATGTTAGCATGCAGACTCAAAGAGATGAATTTACTTTCTGCAGGTACGAAAGGTACATATTATCGTAATCGAAAAAAAATAAATAAAGTTATGATGTCGGAGTATTTTAATAAATATAGGTCTCTTAAACTACCCACCAATTTAATATGGTTTTTTGGTCTGTAAGTTTAGTTTAGAATGTGGTTTGCCTCATACTTAATTGTAATAAGCATTGTTCCAATAGTTCGTTCCATCTAATTTATAGAAATGCACAAAGCATTCAAAAAGTATGGAAAAAGTAATACAAATGAGACCTCTAAACTCAAAACTTGATATTTTCGTTTCTTAAGAATATTGATATAACAAAGTAGTTTTACTTGAAGAAGTTAAAGCTATCATTTTCAATACAAATTTAACCATATTCACGTCACGCTGTGTTTTTGAGCCACTAATCAATATCAAACCAATATAAATGATTTAAAACTAGTTTGAAAGCAAAATAAGTTAAATGTATTTAATTATTGGTCACTCTGTTTCTGTAATATACAATTAATATTTTTTATGTTTTGATAATATTTACTTATTACACAAAATAATCAAAAACTACCAAAACTGTTACTCAAACAGCGTGACAGGAATAGGGTTAAAAAATTCACTTGAGCAATGGAAAAGTATTTGGCCAAAGGAAAGCTTAACTTTGTTTTTAAAAGTCAAAATCATTATATTTGATTATCTTTGAGAAGTTTGTATATATAAAAGTACCATTTCGACTATGGCTTTCAGTGTTTAATAAATTTCTGATATCCGAAAAAAATATAAATCGGTGTTTCCATGTCAAATTGGACGCTTTTCGAAACTCACAAATTTGCAAAAATTTGGTACTTTGCATGTCGATAGAACTTACAAAACTAGAAATATTTGCTTATTTTTCTTTTGTTATTTTTTTTTTTTTGCAATCAAAAAATTTTAGAAATCTTGAATTGATCTTTTTTGTGGTGCAGTTTTTACCAACACTTTAATGATTTTAATTTTAATTTTATTTTGTCCCGAAGATTTCAATCACATTTTTCAAGGTCAGCTATTCTTTTTTTGGCGTTTGGAAAACATTGTCGTGTTGACGCATTTATTCTTAATGCATTCCAAAAATTTTACGTTGGATAATTAATGATTACTTTTTTCAACGTATTTTTTTTTTAAAAACCGCCTGCACAGTTTTTACATACAAAACACTTTAAAATTTTAATTAAAAATGGGATTCTTAGTGTTTTTTGAACTTCTTAAAGTATTTTACCGACAGCTTTTCCTTTCTGCTTAAAATTAATATATATTTTTTTTTTTACTTTTTCTTTAATTTGTTTTTATTTTTATTTGTATATTCCTTGATAAAAGAAAAGTTGTCTGAGATATACTTCTAGCTGAAAAATTATTTTCATAAAAATTCATATTATAATTATTGGCTTTTTATGACTTTAGGAAACCTGAACTATGATTCGCAAAGAACAAAATCTTCGCATAGGGACCAATAGAATTGTGCCAAAAGGAAACAAAATTTAAGGGATACATTTTTTGGTTGTGCTCTGCTCTTGCTTGAAATGCCCTATATATGTATATTTTTGAAGTGAAACTTTTATAGCCGTGTATACAACAATACGGCGAGCTAGATGGGGGGTAAAACCAATGTAACGAAATGCTTCTTATGAAAACAACAACACAGCAATTCGCCGCACTGATTGTATGTAAGCGGAAAAATGGCTATTTAGTAATTTTTCATATTTTTGCTTTCCCCGAGGATTGAACACACTACGCTTGGATCCATACTTATATTAAATTTTACATTCAGTAGTTCTTTTCTTTCGTTTATGATTGTATTGAGTCTTTCGTTCAATACCCTGAACGTTCATTACGGTCTAAAAATTTGAATCTGAGCGTTGCATTTTTCCAGAATATAAGCATACTTTTAGGCATTTTTCAAGTTGAGTTTTGATAAATTCAGAAAGCAATTTTCAAAGTAGGTAGCAATTTGATTGATTTGGAAACAGCACATGCTGCAATATTAACGAAAGCAACTTTGAATCTAAAATTTTGAATTCTTAGATCTGTAAATTTTCATATAAATACCATTTTTCATATTTTCATTTCATATAATTCAAATGTGTGTTAAAAACATTTATATCGAAATTAAAAAAAATCGCATGCTGTGGTATTTGAACTCACAACCTAATGGTTATAAGTTCTTCCATTATTAACTGAGTTAGCAGATTACCTACTCTGCTTTTAAATAAATTTAAGAAACGTGCTGCATAAGCCAGACTTGCAGAATATTCTTAAACGCGTCTGGCTTGTATTCGTCAATAACAGACTTGTAGAATATTCTTTAACTCATCTGCATTGGTTTCGTCAACATTATAGAGGAAAAACAAAAAAGAATAAGGAAGCAACGAAAACAGTAGAACACGCGATAGCCGAATACTCTTCTTTTTTGTATTTCTTCTCGTAAATTCTTTAACGCGCCAGGCTTGTGTTCGTTCATTAAAAAATTTGTCGAAAATTCTTCAACCTTTCTGTTCTGGGTTCACTCATGTTTTCCCTACAAAGGCTTATATTTCGGGATAATTTCTTAGTTAAAAGTTACAATAATATCATTTTAAAAACGTAGTGTATTAGTGGAATGCATGACTGATATATCAAAGATTACAATTCGGAAATAATCTGATCCAAAAAAACATGTAAAATAAAATCAAAGATCACATTTCTGTCTTGTTTGTTGACGAAACTTCCGCAACGATTCAGTAACATATTCATGCACGAGATATCTCAACATTTCTGTATTGTGTTCGTGGGAATTTTATATGGGATTTTCGTCAATGAAACGTATGGCCGAATCACCATGTTTTGTTAAAGATGAAAACAAATCGTTAATGATTCGTTTACCAATTGTTTAAGACTTGGACTACTGGGAAATATCGTCGCAAATGCAACATAAAATACGATGCAAGGCTTGTACCGAAAAACGCATTAACATTTTTAATTGTGTAGGCACGGGAAAATAAACCTAAACAAGTATGACCATATGCAAGCGAGCGGTAGCATAAGATCAGTGCTTCTGACAACGAAGCAAAGGTTTAGTGGTCCTTTCTGCAGTTGAAATTTTGTGCTTTTTTTTTAATTGAAAATATTCACAATTATACTGGCAGTTTTTGTTGTTTTTTTTAAGAAAAATTGAAAATAAATTTTATAAATAGAGCCGGAGTTATAATCGATTAATGATTATTTTGAATAAACAAGAATTTTTTTTGTCAGCAATCCAATGGAATAAATTGAGAGATGCATTAAAAGCTACAAACGTTAAAAAGCTACAAAGTTTTTATTCTAGATCTTTTATTTGGTTAAAAATTTAATTAGAATTAAATAAATGTTGTTTTACAAAAATTGTTAAAACAGGAATAATTATTTTTGTTTTAAAAATATATTGTTTTATTAGTGAGCTTTTGTGAGTGAAATTTTTACTGTTTGTGTTTAATTTCTAAATTATATTTTTAAAAAACACTTAAAAAATCTCAAGTTAAACCTTTTCTCAAAAAATTATAAGTAAAAGTCAAAAACTTAATTTCCCCAAATTGCTTCAATACAAAATTAAATAAACCCTGATGTTCTCTCTTTTTGATATATAAAAATAAATCGCACATTACAGAAGAGTTTTAAATGTAGACGATTTTGCTTGGAAAATTCTTATTTTCTTGCATGGAAATTGCCGTTTCCCATGGAAAATCCTGTCATGAAGGTGAATATCCTTAAAATTTGTTTAAATCTATTTTTAGATCTTGTTGTTGTTTTTTGTTCTGATAAGTAAAATACAGTCTTAGAATCTGCGACAATTCCTTTCCGAGTAAACCAGATCTCGATAGCAAAACATATTTGCAGTATTTCGACATCGCAACGATATCTAAATTGAAGAAATATCGATACTACTTTCGGTTTTTCATATTTTATGCCCACCATATATTTTCATATATTGTATGCCCATCTTATCTCAGTGTAATATTACATGTTCATGTTATAAGATCCTTTGCCTATGCATACAAAGATTGTTTGAAACACTTCGTTGTTGGAAAAAAAAAATTATAAAATTATTTGAAATTTCAACCAAAAACAGATAAAAATCAGATAAAAAGCAATTACAACAGTATATGAATGGTAAATATTATAAGTTCTAGTAACTTTTTTAAGGCGGAAACTTAAGGTGTTAATGGTGAAGCAGCATAAGACAGCAAAAAAGCAACACCTACCCTTTAAGCAACATCTACCCTTAAAGCAACTTTACAGTAGAAGTCTTCTTAGAATATTTAACGCTCTGCAAGACAAACGCTAACTGAGATAATGGTATAGCGTCGCTAGGGCCTTAGACAAGCCTTGGCAATGGAAGGGAAGCTGAATGTGTTTAGAAGCAATATCGGGGCAAAATTGAAATTATATTATTGCTTCATATAGCTTCTACGTCGATATTATGTTTAATTCCGATATTGTAACAATATTGAGACTTTAGTTATCCTCGAGATCGTTAGAATATCGAAATTTCATTCAATCTCGATATCGTTAACCTTATATATTGCAAACATTTATATATCAATATTGAAAAGATATCGATTCGTTATATCGCAACGATACAAGTTTTCAATTAAACGATATCGTCTCTACATATATCGAAACGATATCATTTGGTTTGTTGGGTTAAAACTGTTTCTTCGAGCTTTAATTTATTCAAAAGCATGGTTCTTTTAGGGATTTTTTTTTTCTATGACAGGAAAGTAAAAAGAAAACGAATTTCTTGTCTTTATAAAATAAAAAAGAAAATGTAAAGTAAGACTTCTCTCTTGTGTCTGAGTTGAGGTCTAAAAAGGTTTTACAAGAAATACACAAGTTGTATGAGTCTATAAAAAAAAATACTTTAAATAAGTCATGCTTCTTGCTGCTGTGTTTATTGGTCTATTAATTCATTTCTCAGGAGTAATGCGACAGGAATGAAAGAAGATTTGCTTTAAATTAATAAATAAATATTTAAAATTTTCTAAGTAACCTACTTATAATAACTTTGATTAAATTTTAACCAATTGAAAATATTCTTCTATTTGAACTGTTTTTTTTTAATGGTATTTTTCAGAAAGCTGTTATAACTTTTAATGCTATCTGGATTTATGATAAAAATCGAATTAGTTAAAATTATAAACATCGAGAAAACAATATTAAATGTACACTTGTATATACGTAAAAATTTTAACAACAATGTGCGCGTAAGTGTCAACAACACTTTCCTATAGGAACAAACTAACTTGTTTTTAAAAACAACTAATTAAAAAACTAGTTTAAAATAAAACAGAATATGAACTACTTTGAATTATATTAAGGCGGCATCCACTTCAATTCTAAATAGTTTTTATTGCATTATATATAAGTAATTGAAATACTACTTAAAAACAAGTGATTGATAAACTACTTTGCATTATATTAAGGCGGCAACTACTCTGATTTTGACATCTTTTAATTGCAAATTTTTATTAGATTACAAGTTTATATATATTTAACCATGTTATTTCATCAAATATTATTAACTTTAGACCATCAGTAATAGTTTTCAATTGGTTATTTTAAAGTAATTAAAAAAATAATTTAAATATAACTAATTAAACAAGTAGTTGAAAATATATGCAGACAAAAGTCAATTGACTTATTTAGGGGACATCACCATACAAAATATGTTAGTTCGTTCTATGGAAAAAAGTCAGAATTTCAACTAGTTGTGGTTGACAAAAAACTACTTTATCAACTACTTTTAAATTAGTTGATTTTTCTACTGGGTTTGTATAGAAGGTGTATTATAAACACACATACCCCACATATAAATATATATATATATAAGTAAGAGGGTGGTTAAGTGCTTTGGTAAATACAGTTCAACTTTTCTGCTTCACTGACGTCTGTACATGATAGCTTCCCAATAAACCAGACGAACACGTTTCGAATTTAAAACAAATCCGTATTCTCGTATATTTTATTCGTTAATGAATTTCGTTACGTTTTTGAATTCGCTATAGGGAGAAAGCCGCATTTCATTAACGAAGCGATAATATTAAAAACGAATCGTTAATACAACGCAAATTAAAAAAAAAAAATAATCGTTAATGCATTTTTTCTTTTTAATTTTTCATATCAACCCTGCTCATTAGAAGAAAGAGAGCACAACATTTAACAAACATACGTCTCGGAGACGTAGTTTATCAAAGTAGGGTGAAAAAATCGGCTTAGTTATGAATTAAAAAACAATTTCGTTACCGATTCGTAAGGCAATCGTTAGGGAATCGATAGTGAATCTTAACGAATTCGAAGCAATGATACAAAATATGAAAATTTTTAAGAAATTATGCTGGAAAATTATTGATATAGAAAGCAAATATGAAATATACTAATATAAAAAAAACAACGTTGACCAGAAACTTTTCATAAAAAAACAAGTTTATCATATATATATACGAAGATCATGGAAAAATAACAGTTGGAATTTTTTCAGGATTAATCAACAAATTCTGCTTAAATTGTAAATAAAAACAGATTTTCAACAATTGAAGAAAACATAGTGCTAATTTAAGAAAACTATGTATTGATTCAAACAAAAAATTTGCAAAAATCATCAAACTGCAAAATACCTATTCTAGATCTAAATATAAATTATAATTTTGATTATTACGATATATTGCAAAAGCTATGTGTTGACTAACGAAAGTTGCAAATTATTATAATATTGATTGAATTGCGATTTTTTTTTTTTTTGTCTATACTTATAAAAAAGCAATAGCAATTACATAAATTTTTCTGATATGAAGAGAGGAAATTATAACAATTCTTTTTTGAATTACAAATATATTTTGTAATTGAACGAGTTTGTATTTTTTTCACTTACATAACAGCCGGTGGGTCCGCCGTTCAAAGGCAGAACGGTACAGTGAAGAAGGTTCATTGATTTTCTGACATTGGTTTCTTTTTATAATTGAAATTAAAAATAACATTAACAACAACAAAATTTTTTAATATTTAAATAAAATATCAGCATCAAAAAAATAAAGCACGATCAGATGTGAGGATTGAACCAGGTTTACTCAAATCGTCAAAACAAGCCTCTTAAAGAAGTGGACCACAAAAGAAATACCAATTTGTGAGCTACTTGCTTATATGAATGTGAATTAATGGATTCAATACATCATTCATTCTATATCATTAAGCTTGTTCAATATATTTTTGCTCAGCTCGACATAACCTTTCAGCTCCGTAAATACTAGTTGCACTCAATTGCGGGACAACCTGTATATAAGAAATTTTGCTGAAAGTTTTTTTTTGTCTATTATAAAGGGTGATCCAATAAGAGCTTCCTACTTTGTTTTCAAAATAAAATACATAAAAATCAATGTATTGATGCAAATCTTTATTTGGAATGATAGCTTATAGTTCCTACAACTCAATGTTTAAAAAATATTTCCTTCAAATGTTGCCCCCGACTAGCTCTTAAATGATGCATTCTGTGGGTCCAGTTTTCGACAACTCTGTCGAACATATTGGCCGGTATTATTTGAATAACACGAGTAATGTTGGTTTTCAAAGCGTCAATAGATTCGGGTTTGTCGACATAAACAAGTTCGCAAAGAAAGTAATCCAATGGCGTCTAATCACATGATCTTGGTGACCAATCAACAGGAGCATTTCTTGAGATTACTTCTGGTTATTCATCGGCCCAAATATGGCAATTTTGCTTTTTAACGTAGCAGTTCAACCAGAAATGAGCTTCGTCGCTAAACACAATTTTTCGATAATATAATGGATCAATTTGAAGTTGTTGTGAGGCCCATAAACCAATATTAAAACGTACATCAAGATCAGCCGGCTTCAATTCTTGTACGAGCTGTATTTTATAGGCCTTCAGACCAAGATCACGCCTCAAGATACGCCACAATGATCCATAAGAGATGCCCAAAGGCTGAGATCGTCGACGTATCCATTGTTCACAGTTTTGAAGAACGCTCTCTGCTACTGCAGCAATATTCTCAAAATTACGGGCTCTATGCACTCTGGTTGAATGATGAATGTCTAATAGTGTAAAATAGGTTCGAAATTTGGTGATAGTGTTACGAATAGTGCACTCAGTTGGACGCTCATAACGACCAAATTGATGTTGAAGAACTCTATAACATTCTCTAACTGATGACTGATTTTGGTAGCAAATTTCCACAACTAATAAATGTTGTTCAGGAGTAAGTCTATTCATGATTGAGTCATATGGGCAAGCCATTTGACACATGACAGCTGCCAAAACAACCCAGTTGAAAAAGGGACTTCGTATTGGATCACCCTTATATCTTTTGGTTTGTCTTTTGTTGCGCATAATATTTTCTAGATTTTCATAAAAAACAACCCTAAAAATTCTAGTATACGATAGTTAAAATTAGCTTGGACTCATTTCAAATTTATAACGCAGCAGATTTTGTTACGTTTTTGCATTTACATTTTCCTGAACACTCTTTTATGTGTTTCAAATTTTAAATATTATTATAAACATTTAATTTTAAATAACTATTTTTAATTAATGGTCATTGAAGTGACCATTTCTTTTTCGAAAATTTAATAAGAAAATAAAAACTTGTATTTTCTTTCATTCATATTTATATTTAAAAATTTTGGTTAAAATTGGTTATTCTGCTTTTATATTATTTCATGTTGGCTTTTTATATTTATAATTTTCACGTATAATTTTCTTCGAATCGCTTTTTGCAAATTTGCGCTAATTTGCATTTTTTCCGGATTCGTATCGAATTCAAAACGAGTTCGCGATGGCGTATCCGAGATTTCGTATTCGTCTTGAATTCAAAACAAATCTGACTACGTTTTGGTGTTTATGGGGTGGATACTCTTGAGGGTGATAAATCGTATGAATTGGTGAATAAAAGTCACTCTTTTATGTGTTTAGATTTTATTATGTTAGGAAAGCATTAAGGAGCTTATTTTAAGCATGTGAAAATATCACGTTTTTATTTATTTTAATTATGCCGTGTGGACCAAAAGTGGCTCAATCTCTTACGTTAAGAAGTTTACAAAAAATGTTAGTTACGAAAAAGCATAAATTCATGACATTTTAAACAGTTTTAAGGAAATAGAAAATAGAAAAATAGGAAATAGATTAATAGAAAAATATAATTAATGGATGTATTTATAATGCTGTGCTCCAATAGATGTATAAAATTGTAACTTCATTTAATTTTTTCATCTTTATTATTCAAAAAACAGAAATAGTTTGATATTTTGTTTTTTTTTTGTCTTTACTTATCTCAAAAACGATTGAATGTTATAAGAAAAAACTCTCAAAAAAAATAGAATCTAATTTGAACTATATGGTGTTACACCTACCATAAGAGTATCGTACTTAAATGTAGTGTCCAACCGAATATTCGGTTTCGGTCAGTTTTGGGCCTTTTTGTCAGTTATGGAGGTTCAGCCTCAATATGGCCGAAATTGAAACTGCAATTTCAAAATCTTATATTTTGACAAAAAATATTGAAAAATTTCGAATTTCTAACTATCATTCTAGATCTTTCTAACAGATACGACAACTTTCAACCGAAAAGGTTTTACCTTTTTGTCGTATACGAGGGTTATTTGGATAGTTTGTGACTTTTTGAATACAAGATATTCTTTTCAGCAGAAACCGGTTTTATTTCTTAACATTGTCTCATTTTAGATCGATACATTTAGTCCAGTGCTTTTCTAATTTTTTATTCCTTGCAAAAAATACCATAGGTTTTATCAAGATCCTTAAGATAGGCGTTAGTCTCCGTGATGACCTCTTCATTTGGTCCAAATCTCTTACCGCCGAACTATTTTTTCAGGTCCGGTTGTAGAAAAAAGTCGTAGCGGGCTAAATCATGCTGGATGGGGAGCAGTTCATTGCACAATTTATGGAGTTTTGTTGGTGGCCTTGTAGGCCGATATACCCACTTTGACCTTTTGTAGTGTAAGCTCATTCGGAGAAATTCACTGCTTTGACTGTTCCTTGGGATCTGGTGGGTTGCGATTTATCCATGTGTTGTCAGCTGTAAGAAAAAGTAGCAAAACTCCTTCGGATTGCGGTTGAACATCGCCAAACACTCCTTTGAAGTAGTCACATGGCTGCTCTTATGGTCGAGTAGGAGTAATCTCTTCTTCGAGTGGGAGCAAGCCACTTCTTATCCATTGAAATTGATGTTGCAGAGTCTCCATAGTATTTATCAAGAATTTCATTGCTTTCGGTGATGTTTTTTTTTTAAATAGTGTTAAAAAGTAATGCTTGATGGACGTACGAAATTCACTTTATTTCATTTTCGTCGAAATTCACGAGGTGCCTGTTTTCAATGGCTGCCAAACGCAAACTTAATAACGCAGCTTGCTTAAAATTTGACAGTATTCTATTAACAGATGTATTTCTATTAAAGCAGGAAATTCAATTGACTTCTCAAATTGCTCTCGTATGCAGTGAAAATGACGACTACGACAATTATTGACTGAAAAAAATTCATCAATTTTATGGAAAAATGGGACGACGTGGAAATTGTTTGCACATTCAAAAACATTTTACTGAATATATCAAAATAGATGTAATAGATGATCAAATAGATCAAATAGATCAAATAGATGATCCTCTGATAATACAATATATCAACATCATATATATACTTTATTGAACTCGGTCGACGAAATGTCCTAAGATTAAAGTATGTTAGAAATTTTTAATAAAAAATTATCCCTTTTTTTTAATTAAATTTGCACTTTAATATCCGAAGAAAAATTATTTTATGTTGAACTTCTTGCCTGTACCCCTCCATAATATTATGAACTCTATAGAAATTCAAATATTAATGTACATGACATACATAAAACCTCTCATTATGCAAATTGTTGATTGGAGAAAGACGATTCAAGGTTCAAATGAAATTTCAAGTACCAACTTTTAAATCTGCCACCTTGGAAACATTTTCAAAATGAGGATTGCCTCAGAATTTCAGTTTAATTCCAACTTATACTTTTTACGGAATTCGTAGGTTTTTTTTTTCTTTGGATCCAAAGCACAGCTTAGATAAGTACGATTAAAGTACCAAATGAAAGATCAAGTCTCAACCTTTAAATCAGTAACCCTAAAAAATTTTTCAAAATAAGGGTTGCCCCAAAATTGTATGTTAATCACTACCATTGTGCCTAAGGATTTACCGAGATTTTTTTTTAGATATTTTAACCGGAATGGGGGAAGAATAAAAAAGACATATCCGCAACAACAATTACTTTAACAATTTTTTTCGAAGATTTGAAGGTTGTCACAAGGAACTTTCATGTTTTCCCATATGCTATAAGCTACGAACAGCCCCACCTATTGTAAATAAAGCAAAATATGTATATAACCTGACACACCTGAATATGAACCTGAAGCCAATGATGTTGGGTGCTGAATCTCTATATCTGGTGGCATATTGAGTTTGACTATAAGATAGGACCGATAGTCAGATGAAATTCAATATGGCGGATTTAAGATGGCGGCCAAAACTAGGTAAAAAGTTATTTTTTCGAAAAATCAACCAATTTGCACCAAATTTGGTTCACGAATCTGGACGTAGATTTATAAAATTCAAAATGGCGGTCAGAATTTTAAAAGTTCAACCGACTCCCGCCAAATTTGGTGTATAGGTGTTTTCGAAGTCTCAGATCACGAATATGAAAAAACTCACAATAGTAAAAAGAAAAAAAAAAAAAAACAAATTTTAGCTCATGAGTAAAATAGATGTGGTATCAATAAGGTCAACTTGAAAATGTAAACTAAATAAAAGCTGTTATAATATTTTCATAATCTTCTTGAATGAACTCGCGATTCGCTCTAGACTTCTATCGTTAGTAGACAGCGCCGTTTACTGTTGCATCAACATAAAAGTTCCCTCACAAGCCTCCTGGATGTCCTCACAAACG
Source organism: Coremacera marginata (assembly GCA_914767935.1). Taxonomy (NCBI): domain Eukaryota; kingdom Metazoa; phylum Arthropoda; class Insecta; order Diptera; family Sciomyzidae; genus Coremacera; species Coremacera marginata. The sequence continues at coordinate 202,948,257 of OU612043.1, read as the reverse complement.
CAATTGAAGCAGTACATATAGAGTTCCTAAATTAAAAGTCAAAAACCACCAGATACAATTTTCTGTGAACGTCTAACATTTCAGTGAGATTAGCTTTTACGGCATCACTGCTGCCGAACTGCTCAATCCTTTGTACCAGCTGCTGCAGACGTGTGTTATTTATGTGGTAACGCATGCAAATGTGCCACAAGGCCATGAAATATTGCATGATGACACCGTGATGGATATTTGCTACACATATACATATAATATATATAGGTTAGAATCGCGTTCAACTCAAGGTATAAGTATAGAATGATGGCAGTGCAGTAATATAGGCATATCATATATAGCATGATAATCACTTTGGCGTAGAGCAACACATTTAGGGTGCGCTGACCCTGATATTCCTTTGACTGCGACCATTCATCAAAATATTTTACTTCAAGGCATCTGAACTCGAACATTACTTTCATCAGTTGACGTTCACGTCGACAGCGAAACAGTATGGTAAATATTATCAGTAAGGCAAAAAATACCGCATTGGTGAACATGAGATACTCTAGGATAGGTACTACAGCAGAGGATAATGCAAAATTCGAATCGAGCCTAAAAAAGAATGGCTTCGGGCTGAGTACCATGATGTTGTGAACGATTGCATAGATGCGTAGGCAACGACTTTGTTGTAAACGTTGGTTTTTTAAATCATAAGAAAATGTTGAAAAACCGCTTAGTATTGTTTGAAACCAAAACACAATTACAATTTAACTTAAAATCCATGTCCAATTTAACCAACAAATCCAACTGTAAAGGCGCTAATTTTGAGGACAACTAAAACAGTAGCGAGCTGTGACCAAATTTAATTCCAGCGTAAAATAAAGTTATTTGCATAAAAAATTATGTGAGTGTGCCATGTATAATTATCTTATAAAAAAAATAATTGGTGTTTGCTTACGCAGACTAATAAATAAATGACTTTATGCTTGCTCGTAACAACGAGAATACAATAACAATAGTGACATGTTTTTATCGGTACCAATTCGAAGTGAAAAATATGTTTGAAAATAATTCATGAATTTTTTTATCTGCAAGAAACAGTGTAGAATTATGAGATAGCTAGGTTAAATCGAAACGTGTTTCTCTACGAAAATATAACTACATCTTACAAAATAATATTTATCGCGGTTATGTGAGCTCCACAAAGCAGCATAGTAGCCCGTTGACTTGTTGTGTTTACGTCCATAAATACTTAGTTCAGTTTTCGGCACACATGAAGCTTACCGATTTAACCTTTGCATGCCTTCATGGACTTGCCCTATGACCTCTATTTCCCCAGTGTACGTGGTGATCAAGAAAAGTGATGCTGCAGTACATGCGGTATTCACTTTTCATCCATCAGAAGATCAGAAGATGGACACATCGAGCTACTGAGCTTCTGTATGCAAGCGATAACGGTTTAGAGTAGCTAAATCAGAGCGACGCAATTGATTTTACTGAAAATCATATGGACATGCTGGTTTCAGTAGTCACTGAGATTAGTGAGATTAGAGGAGGGAGAGGGGGGGAAGGGGTCGAGTCAAGTCTTACGATATCTCACTAGAGGGGAGAGAGGGGTCAAAATCGCCAAAATCACCTCAAGAAATTAAGGTGATTGGATAATTGGATGCCCCCTTAATGCATACATTTTGCATGAGAAACAGAATCAAATGGATAAATATGAAAAAGTGATTTGTGTCCAATTAAAACTGAGTTTTCCTTCGCCTTTACAATTCAGAGTAACTTTTCAAAAATATTGAAATAACATTGGAAAACAATGATAATGTTATATGAAGTTAATATATAATTTCGAAACTAGTTTGGGTTTGCTAATAAAAAAAATAATTAAAAAAAATGTAGTCTTCTTTTTTAGGGCATACCACGTTTTCGATAGTAAATAATTTTTATACCCCAACGCGTACGGCCGCGCCGTTTGGGGGCGTGACAAGTATGGAAAACTATATACATTTTTGATCAGCATCACCACCTGCGTCGATTTCCGTGTGTCCGCCTGTCTTTTGAGTGTGTGAGGTCTAGATGGCAATCTAGATGGAGTTCATGTACTAATGGTCGTGTCACGTATAATTTTATACGTGATGTGATGTTTGTCGCTGGACGCCCGGACTTTAGCTTTGGCTCAAGCCTGGGTTTCCTGTTGACTGGGCATGGTTCCTTAAATGCATTTTTGTATGAGAGGAACCTGAGTGTGAATGAGTTTTGTGTGTGTGGGGCAGTCCGTGAGGATTGGTTGCACGTACTTCGTGATTGTCCTCTTTATGAGGATATTCGCGATTTGCGTGCAATGGGGATTATCAGTGTGAATGGGGATTTCAACCTTGGGAATGCGCTTGCAACTCGTGAGCAAGTTTCCAGGTTGAATCAGTATGCATGTGGTGTGTTTGAGAGGCGGCGCCTACGGCAGACATAAGTTGTGATATTCACTTGTGAATGTGTGCATGAGTGTCGGCTATGGTCTAGGATGTGAATGTTTCTTTGTGAGTGTGGGGCGGGGCTCACCTTCTTGTGAGCTTTTGTGTTTTGATTGGTGACCAGTCCAGAGCTGTTTTGGGCTAAAACTGGGAGTAGCCGGGGCTAGTGCTACGAGGTCTGACCAAGGACTTTAAAACTGGTATCACGGGCAGTCAGCGGCTCCCGGTGTATGTCTGGCTTCTGCTGGCATATACTGGGCTGACTGGATTGGGCTAGCCCTTCGGAGAGTCTTCGTGGTGGCTGTGGTTTACCACCCATATCGCGGGCAGAGCTATCTAACTCGGTGTGGTTTGCACTCTCAAGCCGGGCGCCATACCCCTTAGTATGGAAGAGGTTTTAGATAGGCCTCCACCCTCACCAAGGGTTGCGAAGTGTCATCATAACATGGAGCTAATTTGGTACCTTTAAATCCTCAAAGGGGCGCTGACCGATGCTTTGTATCGGTCCCAATTGTTATGGAACAACGTTTAATTAAGCCTTCACGGCAGGTGTCAACGTTAAACACAACAAATCTATTGTCCGCCTGTCTGTCCGTCTGTCTGTCTGTCCGTTTGTGATCACGATTACAGCCGTAATTTTAAAGTTATCGCGATGAAATTCAAAATATAAGCTTCTTTTTAAAAAAAAAAGAGATCAAGTTCGAGAATGAGCCAAATTGAATGAAAACCACGCCTACCTCCCATACAAAGTGACTCTGTATAATGACAAAGTGACAAAGTAAAATCTCTTAAATATCCACAAAAACTAATGAACTGCCTTGAAATTTTGCACGTAAACCTTGATTTTCAGTATAAATCCTGACTATTAAATTTGCAAAAAATCAAATCAAAACCGCGTCTACCTCCCATACAATGCCATGGCTTTACATTAACCGTAAAATCTCTTAGACATCTGCTCAAATTACAGAATTGGTTTGGAATTTTCACATAAGTTGGCTTTGATATATAATATAGACCATCACTATGATACTTGGCCAAATCGGATGAAAACCATGCCTACCTCCCATACAAATTGGCTTTATTTGCCTTATTTGCTTAATTTGCAAAAATTAAAGAAATGTCTTGAAATAATGTACATAAGCTTTGATACATAACATAAACCAGAACATAAACCATCTCTATGATATTTGGCAAAATCGGATGAAAACCACGCCTACTTCCCATACAAAGTTGCTTTGTTCTAAGCGTAAAGCCTCTTAAAAACCCACAAAAATTAAAGAAATATCTTGAAATTTTGCACATAAGCTTTGATATATAACATGAAACATCTATATGATATTTGGCAAAATCAGATGAAAACCATGCCTACCTTCCATCCAAAGTGACGTCATTAAAAAGAGAAAAGCTTTCGTAAATATTCAAAACTGAATGACATCGTGTCTATATATACCCAAATTCCATCCACATCGTTTATCCAACCCATACATATATTCTTCTATATTATGTGAAGTATTTAGACTAGAAAGTGGGTGTGGCATTTTACTTTTAATCGAACTTCTGTTACACCGTGTGTCTGACTTCAACCAAATTTTGCACACATAATCCTTGGTAATTTGAGCAATCTTAAGTTTATAAAATTGGGTGGTATTAGACAGGGGGCGTGGCCGTAGTTTTACTTTTAAACTAGCTCCATTTACACCGTTTGTCCGATTTCCACAAAATTTCTTACAAATATTCATTGGTATAATGAAAAGTTTTAAGCCTACAAAAGTGAGTGGGATTGGAAAAGGGGCGTGTCAATTTAATTCTAATCGAACTCCTTCTACGCCGTTTTTCTGAGTTCAACCAAATTCTGCAATTATATTCTTTGAAATAATGAGCATTGATTAGTCTAAAATATCGGGCGGAATTAGGCAGGGGCGTGCCACTTTAATTTTAATCGAACTCCTTCTATAGCCTTTGTCCAACTTCTTACAAATTTTCCTTATTCCTTGGAATAATGAGTCAGTATACAGTCAGTTGTATAGAAAATTGAGCGAAAACGAAACTTAAACGAAATTATTTTACACCGTTGGTATGAGTTTGCACATGATGATATATCAAGTGTTGCTGTAGCATTTACAGATTTTCTGGAATAAGGGGACCCTACAGGATTAAATATATAGAAGATTTTATAGCTCCATGGTTAAAGCAATTTGTATGTGGAGGTTGGTGGTTCGATTCCTGGCACAGATTTTGATTTGTGTTTATTATTATTCAAATAAAAATGTTATAGTTTCGATAGTATTGTAAGTATAGAGTAGAATTTCTTGTTCGATATATTTTGTTATGATTTTTTTGTTCCTGTACATTTTTATGATGGTTAAAAAAATGTAAATAAATATTTCGGAAAAATATAAATTTATAATTTTTCCTGCAGTAAGCAACTTACATATATATATATATATATTAAATATAATTGAGAATTAAAAATTTCAGCGAACAATATTTATAATTAATAAAGGATAAATATAATAATATAATAATAAATATTTCGGGTTTATTATGACAAACATATGCATAAAAATTAAATGTAGTTTGTATATGTAAACAGCTACTGAAGTATTTTATGCATGATTTTTTTCATACGAAACTGTGAATTATCCTTTTAAATATTTGCTTTTTTGTGACTTTATCAAGGTGGTGACAGAGTTCAAAGTTAAATATTCATTTCAAGTGCTTATATATTATCCTGATACGATGAATATTAAAGGCACTAGGTATATACCAAAAAGTGATCAAAAACGTTGCATGGTATGTGTTTGAAAAAATTGCGAAAAAGACCCCTCTACAAAACGCGCTGTAAGACGTAATTCTATGGCAAAACGTGTGGTGGAACTATACAAGCCAGTGATTTAATGGAAAAATTTAAAATTTGTTATGTTAGTGTTATGATAAATTGAAAGATTAATGCGTTAAGACTTTAGCCCAAGCTGAGGCTCGGATCATCTTCTCCGAAATGCCAGTGCAGAACAATTTCTCAAAGATATTCCTGTGTTAAAATATTAGAAACGAAACGTCTTTATGATTTCAAATATGTACATGAAAAAACATTTCCTCTAATTCAGCAAGTAGTGCCAAGTGAAGTAGGTACTTTTGTTGTTGTGCATGCGTTTGTTGTTGAATAAACGAGTTAAAACCCTGCAAATATTTCCAATTGCCTTAGAATCGCCAGAAAATCGCTTGAAAGATGAGACAATCGCCGGCGAGCTCATTTGAGAGTCATCCGGGTGTCGCCGACTGTAAGCAGCTGAGGCCATAAAAGCGATTCGCCTGGAAGATTCGTAAACGAAACGCATGAAGGGTTCTTAAGCGATTCGCTGGGAGGATTTTTGAACGAATCGCCGAGGGGGCCGTAAGCGATTCACTGGGAAGATTCGCAAACAAATCGCCGAGGGGGGGCCTTAGGCAATTCGCTGGGAAGATTTGCGAACGAATTGCCAAGGGGCCTTAAGCGATTTTCTGGAAAGATTCGCAAACGAATCGCCAAGGGGGGTCATAAGCGATTCGCTGGAAAGAGTCGCAAATGAATCACTAAGAAGAGTTCTTAGCGATTCGCACATAGAAGAGTCGCGAACGAATCGCCGAAAGAGATATTAAGCGATGAGCTGGGAAGAGCCGCAAACGAATCATCCAGAGAAGTCCTAAAAAGGATCAAACGATTCGGCAAAACGGGTCCTCAGCGATATATTTCTAAACATCGTTGTTGAACGTAAAAATTGTCTATATTAAAAAATTAAAAATTAAAAAATCAAAACGCGTCGTTGCTTCTGAGCGATAAGAAAATATTTGACACTTTTTTTCCATAGTTTTAAAAGCGATCCATTTTCCAACGATCACTGGAGTGAGCGAAGGAAGATTTTGAAAATTTTTCTTGAATCGCGCATTAATCGCTTGGGCGATCGAAAAGTGATCAATCTTCCAATGATCATCGGAATCACCCAAGGAAAGCTTGGTAGATCAAAAAGTAATCCATCTTCCAACGATTACTGGAATGAGCGAGGGAAGATTTTAAGCAATTTTCTTGAATCGCGCATTAATCGCTAGGGCGATCGAAAAGCGATCAATCTTCTAAAGAACCCTTGGGCGAATCGCAAGTGCAAGCTTCTGCAGGGAAATTTTGTGTACAGCGAATGCTGTTTGTGTTTTTTTTTTGTACATATTTTTTTTTTGCCTAAGAGCTATGGCAAAATAGTTGACACATCGCCGTTATTTTTTCTTTTATCCACTTAAATTTGTTTTTTTTTGGGAATTTTACGACCGAGTTTACAGTCCAAGAGGGTGTTTAGATTATTTTTAGACCATTTCCTATCCTAGTTCCAACGCTGTTCGGCAAAAAAAAAAACAATAATCAGCTGTTGCCCTCTGACTGAAATCCAGGCAACGTTTATAGCAATTTTTTTTTATTTTTCATCAATGGTTTTTTAAAAGATATTAATTTTTGCCGAAAATTTGATTAATATTAATTTTTTAATTCCAGCTTAAAAACCAACCATCTCACTGCAACAGAACTTCTTTGAAAAATATTAAACTGTCAACAAAATATATTCATCAATCTGTAGGAACGTGATGCTATAAGAACGTGACAAAAACAAAATCAGTAGAGTAGAGTAGAGTATGTCGAACGCACGCATAAATATTTTTACATGTGCATGTACGTGTGTTTAGCGATTTGAACCGAATCTACAATGTCATGCCTGTCATTTGCAAAAGCTTTCCATTCGAAATGTAATTTTTTCACTTAAATTTTTGTCAGAGTCATACATTGCGTAGCTGCTACGTCTGGTGAAATTTCCATTTTTTTTTTGTTTTTTTTTAAATTTTTTTTTTTTTTTTAGCTCTATTCAATTCGCGTGAATTCTGAAAATTGTTCAAATAACGATAGGTAGTATGTTGGGAACATGGTTTAGCCAGAACTGACTTAAAAATTAATGGCTGCTGCGTGGGACTTTAATGATGCGATTGTGGGAACATAATTTTGTAAAATATTCAAATAAATCCAAATAAATATTCCAAAAACATGTTTCAGTACTTAAGGTGGCAGTCATTTTCAGGATTGCAAATTATCACACTTGTTTATTATTTTTTCGTGAAAATCGTGGTATCTCGTAAAGTTTTGTAAAATTCACTTTTAAACTGGTACAGCATTATGTGGACACCCCGTAAAAAAATAAGTAAAGATTCAAATATGATTCCCTTCTTTAGGCTTTTTGCTAGACAAATGACCTGACCAATTTGGTTTTAAATTTTTTTTTAACGTTTAATTCACAACTTTGCACTGTCAAAATGATACAGTTAAAGAAAAATATTAATAAGACTATAAAAAAAACTTTATATCAATTTCCTAAGGTCTACTTTCTAGCTAAAAGCCTAAAATATAGAATACTATTAGAATATTGACAGCTGTCAGTGTGTTAACAAAGTGCTGCACCAGCTTAAGTGACTTTTACACGATCCAAAAGTGGCAACAACAATTTTTTTATATTCTTAATTTAATAACACATTGTAACGCATTGTACAGAATATGGTTTTTTGATAAATGTAATAGATTTTTCACAAAAAAAAATTCTAATCAAGTTTTTTTTTTAATTTTGAAAACGACGAAACTTTTTAAAATTTAATTATTTCTACATATGTCAACAACCATTAGCTTATATGTAAACAATCACTGTTCAACTTTTGTTACCTACCGTACGCGATGTGATGGTTAAAAGTTGAGTATGACTTAAAGCAGCTTTTAATTTCCTCTTCGTTAGTTGCTGGATTTTGTTCTTAATAGTCTGTCATAGACAAAACAAAAAACAAAAAGTCGTGAGTTTGTACTCATGCTGACGCCATGAAGACGAAAAATTTTGTAGCATATGTGTTGTTTAACGTTTCTTCTTTTACTTTATGAGAAATTTACGAATGTTTACATGTTTTTGTCACAAATTAACTATTTTATGTGCAGAGCCAACTTTGTTTTGTTGAATTATTTATGTAATGAACCATTGTATGATTTTTTTGTTTTTGAAAAGTGAGAGTTTATTTTTGTTAAACTGGTGCTACAATAGTCATTCAACCTATAGAAATTCTGAATAACTATTAAGACGATATTAGTTAATATTTTTTAAGTCTTACAAAAAAATTCTGGTTTTTAGTTTTTCCTATGAAAGATGTCTTTAAATGAATTTTCATTAAATACTTATATAGTCTTTTCTCTATTGTAATGTTTATTATGTCATTATTTTTGTTAATTTACTTAAAATAAAAACTTACCGTATGATGATGATTAATCAGATGATGATGATGATGATATTTGGTCGAGTGGTATGTTTGTTGATAGTATGAGCATAATTTAAATAGATGGGACAGCGCTGGAAAGAGGAACAGCAGAAATTTCAGCAATAATTTCTTGGCAGCACCAACTCCAATGATAACCGGCAGAAGCCAGAATAACTTGATTTTTATTATTTTTATTATAAGTACCAGCGCCAGAAATGACAGCAACAATTTGCTTTTCAGAAATTTCTCTGGAAATATGAACCAATATATGTAATTTTTTGTTGAACATTTATAAAATAACAAATAATGCAATATACGACATTTTTAATAAACAAACAAGTGTGTATTTCCATTGAAAATGAGCTTTAAGATACATGTTAGTTTTTAGTTTACTAACATTTACAAAAATTTCATTGCAACATATTTTTGTAAAAAAGAGTTTATTTTTTGTATTAAATGAACCGTGAGGTCATATACATATATGAAATGGATTCAGAACATATTATTACATATAATGATAATAAGTTGTATTTTGTTGTAATATACTGCAGGCTTGTACCCAGGATTTTTTATGGGAGTTTGATAAACATATCTGTAACTATCAGTAAAAAACTAAAAACAAGATTATGGGCATTTTTTTCAAGCAAAATTGCTTACTTTTGAAACTGTTCTTGAATGTATGTTTTTTTTATGTAAGCAATAGCGAAATCACCAGGGTTCAATAAATTTTTTTATTGAATTCATTTTCAGAGCTAAATTATTGATTTTTGCCTAAAACCTTTTGAGAAATGGTCAATTTTGATAATTTCTAACTGTCTTTAAAAAAATTTAATTGCGAAAAAATCCAAAATGTGGAAATTTTTCTCACAAAATTTCACTAATACAATAATATACATATGTTTCAAGCAATGAAAACGAAAAAAGGTTAATAAATTTATTTATTTCTAATATAAAGTTTAAATATTTAATGTCACATAAGCTGTGTTCTTTTCCAAGCGAGTTGTAAGAAACGACCGCTTATTGTATGAAAATTGGCCTCATACTCACTTAAATTAAACATGATGTTGCTTTTCCATTCAATTCCAATTTCTCTTTAATATTTATTTAGTTTTTTATCTAAGCGAGTATAAAGCGACTTTCGAAACAATAAGCGGCCGTTTTTTACAACTCGCTTAAAAACAAAAACAAAAACACCGCTAATAAAAAATATTATTACAGTTATTTTATGGAGCATTGAATGATATTATTTTTTTTATTTAACTTCGCCACTTTTTACTTTTTCACGACAATCTATATCTTCCATATCCATCTATATCTATATCTATATCTATATCTATATCTATATCTATATCTATATCTATATCTATATCTATATCTATATCTATATCTATATCTATATCTATATCTATATCTATATCTATATCTATATCTATATCTATATCTATATCTATATCTATATCTATATCTATATCTATATCTATATCCATATCTATATCTATATCTATATCTATATCTATATCTATATCTATATCTATATCTATGTCTATATCTATATCTATATCTATATCTATATCTATATCTATATCTATATCTATATCTATATCTATATCTATATCTATATCTATATCTATATCTATATCTATATCTATATCTATATCTATATCTATATCTATATCTATATCTATATCTATATCTATATCTATATCTATATCTATATCTATATCTATATCTATATCTATATCTATATCTATATCTATATCTATATCTATATCTATATCTATATCTATATCTATATCTATATCTATATCTATATCTATATCTATATCTATATCTATATCTATATCTATATCTATATCTATATCTATATCTATATCTATATCTATATCTATATCTATATCTATATCTATATCTATATCTATATCTATATCTATATCTATGTCTATATGTGTACTATTATATAAAATTGAATTGCACATTTTTGGATCCAGGTAAATTCCAAAAGTACTGGGTCGATTCTTATGAAATAAGTTTTAGAATGTCATATTTGTGCTACAGTACAGCATAGGGGTATTTTTATTTAAAAAAGTTTTTTTTCGGCTTAGTAAAGGGCTCTTGGGCGTTTAATCGTTGATGTTTGAATATATTAATTTTTGACAAAATAGCGGGCGAAGACAGAAAGTTTTAATTTTTTGTGAAAACTGACAAAATTGAGGTCGTTTTGAGTTATAAATCAAAAAGTATTAAAAAAAAAAAAAAAACGATTGAACGGCCAAGAACTCTTTACTAAATTGAAATTTATTTTTTCAGATGAACCAGTCAATCTTGCTCACCGGAAAATTTAAGGTCTTCCCGGCATTGCTCTTTTTTAGCCTATCGACGAATATTTTGGACGAAAATTTTAGGTTAAAACTTGTATAGTTATGCATTACTAATGTAAAAAAATTGTGGTCTAAAATAAAATTCAGCTTAAAAAAAATGTTTAAGAAGGTGCCTTTTTTCTTCGAAAAACTCCCGAAGGCCCTTAATTTACAACTTTGTTATTATACTTCATTGTCGTTTAATAAATTTATTACTCTTATTTTCTTTAACTTTTTAAAAATTTTAATTTTTGAATTGACCTTAAGTTCCTAAATAGTTATTATTTGTCAAAGCAAATTGAGTTTCTGTATTTGTTTCATCATATTTGCGAATCTATTCCAATATTTTATGGTATATTTTATAAATTTTTGCATTTATATTTCTGCCAACTTACGTATTTTCTTGAATAGAATTTTGCCTGCTAGTCGCGCTTCAACTTCTTGTTTTGGTATCAGCTCTAATTTCGCTATGACGCCATTACCTTCCATCGAACGCGGTGAAATACGAAAAGTTGCACCATCGAATAGCATCTCTGGTAGCTGCATTTCAATATCATGCGTCATGGCAAATTTCACACTTTTGCCATAGAGTGCATTGGTTACTTCCTCGATAGGAGTTTCTGCAGCTATAATAAAAAAATTATATATATTAAAAAAAAAGAGAAAAAAAAATCATATTCTTAAATATTGACCTTATTGTATATATCGTCGTTATAGAGGTAAAATACTCTTACTCAAATTTATCCTCTAGGAGAATACTTTTTGAAAAGGAGATATCTTTTTGATGATAGAAGAAACATCAAGACAAGGGGTATATTTATCTTTAACAAAATTTCGTTGTGCAATGCATTTTTTGGAAAAATTCAGCTGAAATATCCTGCCTTATTACATCGTCAAGGATTTTAATTGGTATAATTAACAAATATGACCTTAAATAAAAATGGGAATAAAACTTTTCCTTCTTTTTTAAGTGTTACTTATAAATTCCAAAACTATACTAGGTGAATCAAAAAGTTTGGAATAAGTGAAACAAGAAAACATTTGTTTGGCCAAATTTGATCTTATTTTTCAACATGCATTCATTTTATGACAATTCAACGAGTCCAACGATTTTCTAACTTTTTAACGCGTCCTTCTGATGCTCTCCGAAATAGGCCTCAGTTTCAAATATGAGTTCCTTATTGGAGTAGAATCACTAACCGGTAAGCTACCTCTTCAGGTTTGAAAACAGGTAGAAGATGGGGTCAGGTGGGTGAGGAACCAGTTGCTGCAACTTTGCTTGGGCAACCAACGATGAATGAGCTGGCGCATTGGTTCAATTATAGGTGATATTTTTTTTCTTCGAGTGTGACCGTTTTTCCAATAATTATACATAACATACGCCAGTTATGGTTTTATATTTTTCAAGATAATCGATGAATATTATTCCATGCGCAATAGGCTGGGCCGATATTTTTTTTTTTTAATTTAAATATGCAATAGGTATCAAAAGTTGCATATTTTTGCGCTAATTTAAAATATGCTTACTATTTTTGAAATGAATATTACTTTTGGCCCTCTACAAGAGCTTTTCTGACTGAAATTTTAGGCTTGGCTGATATTTTTTTATTAATTTTAATACGCAATAGGTATCAAAAGTTGCGTATTTTTGCGCCGTCTTAAAATACACTTACCATTTTTGAAATTAACATAACTTTTGGTCCTCTACCAGAGCATTTCTGACTGAAATTATTTCAGTTTAGCAGGTATGTTGTAGAGAAAATTTTACAACAACAAAACAACACAAAAAGTACAGTTTTGCAGAATTCGATGTTTAGTTTTCGAGGCGTATGAGTGATTTTTTCACATTGTGGCTTGTTTTGTATTTTGTTAAATTATTTTGTTCATTTTGTTTAATTTAAAGCAAAGATAACTATAATGATGATTTTCGGACTAAACAGTCTAAAATTATTAAGAAAAAAGTTCGCAAACAGACAGAACTTTAATAGAATTGCTGTATACCTCGGTTGTTATGTGGAAAGGCAGTAAAAATAAGAGAACTTTCAGTCATAAAAGTTCTGGTAGAGGGCCGAAAAATATATGGAATAAAAAGTTGGTTAGCTAATTTTATAACTACGTAAAAATACGCTACTTTTACTTCCTATTGTGTTTCGAAAAGCAAAAAAAAAATTTTCCATATAGCATCGGCCCAGCCCAATGCGCATCCGAAAGTATAGATCCCATAGCCAGCCGGTTAATTGTTGCGTTTTTAAATGTTTCGGAGCACTTTTACCAGGAGAAACCCATTGTTTTTACCGTTGCATGGAAGATGTGTAAGAGAATAGTGTGTAAGAATATATCCATGATCATCCATAGTTAGAATTGGTGGAAAAACTCCGTTGGATTTCACGTAAAGATAGTAAAATTCGAATGGAAATTCGTAGCACAAATTCGTTTTTGGTCCACTTTTTTTTGGTATGTTGTGGTATGTTATTAAACATACATCCCTTGGTCTCAGCTAGCATCTTAAATTTCACTTTCGGGTTGTTAAATATAATATCATGAATTTTTTTTTGGCATTTTCTGGTAAAGTGACGTCTTTTGGGCGTCCAGGTTATTTGGCGTCATCGGTGCTTGTACGGCCATAAAAAAGCCACTTTTGAACCATCTTCATCGACGGAGCAGAGTTCGAATAATATCCACTGATGTTACTGAAGCTGAAGCTTGTGGCGAAAAGTTCACAATAGTGCATACTAACGCCATCTCTAGGGATAAATCCAAACTTTTTGATTCACCTAGTAAGACCTAACGTTGCCAAACTTTTTTTGGCGGGCTGAGCAAAATTTGTTAAAATACATATATTGAATAACATTACGATATATAGAAATGGGACTGAGTTGTGACAATTAAAGAAACGTATAGAGAAAATTAATGAGTAAAATAACAAACACTAAAAAATATTAATCCGGTTTTTATAAATTTCTTATATTATGAACGAAGCAAAGATGATTAATGGCAATTTAAAAGTCAACGAAAACTAAAAGCTGTTACTTTGGTACGTGGGAATAAATGACATCAGAAATACTTTCTCATTGTTTATTCCATTTAAACCGCTTAGTTCAAATTGCATCACCACTAACAAAAACAAAAAAAAAATTTTAATTTTGAAAATGTGTTTATTTTTTAATAGCTATTTGTTGACAGACAAGTGATTTTAAAAATGCTTTAGATTTTGAAAGCCTTTAATGAGTTGAGAATTATTAAACTACACAATGCCATCTCCTATAATCTGATTATAAAATGAGGGCCTTGGATTCAACAATGGCCACTTTTCACTATTTTGAGAAAAACATTAAAAAACGATACACTGAATTAAAAAAAAAAAAAACAAAATGGCCATCTCAGCCCTTGAAAGGACTTTGACCGAGCTTCTTATTATCAATTGTGTTGTGTGTGATGTGAAATGTTTGCACACAAATGATCGAGAACTGGACCTACATGTTTTACGCCGACTCCGAACGGCTTATGTTCTCAAGAAGCTTGTCATGGCAGTTTTTACTCTCTGAGGTTTGCCATTGTCTGCAGAGAGGTGACGGCCTAACAGAAAAATTAGTTCAATTGAAAAAATGTTCTGTGTCAGATGGAGGATTCGAACCTGGGTTCTCTGGCGTAAGAGTCACACACTCTACCCACTACGCCACGGCCGCCACATACACTGAATTAGGTGCATTTAAATTTAAAAAATATGCAAACTAATAACTGTTATGGAATATTAAATTTCTAAAATCATTTAAGGCCAAATTCTTTGGTAAATAAGAGAGTTATTGGAAAAAAATTATTGTACTTGGAGAGTCATTACATTGAATTAGCTACTTTTGAAATAAAACTAAGTGGACTTGGCTAGTTTTGATCAAATGAAAATGGACTTGATCAATTTTGAAATTGAAGAGCTGATTAATGATTTTAGTTAAGCTTCAATATTGCTAAAAATCAGATTTGAAACTTTCAGAATATAGCATAATCAATTCTAGATAAATTTTGGACAACGCTTTGAGATATAATGTTTATTTTAGTCATCAGGTTGAACTTTGGCGTTAAAAGCAAAATCTGAAAAAGTGTTGTATTCCTGATAATTGGACTTATCTCTTTAGAGGAATGACCAATTTCGATCGCTTCTTAACATTTGTAATTAAACATTTAAAACATTTTTACTTCTGAAAATACAATTTTATTATCTTTCATTGTTTTGAAGATATTAGCTTCCAAGACTGAAAAATATTGAAAATTTTCTTTACTCTGAATTTCTGATATATGGAATTTATTTTTTAACGATATCTTTGTAAGTTACAGAGATTCTTTAAAAAGCATGACATTTTTCTAGAGTTAAATTGTAAAAACTCAGAAAATGTCTCGTAGAAACTTTTATTCGTAGGTGCACTGAGGATACAAATTGGTTGCGGCAACAAAAAGAATGCCCAACCACATTTTTGAAGTTGCAGAAACCTCAAATTTGTAGTTATTTGAACATACTTTTTGATTGACGTGGAAGATTTTGTTATAACTAACTATTGGTAATCGTAACTAAGTCATATCCATCTCCTAACTGAATATTCAACCGACCATTCGCTTAGTATGTATGATAGATAATTCATTATCAAAACAGACATTTGTATTTTATTTATTTATTTGATTTACATTAATTTTTGAATTTTTTCTTTTCTTTTTTCGAATACGAACAGGTCAACAAGTTTTAAAAATTTTCTTTTATTCTTATTTCCTAATAAAATAGACATTATTTTTAAAAAACAGCCTTTTAATGCTTAATATTATTAGCCAAGGAAAGTTCAGTATCAAAAAGCTTAATGTTTAATATAAGTTACCGAAAGCATCAGATCAGTGCAAAAACAATACATAGATAAAAAATTTCTATAACGAATCTCGAAAAATATTCTCTTTTTGGATGTAATTCTTGTTAATATTTAAAGCAAATACTTTAACTCAAATATATCTGAATAAATTTTTTTGAATGATGATTGCATGCAGATGAAGGCATATTGTATCTTAAATACATTGTAAATGACATTTATTTGTGAGATATGTTATTCGATTATAAAATCTATTATTCAATTGAGAGAATCAATTATTTGTTCATGAATTTTTGGTATTGTCAAGGTCAAATTGAAAAATGACTTCTGATTCTGTTCCAACAACCATATTTTTATATGTACAAACGAGTATTAAGCTTGGCTCAACCTTTTCAATTCTGAATACCGAACTCAGTTTATAATAAGCACATTACATTTTTAACAACTATTATACCAAAGTCCTAAAAAAAAATTTTTGGGCCACAACTGATCTATTTTCTGAGTGTGGGTGTGGCATTTTTTATTTTACCTATCCTCAAAATGACATAAACGTGTCGGATATAAACACTCAAGTACGAGATCTTAAATCAATAGATTTTTTGTACGTGAAGCGAGATAATACGAGCTCGGGAAATGAAAATTGATACGTATAGAAAATGGGCTAAAATACGTAAAGAAAAATAGGCTAAAAATAACTGTTTTCTGATTCGAGTTTGTCGCAAATAATGGTTGTTTTGATGACATTTTTGAAAAGACAAATTGGCTTTAAATGGGCTTAGTCATTTTTGAAAATAACCAAAATATGTTGAAACAAAAATGGCTGTTTTTCAGAAATAATTAAGAAGATAATTTCTGCTCGTTTTATTAAATACAATATTTCGTACATAGATACTTTAAAAAACGTAGAGAAAAAAGTTTTTCCAAAATATCTCTGATTCTTTTTTTTGGACTTTGGAGCATTTTTGGATCTATGCGCCTCAAATCACTATCGAGTTTCTTTGCAAAGAAAACAAAACCAAAGCAACACACCCAACACAATTATTTCAATACATTCAATTCAAAAACCACTTCTAGCTAACAAAACAAAAAATAAACATAAAAAAACAAAAAATTCCAACATATAACAACAAATACATGTGGCTCAATCCCAAAGATCGAAAATTTCCATTTCTTCGTCTCTTTGGTAGAAAAGTGAAAGTTTAAATAAAAAGCAAAGTAACAAAAGTAGCAAAAGTGTTAACTGGTTAGCGGCTGGCAAAGAATCTCAATTCAAGCCTTTAGCTTTCACGTTTATAGAGCAATCGCGAAGAACCATGCTCACAATGGATATTTAGAAGCCACGCATTGAAAACTCAAATAAAATTAAAAGAAATCAAAAATAACAACAAATAAACGTGCGCTGCTACAGCATTAATGGGATTTTGTAAATAGCGGTTGTTCGACGAATAACTTCTTATGAACTATAGTCAGACTTAGGTGTATGTCAAAAATATACAAATGTTAATTCGAAAAACGAAAGTATTCTCCCGAGAGTGAGGGAGATTCTTATAATTGAATAATCAACAATTTTGAATAAATTAAGATTATTCAAGCAGATTGAGGATTTAATCAACTAGGCATATACCGTCTTTGGAATATAGTGGTTTGATTTTTTTTTTTTTTAGAAAAATTTTGATACATTTTACAAATTCAAAATATCTGCACTAAACTTGCTTTGATAATATATATCGAATAACATACACTGATTCTCTTTTAAAAACTAATCGTTAAACAGTTTAACTTAAGAGCGTAACAAATGAAACATTTTTTGGGCTTATCAAAACTGTTTTACTTCTAATTTTTCGGCAATTTTTAAATATTTTTTGGGAAAGACAAATAAATAAAAGACAAATATTTAAAGTGACTTATATGCATTTTTGTGAGAAATGTGTGCTTAATGAGAGGATAATGAAATAACGGTTAAAGATATTGATTAAAAAATGTTACTATATTTTAAAAAAAGTATTTAATTTAAGAGAAAAAAATTTTTTTCACGTCATTCCTTCGTAATAATAAAATCCCTGAAAAAAATTGGAAAAATCTGAAAAAAACAAAAAAAAAAAATCATGTTAAAGTACTCACTTAAGACTGGGATCGACATAGAGTTATTTTAAAATTTTTGATTTCTAAAAAATGATCCCTCGTGAAAGTAAAAATTAAAAAAAAATGCTTATAATTTGAGGGGGAAAAAAGGTGTAAACGATTTAGCAGACCTTAAAAAAACTCAATGTCAATTCCTGGAAAATTAGTTGCTTAAGATTAGAAATTTTGCGGTCTTGGTTTGATTTTTTTTTTTTCGATAAAATATGGCCGTTTTATAGACAAAATTGAACAATTAACAATGGCGTCATTTTTTCAAAAAAGCATATTTTTTCTATCCGTTGATCAAAGACTAGTTCATATTGTTGTATAGGCAAAACCATTGACATTTTTTGTTTCCAGTTCAGCGCAAAGTGGATCACTGCAAAACGCAAAACAAAAACACAGTTTTTTGTACTGCAATTTGCAACAATATTTTTCAATAAAAAAAATTTTTAAAATGTGTTCAATATATGTATTTTAAGATGAAATATTGATCGTTTAAAAAGTTTAGTAGTTTTCTTAAAAAAATTCCATGAAAATACTATTTTTTGGCGCTGCAAGTGGAGGTAAACCCTTAATGAAAGGTATGGAAAAGCGCGTATTTTTCCAGCTGATACAGCAATAGTTCTACGGTATGTTTTATCATTTACGAAAAATATTTGAAAATATTATATTCGAATATTATATTTGAGTCATACTTAACCTAATGAACAATACTTTATCAATCTGCTGGTGGTTGTTCTGTAAAGAACATTGTTGTTGTGGCAACCTGTTGCTTCATGAAAATACTTGGCATAAAGCTCACAAGTGTAATTCTTAAAATTAAATTTTTTTAAATATAAATATACTTTATCAATTTTATCGGTAGTTTAAGAGATAGAGGTGAAAATTATTTTTCATATTTAATAATTTACAAAAATTTTAGAGCATTATATACTATTTTGAACAAGCCAGCAATACTTTTCTAGGATTTTTTTTTCTTGCTCGTGCAATTAAATTAATTATTAAGGTTTTCTGGTCCAGAATCTATTTTTAACTAATAGTATTCGGGAACTAAGAGGAAACTCGATGGTACTTTTAGTGCAAGTTTAATATAATAACAACCCAAAAATTAATCATTCACGAATTCTGCTTACCAGATCATAAAATAAAAGTTGTGCATTTTGTTTTTGAAAATTATAACATATACAATAGAAACTTTCGATTACCAACACAAAGAAAATAACTATTTAGTTTTGGTGCTCTTTTCATAATCATAAACGATATAACTCTTTCAACTTCAAATTCTATTCAATTTCTTGTTGCGCTTGCATTTAATGAGTGAATGAGTTTTTTTACGAACAAACGAACAAAATTTTAATTTCGATTTTCTACAAACGAACGAATAACTATTTTCTACGAACGAATAAACGAACAACTATTTTCCACGAATGAACAACTATTTTCTACGAATAAACGACGTTGATCAACACACGCAGCTCCGTCAAGGTAGAAAATTACCTCTCCGAAACCTTCAATACCGAAAGAGGTTTCAGATAAGGCGATCCACTGTCTTGCGATCTCTTCAACATCATCATGGAGGGGATCGTACGAAAGGCCGGTGTGCATCGTAATGGCACCATTTTCTACAAAGGTGCCCAGCTCCTTGCGTACGCTGATAATATTGATATTGTCGGCAGATCCAAAAGAGATGTTACCGCTGCTTTCGCCGCTATCGAAAAGGAATCAGCCAAAGTGGGTTTGACGAAAAATGAGGGTAAAACAAAGTATATGCTGTCTACAAACAAGGGAGCGCGGTGTTTAGACCCCCACGTTTCATCCGGCAGCTATAACTTCCGGCAGCTATAGCTTCGCAAAATCTTCGGTCCTGTTCGAGTCGGCGATGACTATCGCATCCGAATGAACCACGAGCTGTATAAGCTCTACGAAGACATTGACGTAGTGCGGCGTATAACTGTTCAGTGGCTACGCTGGCTATGGCATGTCCATCGTATGGACGGCGAAGCTCCAGCGAAAAAGGTGCTCGAGGCGAGGGTCGTTGGTCAACGACGACGAGGGAGATCATGACTCCGATGATGTATCCGATTGGAGAAGGCGCGCGCATAGCAGAGGCGCCTGGCGAGAGCTAATGAGGTCAGCTGAAACCTGAACACGGGTTGTTATAGCCACCTAAGTAAGTACAATTAAGGCTTTTGTGAAGTTTTAGTCAAAGAATTTCAAAGAAATTAGTTGTTAAGTTTCAACGTTATTCCAGCAAATTTCTGATTAGATGAGTGGATAATGTGTGTGGCTTGTGTGTGGCCAATACAAAGGTTCCAAGTTCAGTCCACTCTGGGTGAATAAAGCAAATATACAAACATTTTTGGAATTTAAAAAAAATTACTCTTCTAAGATAAAAAAAAAAAAATAAATGAAATGTACTTGCAGAAATGTACGTATGCAATAATAATAATAAAACAGGTTTACACGGTTTTAGACCAGAGAAGACGAAAGTAGTTCTGAATGTATTTTTCAATACATAAGTAGTCCACATCGCTGAGTTCAAATCCGTAGCTTGTTTTTGTCAGGTCAAGTTTAGGAGATATAGACAAACATGTGAAAATGCTTCTGTTTCTGTTAAATGGGCCGCATCTTTTTAACGCATCGGATGATTTCGGATGATGATAATATAAGGCCTAACCATATCTGTTTAGTGCGATTCATTTTCTTTTGTAGTTTTCATAATATAGGTCTTAGTTTAAAAATTTTCAAAATTTCACATTTTATGCATTTGCAGTCATGAAACTTTTTAATCATTCCATGTTATTTAAAAAAAAAAAAATTGTTTTGACGGATGGAAAATCTTTGGAATTTAAGCAAGACGTTTACCTATTGTCAATGCCATTTACAGTTGTAGAGTTATTTAAAAAAAAAAACGAATTTTTATTAAACTTATTCTAAGAAAATCTGATGGCGAAAACATAAATTTCTAGTATTTTGTAACTATATTAGATTAACAGAGAATAAATTTAATAAAAATTCGGGCTTAAGTCTACTTTAATGAGCCCGCTGAGTTTCAAGAGGCTGCTTGGGCCACAGGGGACAAATAGGGGGGATAGTGGTTTTTTTTTCAATACCATTATAATCTACCTTGTACGAATGATACAATTAAAATTCTTCCATGCCTTGTACCAAACAACTTTCTGAAATTTAAGCGGGTTCATTAAACTAGACTTGTTCCAAAATTCGGTTTTTTCAAAAAAGCTCTTAAGCTATCAATGGCATTGGCAAAAAGTAAACTCCTTACTTAAATTCCAGAGATTGTCCATCTAAAAAAATTTGTTTTCAAATAACATGGAAAGATTAAAAAGTTGCATGCCTGCATAAATATGCATAAAATGTAAAACTTTGAAAATTTTTGAACTTCAAAGGCATTCGCAAAAAGTAAACTTCATATTTAAACTCCAGAGATTGAGATTGAAAAAAGTTCCATGGCTACAAATATGTACATTATGTAAAATTTTGAAATGTTTTAAACTTAGAAGGCCAATAATTCGTAAACTACACAAAATAATGACTAAAATAAACAGAAATGATTAGGCTGAATATTACTAATTCAAACACTTCAAAGGAAATTGAAATTGGAAATATATGGTCCAATTAACAGAAAAATAACCGTTTTTCACAATTTGACCTATATCTAGAAAACTTGACCTGATACAAGAAAACGGACTACGGATATGAATTCAGGGCGCAAAAATACATTCATCTTCTCTGGTCGAAAAGTTGACCCTTATTTAAAAACTTGTGTAATTTAATTAAAATCTGATCTTTTTCGAATAAAAAGCTTTTCATGTGCTTATATAAAACACATATAAAACTTTATATAAGTTATTGAATACAGGAATTAATTTTAAGGCCTTCTCGATTTGCTTTGACTTTGACTTTGACAGAGTATAAAACGGATAAAAAAAAAAAAAACCGAAATGGCCATTTCAGCCCTAGCAAGGTCTTTGACTAAGCTTCTTATGATCAATTGTGTTGTGCGTGTTGTGAAATTTAGATGAAATTGTTACCTTGGACTCAATGGGCATAACAGGCAGTAGCCAAAAGTAACCGCTTAACTTATAAACACTATAACGGGGTTCAAGTTAACACAAAGAAGATAGAAATTAGAGTGCGATCCTAATGTGGGCCTAGGATTTTTGGAATATATGAGCCTGATATGCTTGACAAAATTGATTTAATTTGGTTCTGTGGAATTTAATTCAGAAAAACTTTATATATTCCATGGGGAACAGTTTTTAAAAAAAACAATAAAATTGCGAAAAATGAACATGGCACGCCTACAACAAAAGAACCATACAATTTTGATGAGATAATAGAGATTACTTTTATTTGTAACAATAATAGTAAGAACCGCCAAACTTGTGGTTTTAAGGCAACAAATCAGTCATACGGAAAAAAAATAATTTATATAATTGAGATAATGTACGTAAAAGGATTTGAAAATTTTGTATCTGGATTGACGGATAAAGATAATGATAATGACAAAGATAGGTGTACATTTTTTGTGTGATATAAACGTATACACGTAAATCAGCGGCCGTAACTTACGTATAGCTTTCCTTTTTTGAGATTAGGACTTCACAATCTTTTTTAGATACAATTTTAAATGAACAACACTGAAAAAAAAATTCGTATTATGAACGAAATATTTGTTACATTTCACAAATTGTTTGTTCTTTTCATCTTACGAAGGGCTTTACATACCACTAAAGAAAAAACTGTATATTTTGCGAAAAAAAAATTAGTTTTTAAATATACGAATAACGTTCGTGTATTGTTAGAATATACAAATACTCCAACCGCAATTTTGAAAATTTTCAAATGATATTCGTACATTTCGCATATTTATATATTGTAGATTTTACAAACGTGCATTCGAATTCAAAAATTTTTGTTTTTTTGAAAACACTACAAATGTTTTTTTTTATGTACCAAGCATTTGTACTTCTACAAATAGTCTCCGATCGTATTTCTACAAAGATTTTATGCGTACATTTTTTTTTTTAACATTTTCGCTGCACTTATTTTATACGAAACATATAAAAAGAATAAAACAAAAATCTTTGACAAATTGAAAAATCTCCGAAGTAAACTGATATGGATTAAATGCTTCCTCTTTCAAACCATTTCTACACATATTACATCAAAATAAACGTGGCTTTTATGAATTCAATATGTAAGCATATAAAGCGTATATTAGATATGTACTTATCTAGATCAATATAGAAACTTACCCGCTCGTCCTGCATGTGGAATTTCATTTTTGAACAAGTGTTCATCTGCATCAGCCGTTGATGATACCTTCGCCTCATTCTCATGCTCATGGTTTTCATCAATATTTTCACCACTCTCATCAGCATTATCATCTATTGACGCGTTAGATTCGGTGGTGGGTCTTTCGAAATCCACCTGATTTCTATAGAATTTCAAACGCTGCGTAACATTGACATCGTTTGCATCGAGAGCATCGTTTAAATATATGAAGACATTCTTTTGAAAGCAGGAAATTGTTGGTTTCTGATAGCAATCTTTAATGATGCCATCCCAAAGTTCATTGTCTGTTGAAAGTCGCTTGGAAAATTTAGCGAAAAACGATGATTTCGTGGATTTTGACTGCTGCGATAATAAAGGCGATGGTGATGACGCCGATGAGGATGTTGTTTGACTTTGACCACTTCCGTTTAGCGAATTGATATTCATTGCAGCACTTTGCCAGAAATCTGCTGCTGCATTTTCAGTCGCTTGGCTTGACTCCGCGGTTGTATTCAAGATGTCAATCAATGGCGTTGTACTTGAGTAGAAATCCACGTTTGTGGACACAAGCATCGCTGGCGTGAGACTATCAATGGATAGCAAAAGGAAGATGGGAATGAGTAGTAGTTGTCTCAGTGTCATGATCGTCGGGTAAGCGGTTGAAGTGTTGCTATGATATCTGGCGGTTTCCACGCGCTTTACTGTTATAGCTGTGGATGATGTTGCTGCTGCTATGGTTTTTGTTGCGATGTTTGGCGTTGGTGTCCTACTGAACTGATTGTTGTTGTTGTTTAAGCTGTCACAATCGCGCATAGCATTTATCGCATGTGGTTGCAATCTTTCAGCTGTTGCTTTATCCGTTGTTGCTTCAAATGTATTGAACAACATCTTTGTGGTTGATTCCATGCACATTTTCTTTTCTAATTTAAACACTTTGACTATTTTGTTTTCAATCATTGGCCAAAACAAAGTAACACCAATTTCTGTTATGTTTTTTTTTTTTTTTTTTATTTTTCAGTTCTCTTATTAATTTATTTCACTTTCATTTTTGTTAAAATTGATTTAAATCCTTAGCATATTTTGAAGATATGTTGAAATTTTAACGCCTAAATAAAGAATGAAAGACATTTTTTAATAAAAAAGCAAATTATTTTTATGGCATTTTGTTAAACTGGTTAAAGAAAACATAATAAGTTAGTTAAGTATTATGCTGCTGCTGTGATATTCTTCAATTTTGCATATCAAATTAAATTTGGAAGGTTTATTTTTATTCAAAAATAAAAATATGCTCAAAACTCTATCGCCCTTATTTACTTGATCTTGTCGTGTAACAGTTAATATATTTTTGTCCTGCATTATATCTCCGATTTTGATGTTCTTATATAACCTTCATAAAAAACAGTGCCTTGGAAGTACTTTCAAATGACATTTAATTAATGGCTTAACTGTTTTGTGCAAAAACATATTCGTACCGAAAGTGCCGTTCGGACGAAATCAAAGACGGAAGTCATTTTGGAGGTCAACGTGCATTTACATTATTTTTAGTGAAATTTCCATATTTTTTTTTTTAAAAAGCCAATAACAGAAAAGAAAGAGGAATATTTGAGGATATTAAAATAGATCTAATTTTTACGTCAGTCAGTTACGTAGTCAGTTACGTGACTGACGTTACACTTTTTCCATTGTAATTAAATTGTGAAATTAAGTAATTTAGAAACAAATTTAATATATTGTTCTTTGCTGGCCTCAATAATTTCATTATTATCTTTAGCCAATACCTTCCATATTTAATAAAACAAAAACATTTACGAAACATTTACTACAAAGAAAAACTATATATGTGAAACAATGCGGACGATTTGATCATTATGGTAAATGAATTAAGGGGTTACATGACATTGGCAGTTTTTTGAAATCGATTTTTTTTTAATAATTTTATATTTTAGTTAATATTCTTAAGATTCTAAGAAAAATTCCTACGGGTTCAAAAGTAACAGCCGGATTAGTGAGAGCGCATTTTTAATTTTTGCGCTACCTACGTACGGTAGCTGGTATATACTTCTTTTACTTGCTACCTGACTTTTGGTGGTTGTTATTGTACCTAACGTACAATATATATATATATTATATTATCGTACCTATTTGAAGGGTGAAGGGTGAAGCCCGAATTGCTAAACGATTGCAAAAAACTATAAGAAACAGCACAACACAAGATAACGAAGGCATACAGTACGAAGCAGGCATGGCAGATTGAAGGTAACCTTTTTTTTCTTTGTTCACAAACTTTGAACGCGTTTATCTCGAAACCATGTTTTCCGTACTAGTTGCGGCACTAGCGGGTTCATTTTTTTAAGAAATTTTTTTAAACTTGATTCGCTATCGTATGACACGAGCTTTTTTTCGATTTTTTATGAATTTTTAAAGTCAGTATATTTTTCGAAAAAAACATACTTTCAAATTTGGAACATCACCAAAAATTGAACAAAAAAAGCTCGTGTCATACGATAACCAATTTTGTTAAGATTTAAAAAAGTCATTTTTTTCCAGAGAGATCGGACAATTTTTGCAACTCCCAGCGCTGCAACCACGAGGCCCCGGTTTTTTCTCTGCCGCCAGTTTGGAGCTCTATAAAACCATGTTGGAGTGAAAAATATTTTTTTTTAATTTTTTTTCTTGTAATTTGTTCAATTCTCTACAATAATAAAACAAAATTTTGGAAAACTGTTTGTTTTTAACTGAGTTATGAACTTTTAAAAAAAGTTCTGTTTTCTCTGCCGCGAATGTCATGTTTCACCTTAATGTATAAATAGTTCAAATAAATAAAACTTAAATGTTTCTCTAAGATAATATCTCAAAATGATATGTTTTTTTTTTAATAACTTTTCATTTTTCATTGATGGTGAACCATTTTCTGAATAAGCCCATATGGAAAAAAATTAATTTTTCCAGTTTATAATTTCATTTTATAAATGAAGAATTATAATTTTCAGAAAATTATGTGTTAAGAAAGAACCCTTATTCTGAACTAGTTCTAAAACTGGCCAGTATTATAGTGCTGTTAAGTTTCCGAAAATATCTTAAAACCGGTTTCTCCAATAACTCGAAAATGACAATTTTTAATAACCAGTTTTTTTAATATTTCAAACGGAATTTTAAACCAATTAAGACCACTTAAAAAAACAAATTGAAAAAAAACATGAAAACGGTGAAAAGTTTTTAACAGCATTTTTAAATTTATAAGTATAATTAAAAAGTTATGAAACATAAATAAAATAAAAATTCCCAATATTTTTCGATAATATCCCCAACTGTTGTTTAACTCTTAAAATGTGTTTGCTTTCTTGTTTTAAGGGTGGGTGCGTATTGAACTAAATTGATACCTAAACTAAATTAAGGTAAAGCAGTTAAGTTTTATTTAAGCTAATTAAGGCTAATTACAAATAGGTTAAAGGTTAAGAAATGTCATTATTCTCTTCTCTTAAGAAATTTCATTAATTTAGCAAGCATTTAGATAGCTCGGAATTTTTCTAAATTAATTTAGGAAACACTGCTTTATCGACACAATTTAGTTTAGGTAGCAATTTAGTTCAATTCGCACACACCCTAAGTAGTAATTTTTCTAAATGAACATTTCGAGAAGTACGAGTAGATATAATTAATATTTTTGAAATGTTAGCTTCTTTAGCGAAGGTATCAACGGGAGTGAATTTGAAACTTTACAAAAGCATCAGTTCGCATAAGCAACAACAAATGCATGCAAACGCGTTGAAAAACAAGCCTCACTCGGCGATGCTGATGTTGATAGCATCCCTACTGTGTGCGGTCGCTAAGAATTGTTTTGCATGTGTATTTTGTTGGTGGACTTCAACTTTAGCGAAGTTATTTATATATGGTAGTCGGCTCTCAACATCTAACCTAAGGTTGCAACCATAAAGAACGTTTATTGCTGAGTCGAGCCGAAAACACACATTGAAGCAAAAGAGATGCATGACTTGGTTTATTTGTTGCTCCAATGTGTTTTTTGGCTCGCCAACAATAAGAGTTTGCTATGTTCACAATAGACATCTGCACGAATACATCCGAACCAGCTTCTTCAAAACATTTGCTTGAAACACGTATACTTACACTCTATCATTGTCAGTGAGTACACTACAAAACAAAAGTAAAACATTAAAGTACTCAAATCCGAAATGTTTTCGATATGAAATTTCCTCGCGTACTTGTGCTCGTATACCAAGTACATGTATATAAGTTAGATTACATAAAAGAATGTTAAAATAATTCATAAAACCTTAAAAAGAATAGAATTAAGTTTTTAAAACTTCAATACTTTTAAAAAAAAGTGAATAAAATAAACTAAAAATAAAGTAGACTTTTCTAGACATGATTTTTTAACATGATCTGCGTATCTATTTCGAGCACAGCAGCAAAATCTACTTGGTGTACTTGCTATGTTTTGAAAAGACTAAGTAAACTGCAGAAAAATAGCTATGCAACTAACCTAAAGTTGTGTACACACTCTGTTAAGATTCAACCGGATGTTGTACACTACTCGCTTCAGCCTGTGTTTGATTTGAAAGTACTGTACACAAGTTTGAAAGATACTATAAAATGTGGTACAGTACGAAAATGTGGAAAATACGAAATTTGTAAACGAGATAGGTGCCGGGTGGGTTACATATGCATTGACAAGTTCATTTTCGGCACAATATTTTAGTAACATAACCTTCTCATGTTTTACTTTCGACCAAAGTAGTGAAGTGTAGGTAATCTGATAGCTCAGTTGGTAATGAAAGAACTTGTAACCACTACTTTGTGTGATAAAATACCGCAGCATGCGAATATTTTTTATTTCTATATAAATGTGAGTTAAAAACTACATTTGAATTATATGAAAGATACAATATATATATGGAAATTCACAGATCTAAGAATAAAACAAATTTTAGCTTCAAAGTTGCATTCGTTAATATTGCAGCATGTGCTGGTTCCAAATCAATCAATCAATGCAATCAATCTGAATTTATCAAAACTCAATTTGAGAAATGCCTAAAAGTATGCTAATGTTCTGAAAAAAGCTACATTTAGATTAAAATTTTTAGACCATAATATACGTTCAGAGTATTGAACGAAAGACTCAATTCAATGATAAACGAAAGAAAAGAAGTACTGATTGTGAAATTTAAGATAAGTTTGAGCTACTCAAATAGATATGTCTTCGTGGCCCAGTTGGTAGAACAGCCGACTATGGATCCAAACGTAGTGTGTTCAATCCTCGGTAAAAGCAAAAATATGAAAAATTTTTAAACACCCGTTTTTTCGTTTATATGCAACCAGTTCGGTTGTTGTTTGCTGTGTTGTAGCTGTGTTGTTGTTTTCATAATAACCATTTCATTACATTGGTCTTACCACCCATCTAGCTCGCCGTATTGTTGTATACGTAGCTATAAAAGTTTCACTTCAAAAATTATAAGCATAAATGTGTGTGCATGTTTATTCCGTCAATCAACACTATATTTAATTTTACATCCAATGATAATATGCTACCGCTTCCGTCGGCAGTCCTGACGACTGCAGCCCGGTTTTCTATTTAAGTTATTTGATATTTAGTTTTTGTTTGTGGTGCAGTGGGCAGAGTGTGTGGCCCACACGCCAGATAACCCTGGTTCAAATCCCACCTAACACAGATAGTTTTTTCAATTGAATTAATTTTTTTGTTCGGCTGTCACCTCTCTGCAGACAATAGCAAAACTCAGAGAGAAGCCAGGAAAAGCTTCTTGAGAACATAAGCCGTTCGGAGTCGGCATAAAACTTTAAGGTCTAGTTCTCGATCATTTGTGTTCAAACTTTTGACAACACACACAACACAATTGGTCATAAGAAGCTCGGTCAAAGTCCTTTCAAAGACTTTGTTATTTCTCTTACAAGATATTATTTAGAGCACTCATTTCTACACACAAATAAAAATTAATGTTATTAATGACCGTGGCGTAATGTATGTCAAAGAACCGCAGTAGATTCGGGTTCAATTCTCATATGATATGGAATTTTATCAATAGAAATAATTTTTTTGATCGGTCATCAGTTCTCTGTAAACAAGTCAGAGTGTAAGAAAGGCCAAAAATGAATCTGTACTACTTGGAATGTACATGAACAGTTCGGAGTAGGCATAAATCCCATTCGAAGTCCTTTCAAGAACTGAAATGGCCAATTCCTTTTTTATTTTGTGTTATTATTTAACTCTGCATCAACAATGTTAGTCGTTTCGACTACCATTTTTCGCTTGCAACTTTTTTTTTCTCCAAACTTATAGTTCTCTCTCGTCACATGGTAAAAGCTGTTCTAAGCTGTTTTCGTTAACATCGGATATATTTTGATTTTTTATTAAACGGTGTGTATGTGTTTACAAAAGCAGTGTACGTCGAAATGAACATGGTTGTCGTTAGGTAGAGCCACTTAATGCAGACAACAACAACAACAACAACAACAGTAGGAAAAAAGTAGTTAAAAAGATATTGAATACTGTTAGATCATGTTCTAACTTGATATGGTGCATAACTTGTAAGTACTGTAAATAATATCTGCATGAAATTTTTTGTTTTGACGTTAAAAAAATATTCAGTGGATGCCCGTGTGACCCGAATTGGTTTCTGTGGGCCTGCTTATAAGAAAGAAAAATTATTCATAATTATCACCTGATATCCCAGGTTTCAAATTCTGTTCAGACATGAACAGGTTTTTCAACAGATCGATTTTCTTTCAGAACATATATTTTCCATTTCTCTTTTTCTCTAAGACCTATTGACCCCTTTTACATTGATCAAGACTTGAAGTCAAGTTTTTTTGACGTTCTCTTTTGAACTTGACGAAAGCTTACACATTGGTCAAGACTTGAATTCAATTTCTTGTCTTCTTTCCTTGTTTTCTTAAAAAATAAAGCGAGATAGGTAGCAAGCAAACTGAAGCAAACTGAATTTTAATAAATTTCTATTAGCTCCTTGTTCCACTTAAACGACATTTTTGGCTATAAAAATATATTATTATTAAAAATATCTACAAAAACCTCATCAAATAACTCACACACAAATTTTACTGCAACTGAAGTCTAACAAACTCACATTGATATGCGCAAAATAAAATAAAAAGTACTGTCAACAACGCGAAAATAACAAAAGGAACACGAAAAAATTGCCGGTACAGCTTCAAGTTTTTTTCCCCCTTCCGTCGCTTCCGATGTGCGGCGAATTGCTTACAAACTCTGAAACTTGACTTCAAGTCTTGATCAATGTAAAAGGGGTCATTGCATTTTTCGAGAACTCAGAACTTAGAACAAGCGATATATATTTGATAAATAAATTTTCAATATTGTGCTTTAGTTTTAAATTTGATTAATTTATAGAATTTTTAATTTGCATTTATAAATAGTTTAAACTAATTAGCTATTAAACTGCACATTAATTAGATTCTGCTCTTAGTTGAAAACTCTTGGACACACATTCACACATATTTATTAATTTAATCTATATGGTTTTCGAATTTTGTTTATATTTTTGTTATACCATTCCTTTTGTATTATATGGAATTAACATAATACATTTATTCTCTGAAATACATCCACTTTCACAAATTCTACTTTACATTTTTAATGAAATGACATAAATTGCACACTTTTTTTTTTTTATATATAATATGAATTGTATTCATGTTTCTGCTCTCAATCTTTTTCAACTGAAGATGTCACATTTTGTTTTGACATATTCAATTTGACATGCTGTATCTCATCTAACCGTAACGAGTTTTTAAATAGATATTATGAAGCACGGCGACTTTAATAACATACTGTGGAAGAGCTAAAAGTTAAAGAGAAATATTTACATTATATACGCGGTCATTAATATACCCAAATTGCACTTAAGACATAGCTAAACTTAAGGTATACCAATTGTGTAACACTGTATAATCGTACATTATAGCATTTTGAAAAAATTCCACGGAAATGGACAAAAATGTCCGAATAACTGACAGAAATCAGTGCTTCTAAACTCAATTCGGATATTTTAGAGAGCTACGCTTGAGATATTAATACAAATGAAAGAATAAAAAGAAGCCGATTTGAAGGGAAAGCAACACATTGAACTTTGAAATAAAATTAAATTCCAAATTTGTTTTGGACAAAGTTTGATTAAATTGGGGTCACACCATACATTTCGAACATTTCAAAATTAACTTCAAATTCAAACTGGAGTCAAACTCTGGTTAGAACTGTTGGTTAGATTGTTCTCCATATTTCCAACTTAATTTCTCTTTAATCTATAGCAACTAGGCTTGAAATCGAAAAAAATAGTTTTTTGTTTATGGGCACAAACCGAACAATGCAGATACTGCAACGAGCTCAAGGTAAAAATTCGTGCCGTAGTTGGATTATATAGCCCGAAATGCTCGAATTTCGGTACAAAAGTGGTACAAAACTTAGCAAAATGAGCCTTTTTTAGTGGCCAATACAGACGGCCACTTGATTGATTGTAAAGCACCAAATTAAATAAAAATACCTCATATATGGAGATCAGTTGTTCACATACCGATATTCACATACCAACATAGAATATGGTGCACCCTGTACATTTATGGGGCATTTCACATAAAGAGAACTACAAAAAACCCTGTAGATTTTGTTTCTTTTTACAACTTCATTGGTCTCTAGAATGTGTACAAGATTTTGGCCCTGTGAAAATCCTAGTTCGGGTTTCGTGATATTGTAAAAAGTTAAATTTTTTATTTGTATACAGGGTGTCCCGCAATTGAGTGCAACTATTTACGGAGCTGAAAGGTTATGTCGAGCTGAGCGAAAATTTCTATGGGAGGGTGGGGTCTATTTTGACATTCTTAGGAGCTTCAGGGTTAATTATTATTTCACGACTTTGATTCACGTTATTGTTTCTAGCAGAAAAACCAACTAACATAACACTTATTTTGATAGCTTATTTTAAGGGTGAATGAAGTCACCTTTCCAACGCTATATCAACAAACCCTACCAACTTAACCGTTACCGAGCTGTGCCCGTGTGAACATGAAATCAATCGATTGAAACTACCAAATTTCAATTTTTAGTGCAAATTTCTCAGAATTTCGCGCAATAAATGCAATTTTTTTTAGCATAAATTTTGTAACTTTTGTTTGATCAATGATCAACGATTTCAGGTAACTGAAAATGTAAGGTGGGAGAATCAGAATTTCTTTAATTGAGATGCTAGGTAGTTTTGGCCAAACAGTAGTTATGTACCAAAAAAACTAACTAGGCCAGCTCTCACGTCTAGCTTAACTTCCTATCATGAACAAAATAATTTAAAAACGTTAAAAAAAAAGAAACGCAAACGACAAATATTAACAATGCAGGATTAGCGGTAATCAGCAAGATTTAAACTATTAATATTAATTTATGTCAACCTATTTAAGAAAGCATATATAAATTATTTGTGGAATGAGATACTAAAATTAAGAAAGAATTAAGAAATAATCTCACGACCCAATTTTATGTTTAAAATAACTGCATTCAACATTCTTTAAATTGAATGTTATTTTTTTTTATACTCGACAGTTACTCCATAATTGGTGTGTTACTAGAGAACGTGCCATTTCGTCAGAATTTGCAACAAACAGCATTGTTTTTTTAAACTTCGTTTGACTAAATTTTACTTGACTTTGCTTACTTTAGTTGCGCTATATTTTTTGAATTTTTTCTATTACGAAAAAAAAGCACTTTTTTATATATCACTACGAATGATGGATGAATTGTTGTTAAATTCGTCACTTTGTTTTTTCAAATTTTATTTATTTTCAACTTCGCGCTTTAAGCAATGCGTGCGCATGCGTTGTTCGTTCAAAACTAATCACTGCAAGATGAGGGCCAACAAAATTCAAACGTCAAGCAAAAAGCAAAAAAAAACTTGTGCCGTGAGTATAGTTAAAAGTTGCTCAGGTGCTGCGCCTTTATGGACGATCGTAGATACTGCTGCTGCTAAATGTTGCAGATACTTATTCGATCGCAGATGCTCTTGATCGCTTGAGATGATTTGGTATCGTTTTATTCTTTTTGTTTTTCAACCATTTTTCATAATGTTGTTGTGCACGCACGTAGCTAAATAAGAAAGAAAGTTTTTAGTCTTCATGCAATTCATTCATTCAATCAACGTTGATGTTGACAATGGTGGCGCATTTAGTTAAAATCATGACTTAATATGTTAATATTTGAGCGAGAGTTTTGCACATATTACTTTGTGGCAGTTGGAGAAGAGACAGAGAGAGAGAGAGTGAAAGAGATATAAATTCAACCGGCGCGTCAAAGAGTTAAGACACGTTTAGTTAAAAGCTGACGTTTTTTAGCTTCGTATTGCTTACCTAGTCACTGCTTTTTGCTCGTCGATCAACATAGGAAGAGAGTGAAAGAGAGAACTTAATAAATTTGCTCACTTCTCCTTGTACCTGTCTTATGTTAGGTGGCATCAACAAATTAAGTCTGTGATTTTGGCATTATGCTGTAAAGAAAAAAAAAAAGTAAAGTATGTTTAATCAATTTTTTTTTTAAAATGTTAAAACTTTTAAACATTTTTGTTTATTCTCATTAAACCAAAGATTATACCAACTGCACCTCAAGTACGAGCTTAATAACGTTTATTTGTTCGTATTTATTTTGTGAATTCTTGTGTCCGAATAAGATGATTCCAGTTCACAAAAATTAAAAATAAACATGCACTCTTTTACATATATGCAAACTTTAAAGTTGGTTTGCGACACTCGTAAAAGATAAGTTTTTGATACGAAAAAGAAGCTTAACGAGTACGTAAAAAATGCAGAGATCTTAAGGCAGTGTCTAGTCTAGAGGAAAAAATGTTGAGTTTTTTAATATTCAATTAAAAAAACTAAAAATATTTTTAGTATCCATTTTCTTATTATATGTTTATTAATACTTCAATAATACACAAAAAAAAAAACAGAAGAATTAAAAAAATTACAGGCTGGTAGAGTGGAGGGTGTTAATAAAAGAGTGCCAGCATCTTAATACGATTTCAATCGTTCTTGTCATCTGAAAAGAAATTATTCATAATTAGGAGAACTAGCTGAATACCCGGCTTAACTCGGGAGTTGAAATAAATAATTTTTGATCTCATTCGTCGATTTGAAAAAAGGAAGGAATTTTGTGTAACTTATGAGAAAAAGTTAGGAAAATCGTGATTTGTGTGTGCGTGCCGCCGATTTCCTGCAAAAATTGCACATTTTAAAAAAAAATCAGAACAAAAACGAATTTTTGGCAATTTGCGAGGAAACTGGACAAAAATTAAATAAGATTTGAAAATAGAAATTGAAATGCCAAAACAACGCCAACTTATGACGCAACTGACTTGCGCATGTGTTGATGCGTACTCAAATACCACAGAATTCGGCATCAGCTGTCCTGATTTGAGAAAAAAGAAAGTGGAATATAAATACACATAAAGAAGAAAGGAAGATATTTATCACCTTTCGCGCTTTGCTACGCCTTACTGTATTTTGTAGTAAAGCGCCCACTGGGGTTCAAGATATAGCAAAATACATAGCGCCAAAAGACTCACCGCACCTGAAAATCACTTATAAAAATCATACTTATCGGATGAGTTGTTTTGAGTTTTTTTGCGGTATTTGTACAACAGCGCCTTCTGGTTTTTGAGATAGAATAAAAAAATAACGCCAAAGCGCTTTCCATTCACGATAATCAAATCCTATATATCCGATATACAAATTTTTATCTAAATCGGATGAGCGGTTTTTGAGTGTTTCACGATTCCTTAAGTGATTTGAACTACAGCACCATCTGGTGTTTAAGATAGCGTAGAAAAAAAGTCCAATATACCCAACGTATCCGAAAACTCCTAAGTACAAATTTTCACGCAATTTGGATGTACAGCTAGGAGTTTTTCGAGATTTTCAAAACATTTGTACTGCAGTGCCCTCTGGTGCTCGAGATAGAATCTAGCAGATATGCCATAAAAACTCATCGTATCCGAAAACCTCTACATATAAATTTTCATGGAAATCGGATGAACGGTTTTGGACTTTTTTGACTTTTTTGAAAATATTTGTACTACAGCGCCCTCTGGTGTTCAAGATAGAACCGAGTAAATAAGTCGTAAAAACTCACCGTATCCGAAAATCCTACATACAAATTTTAATGCAAATCGGATAAGCGACTTAGGATTTTTTGACGTTTTTTAAAATATTTGTACTGCAGCGCCCTCTGGTGTTCAAGATAGAACAAAGTATATAAGCCATAAAAACTCACAGTTTTCGAAAACCTCTACATACCAACTTTCATGCAAATCGGATAAACGGCTTAGGAGTTTTTTGACGTTTTTTAAAATATTTGTACTACAGCGCCGTCTGGTGTTCAAGATATCAAAAAAAGATAAGTCCAAAACACTCACCGTAGCAGAAAACCCCTAGATTCATATTTTCATGCAAATCGGATGCATGGTGTAGGAGTTTTTCGAGGTTTTTCAAAATATTTGTACTACAGCACCCTCTGGTGTTCGAGATGGAAGAGAGTAGATAAGTCAAAAAAACTCAGCGTATCCGAGAACTTCTTCACACAAATTTTTATGCAAATCGGATGAACGGTTTCGGAGATAAGCTGAGAAAACGAATGCCTGGAACCCGATCGCAGCGCCCCCTACCGGGTCCAACGTTTTTTACTGGATAAAAAGTAGCCTATATGTTGACCGGGTATTTAAGTTTCATTTAAATCCATCCAGTGGTTTTCGCGTGATGCTTTAACAGACAGACAGACAGACAGACAAAAATTATAAAAATGCGATTTTCAGGCTCAGTCATTCAAACTGTCCATCGCAAAACGAATTTCAAAAAAATATTTCATATACAGATTTTTTTTTTTACAATTTTATATATATATAGATATAGATAGATGTCGCTATATCCCAGAAGAAAAAGGAAAAAGAAAAGAAAGAAAGAATGAAAGAAGAATTTTAAATAAAATTAAAAATATCAAACATTTTTTTTTTCCAAACCCCAGTGCCGGTCATGGAAAGATATATTAAAAAGGCCTACATTTAAAGTAAATCGTGGAAAAAGTAGTTTCGAGATAAACGCGTTTCAAGATTTGAGCAAAGTTACAAACGTCACTAAAATAGCTATAACTCTTTAATAATTGAAATTTTAAAAAAATGATTTGGAGGATATACATATTCTTAAAGATCTAATCTTCGGATATATGAAAAAAATCGGTTTTTTCAAAATTCTACACTAGAATACTAAATTATTCGAGTTGACGAATAAAACTATAAATTAAAAAAATTTCTGCATTTTGATCCTGTTTTAACCAAAACTGCCCACACCAAATTTAAAGTTAATCGGTCCATTAGAACTTGAATTATCATGCCAAATGTGTTTGAAAAAGTAGTTTCGAGAAAAATACGTCACTAAAAAAGCTATAACCCCGTAAATAATTGAATATATAAAAAATTTATTGAGAGGATATATTCTAAAGATCTAGTCTTAAAAAATATGAAAACAATCGATTTTTTTAAATTCTACATTAGAATACTGCCTTAAAGAAATTTGCGATGGAAACTATATATTAAACATTTTTCTGCATTTTGAACCTGTTTTTGTTAAATGACTCCGTTCTTTTCTTATGTTATATTTGACCAATTTTTATTTTAGATTTGAATTAAATGTTTCTGAATTTTTTTGGTCTTAGTTTAAGTACAAATAAAAACTTTATTACATCTTTTCCCGGCGTTTCAGTAGTTTTCTCCACCTTCTTCCCGGTTTATGGAATCTTAAATTTGTTCGTCCATGAATTTCCAACTGAATCATTAACGATTTTTTTTTATTAAATACATATTTTTGTAATATTTTTAGTATTTCAAATTTATGACGTACCCATTCACCCATTAATGATAAATTATAAATAATACAGGGTGTCTCGCAATTGATTGCAACTATTTACGGAGCTGAAAGGTTATGTTGAGCTGAGCAAAAAGTCGTATGGGAGAAGGTGGTTTATTTTCACATTCTTAGGAGCTGCAGGGTTAATTAAAGTTTCACGACTTTGGTTTACGTTATTGTTTCAAGCAGAAAAACTAAATTACATAATAATTACAATTTTTTTAGTACAGCCAACTTTTTTATTTTTAAAGATGTGCTTCTGTTTTTGGTATCATTCAAAAGAAAATTAAATAAGTTACAAAATTGATCTTAAAAAAAAATTTCATTTATCACGCAAAATTCTGAGAAATTCGCACTCAAATTTGAAATTTGGTAGTTTCAACCAATTGATTTCATTTTCACACGATCACAGCTCGATAACGGTTAAAAGTTGGTAGGGTTTGTTGATATACCGTTAGAAAGGTGATTTTATTGCCTTTACAACGAGCTGTAAAAATAAGTTTCATGTATATTAGTTTTTCTTCTAGAAACAATAACGTAAACCAAAGTTGTGAAAAATTAATTAACCCTGTAGCTTCTAAGAATGTGAAAATAGACCCCCTCCCCCCCTCCCATACGATTTTTTTCTCAGCTCGACATAATCTCTCAGCTCCGTAAATAGTTGCACTCAATTGCGGGACACCCTGTATATCATAAATTCAAAAATGGGTTCTTCAAGAATTGAAGAAAATAATTCTAACTTAAACAGATTCATACGCAAGTAAACACATACAAAGGCGTCTTTTGACAAAGTTTTTTGCTTTTGTCGTTCTCCCCTTAGAAAATTACATTAAATACCTTGTTTTTTAAACAATTTCTTATGAGAAAAGTAACGTTGAAAAACTAATAACATAAATTGCATTTAAAAAACATTGTTCGTAAAAATGTTTAACCATTTATAACCAATTGCGTATAAGAAAGATTTGATTTTCAGTAGTTTTTACTCCTACAAATAATTATAATTTATTATTCTTTTACGAACTATAAGACGAAATTTAGGCGAATAATTTAAAAATGTTACATTTACGAAGGTTGTAAGCGAACGTTTCTGCCTAAAAGGATAGAAACTGTATTCAAAAGAGATATTTTTTAATCACTGATAAAGAATTCATTTCTTTTTAAAGAATGAATTTAATTTTTTGCAGAATTATACAAATATTTTTTTCTTTTTGTTCAATACTTTTATTGATGTACAGGGGTATCAACAAATTTTAGACATTTAAAAAAAATGAATTGAGTTTGAAATATAAATTTTTACAAAATTTACAACGAAAAAAAAATTACTAAGGATATATTAGGATATAAAATTATTAAGGATATATAATTTTTTTCAAAATTAGATACATTTCGAGGAAAGAAATGATTTCGTGATGAGAATAAATGAGAACAAAATAATTTGAAAGACACAACAGTTTCTGCTAATATAATCACAGTCTAGAATTTGTGTTGTACATTTTTGAAAGAATATATGAGAAATGCACCACATCGCAAATTCTCCATATATATTTTTTTTTTATAAATATTTTATGCATTTTAAAGCTTCAAATCTATTCCATTCCCGTGGCAATGCTATGCAAGTGCACGTCCATACGATTTCCTGTTTTGCACTTTCATCAGCCAACTGTTGCTGAATACTTGTTTAGTTGTTGCTCTATTTTATGACTTTTTTTCCTCCAGCTGGTTTTTGTTGTTGCTTTTGTGGCATTCCTTGACTTGCTCTGCTTGTGCTCATTCCTTGCTTCATTGTTTTTTTAACTTTCAACCAAAAAAGTTGTGGCCATTTAGAAGTGAAACCTCTTTTGTCACTTTGGTGTTGTTTGTGAAATGTGCGTAAAGCACTTGCTTAAAACACCAAGAGAGCGCATCGTTTATAGCGCCAAAATTGAGAAGTAAAAAGTTGAGGTACCACAATATTTTTGTTGCTTTGATGGAACCAAATGTAACCGGATAAAAAGTTGCACGCGAACTTGAACTCGAAATCTAACCGGTATTTATTTATGAAAAAGAGTATATCGTCTTTTTGCACACTTCTCTTATATCCTATCTTATTATGCTATGGGAACTATTGCTTGCATGGTTTAAAAAACCAGGAAAGCGTATTTCAAATATAAATATGTACATTGCACATTACCAGACATGATTTGATGGTAACAAGTTTTCTTTGGTTTTCAAAAAAACATATCTGTCTAATTCTAAGATTGTTTTTATTTAAGTATAACTATTGAGGATTTATCCCTGTCATTTTGGTGCAAAAATATTCATCGATAAGGTAGAAAAGTGCAATGCCGCGAAAGATTTGTTTGTTGTTTTTCTTCTTTGTTTTGTTTTTCTTCGAAAAACTCCCTGAGGCCCTTAATAAGTTAGATAAGCATTTAACCAAAATTTGTTAAGAAAATTTTGTGTTAACATCTGGTCTTAAGTTAAATCAAAATTATAATAAGTCTTAAATCAGAAACTCAAAAAAACATCAGAAACATAAAGTTTTCACCTGGGAGCCCATCTTTAAGAGTCAAACAACTTTTATACTTTCTTCAATAACTCTTTATACACTTTTCCTTGTAGAAATACATGCCTGACTCTCACTTTGGACGAATATGAGAGCTTTGGAACAATACTCACCATTGACCCATCAATGGGTCATGGACCTTACTTGGCTTTGCACTACTGCAAACAAACATAAAATTGCCTATTTTGATGAGCTGAGACATTACATCAAAATGGTAGAGAGCATACATTTTTCTAGGTGAAAACGTCAGCTTACTGAAAAGAGCCTTTTTTTCATTTGAGAGTTAATGCTTTTGAGAGTAAATGTCACTCTTGAATGCTCAGAAATAATCGAAATTTAGTTAAAAAGGTCTGTTCAGACGGTTCAATTGGGACTAATCCCGGGACATTTTTTTGTTTTTCTAATTAGTAAAATACAATGTAAGCAATTAAAAAAAAGGAAATAACCATTTCAGCCCATGAAAGGACTTTGACCGAGCTTCTTATGATCAATTGTGTTGTGTGTGTTGTGAAATGCTTGAACACAAATAATCGCGAACTGGACCTACATGTTTTATGCCGATTTCGAACGGCTTATGTTCTCAAGAAGCTTTTCATGGCAGTTTTTACTCTCTGAGGCTTGCCATTGTCTGCAGAGAGGTGACGCCCGAACAGAAAAATTAATTCATTTGAATAAATTTTCTGTGTCAGATGGAGGATTCGAACCTGGGTTCTCTGGCGTATGAGCCACACACTCTACCCACTGCGCCACGGCTGCCACCTTTTCAAGACTTTTGCAAGGTTTTTTTCAAGGAAAGCTTGAAAATTATTTTTGAACAAGGCCTTTTCAAGTTGAGCTAGCATAATTTCAAATATTAAGGTGAAAGTAAATCATTGGTCGGAATTCAATTAAGATTTTATTAAAGCTTAAAAAATTCAGCATTGCTCGAATTTAAAAAGTTTTAAGTTTAAGATACTTACATGATCTTGTCCTTATTTAACGTCATGCTCAAAATAACACAAGCCGAAAAAATTAAGACGGCCCTCAGACCCATCAACCGAAATATAGTTTTCAGAGATCGAAATTTCTTTGGTGGCTCTGGTTTTTGAAGCTATTTAAAGGGGTTGGCTTTTTTGGAACTACGAAATTGAATATTCATCAGCTAAATGCAATTCTCAGTGCTTTCTAATGTACAACTATTTAATTTGAACATTCGATTTTTCAAAGGTAAATAAAGATATCCGAGTGAATCTAAATTGATTTTTTTTTTTTTTTTAAATTGAAGAATACTTCTTTCGAAACAGATCGAAGAAGTTTTTATGGTTTTATGAAAAAAGCACCAATGTAGCAATGTAACATACACTCAAATATGTTATTCTTTTATTCTAAAATATTTAAAAAACCAGAGACACCATACAAATTCCAGCCTCAGATTTGAATTCAGCGCATCAAAAACCTTCGGTAAAGTATGCTCTAGTTTCCGGGACTACATTTTGTCGGTCTGTGTAATCGACGTGGCCCTTTAAATTGGTAATGTATATGTCTATGAAAAATGCTACTATTACAACACTGAGCAAAATATAAACTGTGATATTAACAGTCGCCCACTATTATTTTCAAACTCTGATCATTTGAGAGATTTCCGGTAATTTTTCCGAACATTTTTCTTCGTTAAATAAACGGTTTAAAGGAAATTTTCACAGTCGATTTTATCTGTTGATATATTTCTAGTTTGACGAGTGGCGGTTCTTTTTTATTCCTTTAAATATTTTGAAAGCGCTGTTCTTTTCAATTGTTTTGCTTTGCATGCAAAACAGTAGAAGAGAAAAAGCTTTTTGGCAACACAGTCGTAAAAACTTTCGTCTCAATTTTTGATTCGTTTGATCCATGATACAATAATTACTTACTTACTTACTTACTTAGGTGGTCGTAACAACCCGTGGCCGGGTTTCGGCCGACCTCAACAGCTCTCGCCAGGCGCCTCTGCTTTGCGCGCGCCTTCTCCAATCGGATACACCAAGCGCGGTTAGGGCTTCCTCAGCCTGATCCATCCATGGGAGGCATTGTCTCCCTCGTCGTCGTTGACCAGCGACCCTCGCCTCGAGCACCCTTTTCGCTGGAGCTACGTCGTCTATACGATGGACATGACCCAGCCAGCGTAGTCGCTGCACAGTTATACGCCGAACTACGTCAAGCGCCATAAAGCAGCACAGGTAGAACGAGCGTCTTGTAGAGTGTTAGTTTTGTCGATCGAGAGAGGGCTCTAGAACTTGGTTGCTTACTGAGCCCGTAGTAGCACCTATTAGCAATTATTGTTCTTCGCTTTATCTCCAGGCTGATTTCGTTGTTGGTATTAATGGCGGTGCCAAGGTATACGAACTCCTTGACTACTTCAAAGTTATAGCTGCCGGATGAAACGTGGGAGTCTAAACGTCGCGCTCCCTTGTTTGTAGACAGCATATGCTTTGTTTTACCCTCATTTATCGTCAAGCCCACTTTGGCTGATTCCTTTTCGATAGCTTCGAAAGCAGCGGTAACATCTCTCTTGGTTCTGTCGACAATATCAATATCATCAGCGTACGCAAGGAGCTGGACGCCTTTGTAGAAAATGGTGCCATTACGATGCACACCGGCCTTTCGTACGATCCCCTCCATGATGATGTTGAAGAGATCGCAAGACAGTGGATCGCCTTGCCTGAAACCTCTTTCGGTATTGAAGGTTTCGGAGAGGTCATTTCCTACCTCGACGGAGCTGCGTGTGTTGCTCAACGTGATTCTGCAAAGTCTAATCAACTTTGCAGGTATACCGAACTCAGACATTGTTGCGTATAGGCAATCCTTTCTCGGGCTATCGAACGCAGCTTTAAAATCGACAAAGAGATGGTGTGTGTCAATTTGATTTTCGTGGGTTTTCTCCAGGATTTGTCGTAGCGTGAAAATCTGGTCTATGGTGGACTTACCAGGTCGAAAGCCACACTGATAAGGTCCAATCAGTTTTTTTGTAATCGGCTTTAATCTTTCACACAGTACGCTTGAGAGAACCTTATTTGCGATGGAAATAAAACTGATACCTCTATAACTTGCGCAGATTGTTGGGTCTCTTGTCTTAAGTATAGGGCACAGTACGCTGAGGTTCCAATCGTCGGGCATGCTTTCTTCTAGCCATATTTTGCTGATGAGCTGATGCATGCGCCTTATCAATTCATCGCCGCCGGTTTTAAACAATTCAGCTGACAGGCCGTCAGCACCCGCTGTCTTATTGTTTTTGAGTCGTTGGATAGCAACTCGAACCTCTTCATGGCTAGGTGGTGGTACTTTCACTCCGTCATCGTTGATTGGTAGCTCTGAACTGCTTTCTCCATGGACGGCATTGGTGGAATCGTCGCCAGTAAGTAAATTGGAGAAGTGCCGTCTGCACAATCTCAGCACACACTGCGTATCCGTATTCAGATCTCCATTTTCGTCTCTACAAGTGGATGCTCCGGGCTTGAAACCTTGGGTTAGACGCTTAACCTGTTGATAGAATATTCGTGCATCCTTCTTGCCCTGGTATACCTCTAGTTCCTCACGCTCGCGCTTTTCCTGCTCTCTTTTCTTGCGTCTGAAAAGGCG
This sequence comes from Coremacera marginata, assembly GCA_914767935.1. NCBI lineage: Eukaryota > Metazoa > Arthropoda > Insecta > Diptera > Sciomyzidae > Coremacera > Coremacera marginata. The sequence goes on along the minus strand of OU612043.1, from coordinate 202,904,813 downwards.
CCTCTCTTCCTTCTTCTTTTCGTGGTAGTTTTCTCGCACGGCTCGCGTTGCAGCTGACTGCAGCGTTTTTCTATATGCGGCGTTTTTTACTGCAGTCGCGATGCGACACTCCTGATCATACCATTGGTTCCGAGGTTGCGGGCGCCGGAAACCAATGACTTCTTCAGCGGCAGCGCGCATGGAGTGGGATATATGCGCCCAAAGTCCGCCGGCGTCGTAGGGTCCAGAGGTTGGTTGGTTGAGCTTAACCGAGAGTTGAGCGGAGTAGGCTTCGGCAGTCCGTTGTAATTGCAGCTTGGCGACATCTAGCTTTCGTTGCATTCCTGTGCGTATGTTCTTCGCATTGCATAATCGCATGCGGATCTTGGCTGCAACAAGATAATGGTCGGAGTCAATGTTGACCCCCCGAAATGTACGCACATCTAGAACACTAGAGACATGCCTTCCGTCGATTACAATATGATCAATTTGGTTTCGCGTTTTTTGATCCGGGGACAGCCAGGTGGCCTTGTGGATGTCGAGGTGCTTAAATCTGGTGCTACTAACTACCATGTTTCGCGCCGCGGCGAAGTTGATCAGTCCTCCACTGTTTTTCGTGGAGGTCTCATGAAGACTGTACTGACCGACAGTGAGGCCATAGATGCCTTCCCTTCCGACTTTCGCATTAAAATCGCCGAGGACTATTTTCACGTCATGGACCGGAAGGTGGTAGTATACGTCCTCAAGACTAGCGTAGAAAGCGTCTTTGACGGCTTCGTCCTTTTTCTCCGTCGGAAAAATTTTGCCTTGATGCGGATCGTGGCCAATCTTTCGTTCACAGGTGTGAACCGGGAAACAAGGTGGCGTAGTTTCCGGCTAACAACGAATCCACATCCAAATTCGCTCCTCTCCGCATGGCAGCTGTAGTAGATATCACAGTGTGCTTGTTTAGAGCAGCCTTGCCCTTTCCATCGCATTTCCTGGATGGCGGTGATGCCAGCCTTTATTGTTTTGAGGGCTTCCGCCAGTTGGATAACGGCACCTTCCCTATAAAGGGTTTTGACTTTCCAGGTGCATATCCGTAAATCATTGTCCGTTTTTCGTTTGCGGTGGTCGTCAACGTAATTGGGGTTCTTATCCGAGGCTGGTTTAGTTTTCATTGGGCAGTAGTAATGTGGCGGGACCCAAACCCTGCGCACATTCCATGTTTAAGGTCTATGAAGCGACCCGCCGCCCAAATTAGCCGTCAAACTGACGGATGCCAGTTTACCGTTGCCCAGGGAACACCACTTGGAGGTATGAGTCAACTTGAGACGATTTCGACATGGATAATGCTGGCCTCGCCAGGTTGAGGCGGTCAGATACGTTGCCATGTGAAGGTTCGCCCCCTGTTCCCCGATTACAATAATTACAGGTCCAATACAATAATTACAGGTTATATAAATGGAACTGACATTGTTGTCAAAAGTGGGCATATACAGTAGAGGCTCGAAAAAGTTAAGTAGTTTGTTTTAGGGGTGCTTAACTTTTTTGAATTCTTAACTTTTCCGTGATATTAAAAATTTCATGTGATTAAACACCTTGTATATATGTTTTTATTGTGTATTTAAGTATTATACATACATACATACATAAGTATGTATAGTTTTTTTTATGGCTTAACATTTTTTTTAAATGTATGTATGTGCTATCCAGTAGCTTTTATAAAAAACGCATGTAGCAAGAATAATAAGAAGATATACATATTTATATTCATTATTATAACGTTTATACGGTGTTTGTTACTGTGAAGTAATCAGTAACCTTATTCTGATGTAGCCTTTTCCCCGAATGCGATTTTACGATGTCCGATCGTAGTTCGAGAAGCTGTGAAATATGTTTGTTGGAGAACATCGTATTGTACTCATTCCATTTGATCAGCGTATTCACCGCGCATATAGCATCATTGTAAGGTACAAACTCTGGAGCTTCTGAAACATTGTCTTCATCTTGACCCGTGCCTGTGTCCGTTTCATTCTCATCAATCAAATCGGAGTTCCATGCAGTAATCTCTTCAGCTGAGAGAGTACAATCAGGCGCAAGTCTTGTCAACAACTGTTGTGTCTCTTCGAATAAGTGATTATAAAAGGGATCCGGTGGAAACAACACCGATAAAGGGATATCGTCTTCGTCATCGTAGTGATGATTATCCCAATTCAGCAATTTATGCCAAGCCTTTTGTAAAACGCTTTGAGTGCACGCATCCCATGCAAGTTTTAATAGCAAAATTGCGTGACGAAGATCGTGTTTTTTCAATAATTCGTGAATCGACAAGCCCTCTTGAGCCACAATGGACGCCAATAACTGATTACGATATGAAAGTTTTGTCACTTTTATTGGATTCTGGTCCATTGGTTGAATAGCTGCTGTGACATTTGGTGGAAGAAGCATACAAAATATGTTCCCGTCATCAGAGCGAAGGTCTTCAATAGGCGAGTGCGCTGAACAATTATCCAATAGAAGAATGGCCTTTGGAGGCAAGTTATTTTGCGCACTAAAATGACGTACCTATAAGAAGAAATCGAAATTTATTTTAGTTTAAAATCACTTATTGAATAAAATCAATTCTTACTTCTACTACAAACGTTGTATGAAACCATCTTTTGAAAATGTTGGCTGTCATCCATGCATTTGCAGAATAATCATAGCCTAGAGGGTTTTTAAAATTTAGAAAGCATCGTGGCTTGGCAGCCTTCCCGATCACAAGTGGCTTAAGTTTGTGTGACCCTTCTGCATTGGCGCATAACATAAATGTAACTCTTTCCTTACGTATTTTTCTGCCTGGCGCAGTCTTTTCACAAGCGGCAACGTAGCTTTTATCAGGAAGACATCGGAAAAAGAGGCCAGACTCATCAGCGTTGTACAGTTGTTCATTTGTGATTTCCATTTCATACATTTTTGACCGCAAAGCATAAATAAATGGTGTGATTGTTGACGTGTCGCTAGATAAAATTTCACCACAGACCTTAAGAATGCGTATTCCATGTTGGCGCTTGAATTTTGAAAACCAGCCTTGACTTGCTCTAAAGTCATTTGGGGTTCTATCTGGATAGATTTGTCCGAAAAGTTTCTTCGCCTTAGCTTTTAAAATAGGACCACTTATTGGACAGTTTCTCTCGCGTTGATCTAAGAACCATTTGTACAGCTGCTTCTCCAATTCCTCGTATTCTGCCTTTTGCCTAAATTTTTGCTTTGTTTCTTTTAATTTTTAAAATTGAAGCTTCAGAAACATGAAAATCCATGGCCAATCGATTGGCTAAAACGCCTGCATCTAATTTTTTTAAAATTTTGCATTTTTCGGCGACCGATAACCTTTTTTGCTTACGTGCTGCTGACATTGTTGCGATCAAAGCAAATCAAATGCGACTGGTCTCTTAAGCATGCAACTGATGTGTGCAAATATATTTACGTATGTAAGCATTCGCAAGAAATTTATAAAAGTAAATGTCGTTACATTTTTTTGCTACTATTGTGTGCAGCACTGCACACACATATATGACTCGAAAATGTTAAGAAGCACTTAACTTTTTAGAGCCCCGTGTGGTGACTGAAAGCTGCTTAACTTCTCCGTATACTTAACATTTGCGCGTCTTAACTTTTCCGAGCCTCTACTGTATTGCCAAAATTAGCTGATGACAAAAAACGGTGTTGCTTTTCTTAACATAAAAAGGGATTTTTCTTATTAGAGGCACAATCATTTTTTAAAATGGCACAATTTAAAGATTTGGCTTATTGGTTTCGTTTTGCATTGTTTTTAAGAGAAAATAAGAGAAGGGGATATATATTAACCCTTAAATTGGATTTTATTAAACCAGATATGTTATATGAATATCCGAATGTGTCGTTTTGCGCAGTTTTTTTTCGTAAGCAATAGCTTATCTGTTAATTTAACAGTTAATTTAAGAGTTAATTTGGGGTTATATCTACGAAAAGAACTGATAACGGAACAGTTGATTCTGTTAAAATATTAACTGTAAAAACAGTAAATTCAGACAGTTTCATCTGTTAGATGGGATCGAACAGTGAAATCTGTTGTTTCAAACCATGAATTGTTTGATATCACAGTATTTTTCCCTAAGTGTACTGAATACTGAAAAACTTGTGTCGCCTTTTTACGATATTATTTGAAAATGTTTTTTATTTTTGACACATTGAATAAGAAAAACTTGAATAAACATTGAATAATAAAAAATTTTATTAATTACGTAATCGATCAGGATTGTACAGAAAAGTTATATAACGAAGAAAATTATTTGGAATTATTATCAAAGATGTTTTTGAATGAGTGATGCATATAAAAGCTGAGCTTCTAAGGGTTAAGGCACAGTCTGGTTTGGTAGGTAGATATATGTGCAAAGACATGTGATATGTCTACGAATCAAGTTCAAGTGTGAGCATTATTCTAAAGATATGAGCCAAGCAAGATGTGTATAATTGCAACAAAAATAACAACAACAGTAGCAATAAGAGTCATTGTCACGCGTTGAACGTTTGAGTTTTCTATTACCGTAACCATTTTTAATTACAACACAATTTTTTTTTTTTTATTAAACTGAACACGTTACTCTTCTAAGCCATGTTTAAGGTTTTTGTTTTGGTCACTCCATTAGCCATGTTTTTATGGTTAAGCATGTCTTTAATGTTGTTATAAGTAGAATTTAACTGTATGCTACAAATTTCATTGCCTTAACATAAAATGCATGAATGATGTAAGATGATAAAGAAATAAACATTTTCGGCTTTAGTTTTGTGAAATTTAGTGGCACTAGTAGAAAGTCATTAAATACAGAATCAGTCTTTTATTCGTGCGTTTGAATGTTTCAAAGCTTGTGTCAATGATTGTGTCTGGTCAGTTATCGTTTTAACACATGGCTGCACATAATGGTGATATAATAGAATGCTATAAAAAAAGTTCATATTATGGCTTTGAGAGCTATATAAATTAAATAAAAAATAATCGAAATTTGTTATAAATATTGCAAGTATTCTTAAACCCATAAATGACAACATAACAACTCATGTTTTAAATGTTTCCGCAAAGAACCCGGTGGATAAGATTATAATATTAAGAATATGTGCTCAGTTACTCCCTGAAAGATTTAAAGTTCTTAAGGTTAATATACGTGTAAATTTAAAAAAATATTTTTCTTTTTGTTTGCTTAATATGTTCTTCATAGTTTCTAGAATATCAAACATAATTTTAAAACTATACCTGGCATTGCAGATTAAATAATAGTAAGTTTATCAACCGATAATTTTAAAAATATATGCAAAATTTCGAAAAATAAAAGCTATAAACGCGATTTCCTCGAAACTAGTTTTTTTAAAACGGTTCAATAGATATCTCGAAATATGAAATCTATTGGTTCAATTGCAATGAATCTTTTTGCATTTTATTTGTAATTTTGTCCTTTAGGCATCCCTCTTAAATTCAAGTACCTACTATTTTTTAGTTTTTTTTTTTTATTGACAAAAAAGCGCGCGAAAATCTACCTCTTTTTTTAATTTTTTACTTTAACTTTCGCCATAATTTTTAAAAACCCTCCGGTGGTCGTGTGTAGGGGGATGCCAAATTAGTCTGTACTTTAAAATGACATTTGATCTTTTGTTTCAGTTACAAGGGAAAGGCGATATCCATCGAACCGGTTTGGATGTCTTTTTCTTAATATAATTTTCAGCGCCCTCAATATTAAAGCCCTCTATATTTTTATAAAGCACTTTTTATGTACAATAAGCTGTATAAGTTCGAAAAAAACTAATAATTTTTTGTATCTAAAAAAATTTTTTGAAACAAGCTGCGTTTTTTTAGTGGTTGCACGTATATTGTAACTTAAATTAACTTAAATTGATGTGATATGAGTTAATTTTAAAAAGTCAAAGCATAAAAATTGTAAACTGAACAATATAGTATGTGATAACGTTACGAACTCAAGAAATTTTAAAACTATCTCTAAAAGAAGATTTATGATTTTCACAGAAATAAGAGCGCCATCTTAAAACAATCTTATAAAAGTTGTTTTCTCTACACTGGGCTAAAAAATGTTTTCAAACTCTCGAAACGTTTTTTTTTTTATTATTAACCAACTGTTGTCTTGAATTAATTGTTTTAATTTAACTAACACGTTTATTGTTGTCAAAAATGTCATTAAATGTTTTCGAGCTTGTAACAGCATTAACGGAAATTATATAACAACTGTTAAAAAAAAATTAAATAAAAGCTTAATTAAAAACCTCTTCCTTTAACTACACAATTAAAAATATTACACAAGCATAGTTTAGTTTCATTAAAACTTCAGACCGTTTAAAAAAAAAATACATTTTAATTATTCTATGTCGAACAAACTTTTGCTGTCCACATGGTACATAGTAACACATAAAGTTATTATCCGTTGTATATTCATATTAATGTGTCTGGCGCACGGTGGAACCAGGCGAATATTTAGAAAATTTACAGAAAAATAAATTTAATATATTATATGAATATAAATTAAATATTAACATCATTAATGTAGTAAAATATTAATATAATTAACAACTCATACTTCAGACTGTAAAAATATAAAAGAAATTTGCCAAACTTTTGTTTAAGATCTAACACCCATAATTTTTGGACTATTTCGGTAGTACTATATTAAAATACTACAATTGTCAATTTTTATTCGATTTTAACATTGTTAATGTTAGATAATCCTAACATGTTAAGATTTTATTTTTTTAATTTTGTATAAAAAGGTTATTTAATTTTAGATTTGTTTGAAACCTTTGCGATTGAAAATCTGGTACATAAAATTTGGCAAATTTTTACAACTTTAAAAAATAAATAAAATAAGGAGAAAGTTTCGATAAATTTTAATAAATTATTCATATTAGTACAAAATTTAAGTATATTATTAGTAAAATTTAAGTTATTCCCAGATGCACATTTAGTGACAATCTCTAACCTACTTCTACTCCTTTGCTGTACTGAATACTTATTTATTTTCTTCACCATCCCCATTAATAAATCCAAATTTTAGTTTAAAATTATTTTCATACCCATATATAAGTTTCTTTTGTAATTTTTTTATAGATTTGCCGTGTTTGGAGACATCATTTTGTATGAGAGATGGGTGTGCTTTTCGACGGATTTGAAACATTTTTTCTACATAATAGTCTGTTTTTTCAAGTATTGTGTATATATAATAGTATTATTTTGTTTATTTATCGCGGAGTTCTGACACTTTAAGAAAAACATTTTTATGGATGGTGATGGAATTTCCGCTCGATTTCAACCATTTTTACAAATTTTAATGTTCTGGAAGTTAAATAATGTATGCGGAATGAAATATGGACAAATTTAAAAATGTTGAATTAAAAAAAATTAAAGTATACAGGGTGTCCCAGACTTAGAGTACTATAATGTGGGGGCTGATTCCTCGTGATGAGACGAGCAAAAAATTGTATGGGTGGGGTGGTCGCAAATGCCCCCCTAGGGGGCTAGGAGGGAAAAACAAAAAATTAGGTGTCGTTACGTTTTAATCCATAGCTAGCATATCTCTGCAACGATTAAAAAAACCATACTTTGTTGAAAAGAAAATTAAATTTGCTTTAAATTACTTTTGCAAAATTTTTCCATAAAGTCATAAACAAAAAATGTATAAGCACCTGAAGTCAAAAAATATGTTTTTTTCTTTAAAAATTCAACTTTCAAGGCGATTTTCTCAGAAAAAAACCAAATGTTTTATTATTTTTTATGACGCAGTTTTTTTCCTTGGTCAATTCTCTAAAAATCCATCATACATTGTTTATACCTCAGAGATAATATTTTTCGTATAATATCGATTTTTCGATTCTACCACTTTTTCCTCCCACTGGGGTACTTAATGCAAGCAAGGCGACTTTGTTTTTTTGTTGCTTACAATAACTAGTAAAACAGTTAGATTTAACGGAATTAAGAAAAAAAAGCAATTTCTCATTATTAAGTGCATCACATGCCTGAATCGACACATTCTTTCACCGATCGTAGAGTTATAATGTTTTCCAACTCAGAGTACGCAGACATTATTTTTTGTTACGGTTTTAGAAAATTTTTAGAGAATTGACCAAGGAAAAAAACTGCGTCATAAAAAATAATAAAACATTTGGTTTTTTTCTGAGAAAATTGCCTTGAAAGTTGAATTTTTAAAGAAAAAGACCAATTTTTTGACTTCAGGTGCTTATACATTTTTTGTTTATGACTTTATGGAAAAATTTTGCAAAAATAATTTAAAGCAAATTTAATTTTCTTTTCAAAAAGTTATGTTTTTTTTTAATCGTTGCAGAGATATGTTAGCTATAGACGATTTTTTGCTCGTCTCATCACGAGGAATCAGCCCCCACATTATAGTACTCTAAGTCTGGGACACCCTGTATAATATAAAAACTAAAATATATAAAATAAAAATTGGTAAATTTTATTTTAAATTAAACTTATAAATTAATAGTTAATGCACAAAAAAAAAATGCGTCCAATGGGTGCGGCCTTGCGGCAATTTAGTAAATACCGATGTTGGTATTTTGATAAGCTCCGTTTTTATTTTGGCTATCAAATTTTTCGTAGTTTTGGGCCGAAATTTATTGGCATATATTCTCCAATTAAGATTAGTCCAAAAGTCTTCGATTGGACGAAGTTGCTGCAAATTGGGAGGGTTATTATTCTTATGTACATAAGGTATCGAAGCCTATCTATAGCTTCTAAACTCTGTTGACAGTAATGGCTTGATGCAAGGTCAGGCCAAAACATTATATTTCTATTGCTGTGCTTGCTTCTTATAATGTCAGCTACGTTTAGCAAACAGAAGTTGGCATACCGTTCACCATTGACGGCTAAGCAAGACTCAAAAAAAAAAAACTGGCTCTTACATACCCAAAACACTTATTGCGAGTCACAATAAGACTTTTTTTGGTAACTTACAATGTACCAAATATTTCAAATTGTCTTCTACTTTCTTGTTGCGGTCAAAAAAGTGGTATCCTTGCCACTCATTACTATCGAATGTGAAATATGACTCGTCATCCATAATGCAAGAAATAGTTTTAATCAACTTTGTCAAACGTACTTTTTGCACACATTTTTGAGCTTCCGACACCATTGTCTTACTTTTTCGTAAACTTTTTTGGGATTCCCATTGGAATTTGAAATTGAAATTTTTTCTCCAACTCTCTGTACGATTTTGCCACTCTTCCATCAGTTATTCGCCTTAGCTTAGACCTTGTCGCAGAATCATTTAATGTGAACCTTTTACCAGAGCCAGCTTTTTTCCATGTAGTCTTTCTGAGAGCGTACGTTGCCGAGATGTTGTAGATTGTTCTGCGATTAAATTCTTTCTACAACAATATAAGAAAAAATATCCGCTTTTGTCCAGTCAGAATAAGATTTAAAAAAATTACAAATTCTCTCACAACGTTGCTTTTCTTTTTTCGACATTTTGAATACACCTAAGAAGTTACCAGCATAATATTTTAACTGCTTGTCAATATCACATTGGTCTCTCATATAAATAGTTATCGATAAATACGCATCATTTCAGTTATTGATGTTCTACAAGGTTCGATAAGTTTTCCAAATTTCATTCCACATACGTGACACCAAATTTCATTGCATTTCGATAACGTTTACTAGCAATGTCCGCATATTGTATGAAAGCGTTCTACTCTGTTGAGCACAGTGGTTTTTGCGGCAATAAATAACTTTTCCAAATATCCTGTTTCCTTAATATAAGCTAAAATATTAACTAAAATACTAAAGACTAAAATATTAAAGTTGGATAACCAGATAAGAAAAATATTTAAAAATTTTTTGAAAATGTGAACTAGATTTTTTCTTTTTTTTTTAACACATGAAACTTTTGCATGCATAGCTTTGGCAAAAATGCAGAATATTTGACGATTTTATTAATAAAACCTTTAGTTTAACAACCTGCTTTAAGACATATTTTGAAATAATATATAGTATATTATATTTTATATTTGTTTTAGCTTATATAAGAAAATATATGCAGTTTTTTTGTTTTTTTATTAAGAATCACTAAGAACATTAAAAATTGAAAAAAATCAAGCTTTAAAATAATTTTTCCTTGTAAGCGCTTTTTACCGATCCGGGCTAATTAGTTTCAACATCATGGTGGAAATGAAACTACTTAAAATTGCGACCCAGATAATTAAGCCCCTTTTTCCAAAATTTCATATGATTTCTTCTGAAGATGTGCATTTTAAAATGCAAGCCTGTAAGTATGCACTGTTTTAAACAACTTCTTCCAGTATCGACTAAAGGCAAAAAGCACCACTCAAAGTATATAAATACGAGTATAAAGAATTGCTTTAAATGTTTTGCAACTATGTAAACATATATTAATTTGCAACATTAATTAAAATTTAACGTAATGAAGAAAAAATCGTTCTGTTATTATACAGTATATTTCATTGTTATGCACAAATTAATAGAGACTAATTAATTGCTGCCATTTATTTTATGCTAAATAATTATTATATTGTATTACAGTTGCGAAGTGAGCTATACCTAAGGGGGGGAGGGGGTGAGGCCATAATTCCTTATTGTTTTCCCACAGTAATGCCTCATTATTAAAGAAATTTAGTCGATAACGAATAATTTTTTTTTAATAATGCAAGAGTTAGAATTTCAAATCAAGTTTTGTGCGAGGAGAATTTGAAAAATTAACAAGATATTGTAAAATTTCATAATAACCTTAAAGAAAATTATAAATTCTTAATAAATGCAGAATTTGAGTTAATAATAAAAGAAGCTCAGAACGCATCAAGAAATAAACAGCGATTTTTAGTAAAAAATTAATTGAATAAAAAATTTAATCTAATGGAATCTAATGGATTTAAAATAATTTTTGATGGAATAAATGTGGGTTCAGCAATTGACATACAGGTTTTCAGTAGTTATTGTAATGACACTGCAGAATTGTTCGTTCAGCACTACAAATGGTATTACATGCCTAATAGTATTCATAAAATTCTCATAACTACACGACAGTAAAATAATTTCAGAAACTATTTTGCCAACGCGCTATAAAAATTACCCTCGATAACGAATTAATATTTCTCGAAAATATTCTAGGAAATCTACCAATGAGGATGTTATGCACACGGTGTTAGCATCTTCAGATCCCTTTATATCCTTCGATCAAAAAAAAAAAAAAAACATCTTAATAGTTGAATCTCTAAACTAATATGTTTTAAGCTATTTAATGTTTGCATTTATTCTGATAAAGTTAGATGGAAATTTTGGGAGCATAAAGAGATAGTGGGCTGTGGGCGTGGTATTTTTTTTTAAATGTACACATATATTTCAGATTCTTTAAGCGGGACATGACATTCGCTGCAGAGAAAACAGACCTTGTTTTAAAAATTCATAACTCAGTCAAAAACAAATATTTTTCCAAAAATATTTTTTTGTATTATTGTAGAGAATTGAACAAATTACAAAAAAAAAAAATTCAAAAAAATATACTTTTTTCACTCCAACATGGTATTATAGAGCTCCAAACTGGCGGCAGAGAAAAAAACTTGGCCTAGTGGTTGCAGCGCTGGGAGTTGCAAACATTGTCCGATCTGGAAAAAATGGACTTTTTTAAATCTTAACAAAATTGGTTATCGTATGACACGAGCTTTTTTTTTAAATTTTTCTTCAATTTTTGGTGATGATTTTTGAATTTGAAAGTGTGTTTTTTTTCGAAAAAAATATTGACTTTAAAAATTCATAAAAAATCGAAAAAAAAGCTCGTGTCATGCGATAGCGAATCAAGTTTAAAAGAATACAAAAAAAAAAAAATTCGTCAAAAAATTAACCCGCTAGTGCCGCAACCAGTACGAAAAACATGGTTTCGAGATAAACGCGTTCAAAGTTTGTGAACAAAGAAAAAAGGTTACCTTCAATCAGCCATGCCTGCTTCGTACTCTATGCCTTCGTTATCTTGTGTTGTGCTGTTTCTTATAGTTTTTTGCAATCGTTTAGCAATTCGGGCTTCACACTTCACCCTTCAAATAGGTACGAAATAACAACCACCAAAAGTCAGGTAGCAAGTAAAACAAGTAAATATATACCAGCTGCCGTACGTAGGCTCTCACTTATCCGGCTGTAACTTTTGAACCCGTAGGAATTTATCCATGAAATTTTTTTTCTTAGAATCTTAAGAATATTTAAAATACAGAATTAATAAAAAAAGTAGATTTCAAGAAACTTACAATGTCATGTAACCCCTTAAGTTGTTTAATAAGATTTCAATAGGCGTGGTTGCGGATTTGAAAAAATTTCATTTCAACTTATATACCAAATTTTATTAGTATATAACTAGTCCTGCTTAATGCTATACAAATATCGTATAAAAACTATGGGAGGTGGGCGTAGAATTTTTTTTTTTAAATTTATATCTCAATCGCACAATTTTTGTATGTGCATACTTTCAGGTTGAACATTTTTCAGAACAATCGATGTTGTAAGAGCACTGTAATAATGGCAACAAATAATTACAGTTTGAGTGTTAATGCTTCTAACCAGTCGTAGAACGGGCTTGTATTGTTGTTTTGATAAAACTTCAATACGAAATAAATATAACTTTTTAAAGTTTTTTATGGGAGGTAGGTGTGGTTGTGGTCAGATTTCAAAAAGTTTTTTAATATCTTCTAATAGAGGTAGTTCTAACTGATAGACCAGATTTCATCGGTGTACGACGACTTCTTCATATTTTTTCTAAACTTTGTATTGGATTAAACCACCGTGCGGCGTAGCCATTAACTTGCAGCTTCATATTTATGTCTGTATATAAATATATTGTCAGATGGTGTGTTGCTTTTAAAGAGAGTCATTTAATGGCATAATTCAATTTTTTTTTTCTGTGCACTTTAAACGCTTTTAATAGCATTGCAGTTATGCGTGATGTATTGAAGGTAGTATTTTTTGAGTATATTATTTTTAAAATTTATGACATTAAACTCTAATAGATATGCTATAATTAAATGTTATACCTTGTTATAAACTCTGTTGTAATACTTTGATACCATCATATTTTTTTCGATTTCTTGTGAACGGTGAGTGATAAAAACATATGATGTATGAAAAGTTAAAGCTAATAATATGTACAGACAAAAAATAATGACAGTCATTAATTTTTGTTAGTGTACATTTTACACGATAGCAAAAAATGGGTTAATATATGTTGCAAAATTATGACACCACTCATCGTTAAAGAAAAAAGCTTAGGTAAAGAATAAAAAGCAATCGAATTGATAAATAAAAATTGTAATACTTTAAAATAACTATAAATATTCTACTCTTAATCGACCTTACTTTTTATCGAAGTCTTTGAGCCAAAATCAAACAAAATTATTTATACAGCTTATACGAGCTTAGTACACGTAAAAAATCTTGACATTATCTCTTCTCTTCGGTGAATTCTAGCATAATCTTGTGGAAAAAATTCTGCAGAAATAAATTTCAAGTCTGCTCGTCGATTGCATAAATGTTTCAAACTATCTAAACTGAAACGATGAGTCATGATAAGTGCATACGTGCTAGTTTAACCCTTTAGTTCCAAAAAATTTTTTTTTTATTGGCAAAAAAATTATAATTTTTTGCGTAGTTTTGTGCCAAAAGTATTTTACATAAGAGTGTTCCAAGAAGTTGAAGTTGTTTTTTGTTTATGTGGTGCCCCCTCAATGTTTTTTTTTGAAAAAACAACTTCAACTTTTTTGGGACACCCTAATATACATTCTTTTTTATAACTTAAATGCATCGAGTTGAATAAATAATTTTAACCAATTTCAAAAGAGTCCCATAACAGTCTTTTCCCTGTAATATTCTGTTCATTGGTGAGGATCATTTTTAGCTCAATGGGCATATCATTACGCAAAATGGCAGCATTTGGAGTGAATAAATTTTTATAAGGGGTGGTTCATAAATTAAATGAAGTTCAAACACGTACCACGTTACGGGGTGTGGGTGTGGTCGAACATATGTGACGATGTGTGAAAGAGAAGGGTTGGTCGTGTGTTACGTACAACAACATTTTTTAGTTCAGTTTTAATAATTTTAAATTTTATTATAAATATTGCTTTAATATTTTAATAATAAAATAACACACCTTCACTCTAAAAATTGATTGCTGAAATTTACTACAATACTTGTAGGCAATAGGGTTGGTACACTAACTGTAGTAAATACACACATAAAATAGAATTCAACATGAGTTTTATTTTATATTGTAGTATAATTCAACATAAACTTTACTCTAGATGTTGTAGTGAAATTAAACGTAACTTGTAGAATTTCACTTCAAAAAGTGTAGTAATATATAAAAATCACTATTTTAATAATAGTAAAATTCCACAACTGTTGAATAATTATAACATCATAAGTAGTAAAATTCGACAAATATTGTTTGATTTTACATCAAATGATATAGTTAATTTGAGTATAGGATTTGGGAAATAGACAATTAAATTCATTGCACTTCTCTTCTTTATAAATATATAAATAAAAGTTGTAATATTTAAAATACATAAAATTCTTTCCGCATATATTTAACTGATTCATATTATTGAGTTGACCAGAAATACTTACTATTTTATTATTTAATTTGTCTTTTTATTTAATTTAAATAAAATCAAACCGCACAAATAACACCTCACACGATTATAAGCAAACTCGAATGACAATATACATTCGAATACACACATGTATACACAAATATTTGTTGAATTTTATTACCGTTTATGTCGTAGAATAAAGTTTAACTATTGATTTTGTAGCAAAATTCAACATCTGGTGTTTAATTTTACTGACATTTATGCTTAAATTTAAACATTCGAAGATTACTTCAAAAATTGTAGTAAAATTACACTTCAGTTGAATATTCAACATATTATTACTATCATAAATATAGTAAAATTAAACACATTTTTTAGAGTGTAATAAACCGAACGGATCATGAGCCGAAAAAACTATGTTGAAACCGAATGTACATATAAAAGGCATTTAAAACAGCATCAACAAGTGAGCTTCAAAAACAAAGATCAAGAGCAAGTAAGAGCTAAAGTAACGTTTTTTTTGCTGAACTGAAGTGGGAATTCTTACTCTAAATCAGCCATTGAAAATAGTGGTTATAACTTCAAGTTTAAAGCGAACATCAATGTGTTATAAAAATACATTGTGTCGAAGTGTAACATAGGCAGGTGGCCAAAAACATGTTACGTAATTTAAGAACAACCCCCTATAATTTATTTAAACAAAATTCGTATTTTGTTATATATATTCATGTCTACTTAATATTTTAAAACTACCAGCAGATATGAATAATTGAACAGTTTCACTATTAGAAGTCAGAAAAGGATAATGACGATATTGTGAAAAAGTTAAAAGAAAAGAAACGCATTGTATGATAATGTTAAAGAGTTTATAAAGAAAGAAAGCAATTTTTGCATTTGCGTCATAATTTAATTTGAATATAGGCGTTTAAGGTTCACAATATTTTTTGGTCCTATCCGCCCCATAACGTGTCCGCTCTTTTATTTATATTTCTTTTGCCAGTAAATACATTTTTATTTATATATATAAATATTTGAGAAACATACTTGTTTGAAAACAGACCCGAAAGATTAAACAAGGCAATAAAAAACATAAACAAGCATGTCGTAAATTGTTGTTGCATACAAATAGACATAAAAATAATAACTTGCGTGGGTCAAAATTGGCTCGAAAGTATTTTCATGCAGGTGTGCTTAAGTTTTAACTCATAAAGAAAGTATGGGTGCAGAAATATGCGGAAAAGAAAAGGAAAAACTTTAAAGCTCATAAAATATACAATAAACTGCAAAGCAGTAAAAAAAATACACCCAAGTACAGCACTTTTATTACGCACGGAATAAAGATGATTGCAAACTAACTGAAAATAAAGAAAATTCAAAATAATAAAAGAAAGTAAGAACATTTTGCGTAATGAACTAAAGTTTACAGCCGAAGTTATGATTTATGTCAAATAACAATCTATGCTAATAAACAGTTTATGATAAAATTTATTATAACTATGATTTGGATATTATTTTACAGAGAGTTCTTGAGGCTAGTGTCGTTATTTTACAAATCTTCTCAAAACGCTGATTTTTTGTGTATTATAATAAAATGTTTGTGCCAAGTACATAAGTATTTTATACAAAGTGAGAAAACAAGAGAAATCCTTAAACAGATATCCTCTAAAAAATAAGTTATATGTCTGACAAAATTAAGAAATTAAGTTAAAGAGCTATTTTTTATATCTTAACAGCATAACTCATTGTTCACAATATCACGTTATTTCAGCATATCAAAGATTGGTATTTTTTATTATGTAAATAAATATGGTTCTTTATTGCATTCCATGAAATTTAATGTTCATCATATCTTTACAGGATTATTTAAACTTAATTGGTTATGTCACAACTGATGTCAACTTAAGCAACTCAACTTTGCTTGACATTATTTTTAAATGTTTATAAATATTATCCGCTGCTTGACAGATGTCAGAAAAGCTCTCAAATTTTAAATCCATGAGCATTGACTTCACCGAGTTCTGAGAAAGCATTAAAATATAAGTTAATTGAATTGAAACATAAGCCTTAGAAAATGAAAATTGTGTCTTAGGAAAGATTGAATTGTGTCATTCACTTTCACTACAAGAGTAAAAACAAAAATTATTGGGCATTAAAAAAAGATGCCTTTAAATTGCTTTTCTTTATGAGAGCAAACATTTTTCGATACATATTCTAGATATATTAGTTGAATATTTAGCGTATGTATTTTGGTTATGCGTTTCGTATAAAATTTAACTCTTATTTGAAGTAACTCCTAATCTGTCAGTATGTCTGCCTATCAAACAGTGACCTGTGGTAACAGCCAGTAGCGTGGCTAGATCTGGTCTTCCCAACGAGAGAAGGGCTCTCGATCTACTCGGATATAGATCGTCGAGATAGTCTATATCTCGGACTTAGAGTTGGCCAGATAGGCCTCAATGCTCTACATGAAGAGCGACAAGCCCACCTAGTGTTGGCTTTCGAAATAATTTTGTTATTGATCAGCAGCTTAAGAGTCGCTAAAGCACCCATACACTCAAGTGTACGTTTTTAAGCTAAGAGACATTTGGTGCCACCGAAATTAAAAAAAGAGTACCAAAAAATGCACCAGGCCTCATTTCTTTTGCGCCGAAATTTTAGAATTCAAATACAAATTGAAAAAAGAATTCATATATACCTAGAAAAACTACTTCTACAACTTTAAACGCGATTTTTTTTCGAAATGGCTGTTTGAAACCGGAGGACAGCATTAATCGAAAATTATGATAAGGATCGCTACCAAATTTATTTCACTTATTAAATAAATATATACAAAAAATTTATTATATATCCAAAAAATTCCATTTGCATGTTAATTTTGCATTATTAGTATAATTAAAAAAGAATTTCTTTGGTTAACATATATTTTTTATATTTAAAGATGGTGCTGAAGTTGGTGTCCGTCAAAAAGAGGGGAAAATCGGCCTACATCATAGTGCAACTCCAGATTGTCTAAAAAAACAAAAAACAAAAATGCATTCGAAAATAGACCCCTGCAACTCTTTTACCAAAATGGAATGAAAATATGGAAATTTAAGAAAATTATGAAACGTAGAAAAAATTCGGAAAATGTACGTCATTTTTGACCATATTGTTGCGTGTAAAACCTAGACAAATTTTTAAAGACGCTCATATTGGTAAAAGATGAGCGACAAAAGACAAAAAAAAAAATTGAAAAAAAACACAGGCGCGTCGTTGGACACACGAGAGAAGCGAAGCTTTTTCGCAGTTACATAGATTTGATAGCTTAATATTTTTTTCTTTTTCATAAATTCACTTTTAAATTCAAAAATTTAAAATAACATAAAATAAATTACATATATACAGAAAACATATTTACTGCTTATTTTTTATTGTTGAATGTCAAATTTCCACGCCAATTACGTATACGGGCATATAATGCTAGCGACTCTCCATTTTAACTCTCCACACATGGTTGTGAGCTTGGCTGCACTGAACAAATGTTTTCCTTCAACAGAAAACTGCGTAGCGAAAAAATCTGTCGAAAATTTTTTAAGATTTCACTCCAAGCAAATCACAGAACGAGGAGTAAAAAACTTCGCTTCAAAAATATATATTAAAGAACGCACACGTAACTAAATTTAACAAAAATTTTAGATACCTTGCTGAATTCCTGCATGCGTTTGTTAATTCCATATGCATTGATATCATCTATTTTTTTGACACTTAAAAACGCACTTGTGGGCATTGCTAATTTTGTTCGTGCCAACAATACCACAAACGCATTCACAATACAAACACACCGATGCTGGAGACACCTTGTGGCAAATAAAAGCAAATTTTTGTAGCATAGCAAATACACAATCCTCTATCTATTGATAGATGGTGACGATCTACTGCAGCATAGCTTCTGTTATAACTAACATTAAATTAACAACTTTCTCACAAGTCTTTGTGGCCTGGTGGGTAGTGTACTGGACTATCATATACGAGGACAAGGGTTCGATCCCCACTGGGAGGGCCAAAAATATTTTTAGTATTTAATATTAAAGTATTAAATTTCTTGTTGTAATAAGCGCTAGCAACAAAGACACCATCAAAGTTCCATGAAAAAATCTGTCGAAAATTTTTCAGATTTCACTCTAAGCAAATCACAGAACGAGTAGTAAAAAGCTTCGCCTCAAAAAACTAAAATTGGACGATTAGTTTGTTTGCAGTAGTTATGGGCTGTTTTGAAAAAGTATGTTTTGAGCAAAACACATTTATAGCTTCAAACTTTAAAAGCATCAAAGCGGTCAAATTTGAAATCAAAACTGATTAAAGATTTATTTTCTCTACGAGGTATGGTTTATATAGTATAGGTATATACATAGAAACATTCCATACACATATTCACTCTTACATACACACCTACATCGAACATCATGGCTTAAACAGCTCCTTCGATTTGTTGGATTGGTACTCTGGTGTACCGGGCTTTAAGCGCTGTAGAATCTGTATTATAAGTGGGATTGATTTGAAAATTTTTTTACATATTCTCGAATAGTCTTGCAACTCTATATCTATCTATATTGCAATATCTATATCTATATCTATATCTATATCTATATCTATATCTATATCTATATCTATATCTATATCTATATCTATATCTATATCTATATCTATATCTATATCTATATCTATATCTATATCTATATCTATATCTATATCTATATCTATATCTATATCTATATCTATATCTATATCTATATCTATATCTATATCTATATCTATATCTATATCTATATCTATATCTATATCTATATCTATATCTATATCTATATCTATATCTATATCTATATCTATATCTATATCTATATCTATATCTATATCTATATCTATATCTATATCTATATCTATATCTATATCTATATCTATATCTATATCTATATCTATATCTATATCTATATCTATATCTATATCTATATCTATATCTATATCTATATCTATATCTATATCTATATCTATATCTATATCTATATCTATATCTATATCTATATCTATATCTATATCTATATCTATATCTATATCTATATCTATATCTATATCTATATCTATATCTATATCTATATCTATATCTATATCTATATCTATATCTATATCTATATCTATATCTATATCTATATCTATATCTATATCTATATCTATATCTATATCTATATCTATATCTATATCTATATCTATATCTATATCTATATCTATATCTATATCTATATCTATATCTATATCTATATCTATATCTATATCTATATCTATATCTATATCTATATCTATATCTATATCTATATCTATATCTATATCTATATCTATATCTATATCTATATCTATATCTATATCTATATCTATATCTATATCTATATCTATATCTATATCTATATCTATATCTATATCTATATCTATATCTATATCTATATCTATATCTATATCTATATCTATATCTATATCTATATCTATATCTATATCTATATCTATATCTATATCTATATCTATATCTATATCTATATCTATATCTATATCTATATCTATATCTATATCTATATCTATATCTATATCTATATCTATATCTATATCTATATCTATATCTATATCTATATCTATATCTATATCTATATCTATATCTATATCTATATCTATATCTATATCTATATCTATATCTATATCTATATCTATATCTATATCTATATCTATATCTATATCTATATCTATATCTATATCTATATCTATATCTTTATCTATATCTATATCTATATCTATATCTATATCTATATCTATATCTATATCTATATCTATATCTATATCTATATCTATATCTATATCTATATCTATATCTATATCTATATCTATATCTATATCTATATCTATATCTATATCTATATCTATATCTATATCTATATCTATATCTATATCTATATCTATATCTATATCTATATCTATATCTATATCTATATCTATATCTATATCTATATCTATATCTATATCTATATCTATATCTATATCTATATCTATATCTATATCTATATCTATATCTATATCTATATCTATATCTATATCTATATCTATATCTATATCTATATCTATATCTATATCTATATCTATATCTATATCTATATCTATATCTATATCTATATCTATATCTATATCTATATCTATATCTATATCTATATCTATATCTATATCTATATCTATATCTATATCTATATCTATATCTATATCTATATCTATATCTATATCTATATCTATATCTATATCTATATCTATATCTATATCTATATCTATATCTATATCTATATCTATATCTATATCTATATCTATATCTATATCTATATCTATATCTATATCTATATCTATATCTATATCTAAATCTATATCTATATCTATATCTATATCTATATCTATATCTATATCTATATCTATATCTATATCTATATTTCCTCTTGTGGTCAACTTTTGTTACCGGCAAATGGGTTACTCAAATAAACTTTTATTTTTTTTCACTTAACGGAGTGAGTCATTTTAATTGCCTGCAAATGTTTTGCAGAATTCAAAAGTTTCCATGTTTTTTATCAGCATCTGAAAAAAAGCATTGGCACGTTTGTACCTGCGTATCAGAGCGCAAAAGATTTTGATTTTCATCTTGGCGGTAGTATGTATCGTCAAATATAATTGTAGCTAATTACCAATGCGCCGTGAGCATGAGCAGCAAAAGAATAAAATAATAATTAAAAAAAATATATGGAAATACTTACCGCAATTTCTTAGATCCTAACGAGGAATGATTTGAAGAAATGGAAATGATAATAAAAATCTTTCACTTTCCCAAAACAAAAAGAAAAATATCAAAATATAGCTAACGAGTTGCACATCGGAATTAACCGGTCTTAAAAGCAATTTCTAGTAATTCATATTCGAAGAATTGCTATAGTTTGGCAACTGTTTCTCTTACTTAGCAGCTTTTTTAGCTGTAGGCTTCTCAACAATTTTCGGAGTAAAACTTTGTTGTCGGTATTTTGAGGTCATAATGAAAATATTTACAAACATTTTTTGTTTGTATTGCTTATTTTCTACGCTTAACGCACCTTCACTTATTTATTTGTGATCATCTTCATCGTCATTATCATTGCGAACACAAACTAATTCATTAAAACTTATTCGTATGAACACGAATCACGTTGACGTTGTTTCTTTTACAGTTTGTGGAATATTTATGATTTGTTTTTGACAGCAAAATTCTTTCAATTTGTTTAGTTTTCTTGTGCTGTTAAACTTGTTAAATATCTTTTAATTATACTTTTTCTTAATTTCCTTTAACGTGACGTTCTCTATTTTGACACACAACATACATTTTTCTCAGCTGTTTGTTTTCTCACTAGGGTGCTCGAGCAACTAAATCTATTCGGCCAACACCTTTTAGTTTTGTTTAACACTAGGTGCAAATAACGCTCTCCAAACCACGTTTTCAAACATTTTTAGCAACACTATCGAGCTGAGCTTATGAAGACTACTGAGAGAGCAGATGAGTGAGTAGGAATAGTATTGCCAGAAAATTGTTAAGGCTTAAGCTAAAATTGCTAAAAAGAGTAGTTAAAGATAGATACAAATTTAATTTGTTGCTTAAAAGAGGTGATCGATGTTACAAAAACACAAAAATTATTTTTCTTAATTTCGTTTTTAAGTGTTTGATATATTTTGTAAAGAAACATAACAAAATTAATATATTTTCATATGTCGAGGCACATTATCATTTGCTCAAATACGTATACAAGAAACATTTTTAAGTACGGTAACATGTTTATTATAACAAAATATTGTTATGATATGTAAAAGAAGATAAGCGCAGTTTTATATAAATAAACATATATAAATATTATATATTTTATATATACGATAGTTATTTATATTTTATATATAAATATAAAATTGATATTTTATATATTAATATAAATATATATATAACATATATAAATGATATCACTTTAGATTAATTTCAGATCTCAAATCCCACACTGTACTATCTGAACTATCAGAATGTACATCTTTGTAAATATCTTATCATAAATTTTATAAGATTATCATTAGTCATATTCAATTTACAGCGCAAAAAATCAATTTCACTTGAATTTTGTTTTGTGTTTTATGCAAATCGGATTTGGATGTTGAAAAAAGCGAAGCTAATGTAATCGTGGCAACCTGTATTAATTTTTTTTAAGCCGTATCTTACTGTCAAGATAGAATTGAGCACTAATAACTTAATTGAATTACTATGCCTCGTTTTTATAAGATTCATTACTGGAAATATTCTCTCTATATCAGCATTGGTTAAGGGTGAAAATAAAAAATAAATTTATTTAGATCAGAAAAAGGGTTTTCGTTCCATGAATAAGTGTAAAGATTCCTCCAGTAGATCTCTTATTTCGAAATTCTGTCCACGTCAGAAGAAAAATTTAAATTTGTGATGCAAAAAAAAAAAGAAAAATCCGGTTCTTATTTATACCGACTCAATTGAAAATTCTTGGGCTACTAGAGACTGACGGTTAAAGGTGCGGACACTATGTTGACTTGGAATAAAATACGGATTTTTTTCTAATAAGATATGAAAAGTTATTAATATACATACACAAATCACCTAAAAATTGCCTTTTTAACCAAAAGAGGTAGTCACTAAAAATAGATAAGGACGAAAAAGAGCTAAAAAAGTAGGAAGCAGCTAAAATGAAATTTTTTTAAGCTAAATGAGGAAAAAATAAGCCAATTCTAGCTACAAAAAAACTAAAATGGCAACACTGACGCAAGTTAACTAAGCTTGAATTAACAGGAAATATAAGCAATTTGCTTGGTTTGCAGCTTAGCTAAATAGCAACATATTTCCTGAACACAGCTCAGCGACAGTCGCTGTTAGCAAAGTTCACTGAAAAAAATATTTTAATGTTGGTAAACTCTTGAAGTGTTACCAGCACCAAATTTTCGATTTTAATATCCTGTGTTTTCCACACTTATGTTTGCTTAATGTCAAAAATACAGTTTAGGCCTTATGCATAGTTTTCATATGCATTTTGTTACATAGATAGTTCTCTTCTTCACATCCATTGACCTTACACTAAAAAACACGACTACTTGCGCGGCGGAAGCGACCTGCCAGTTCGATTCAATATTATTTCTAGATTGACTTTTTTTAAAAATCTTTTCAGTTATGACCAAACACTCGAAAAGTATATAAAATGAATATATATATATAACGTATATACGTATAAAAATGAATGTATGTCTGTATGTCTGTTTGTGCTTTATAGGAGGCCAAACCACTGGACCGATTTTCCTGAAATTTTCACAGCGTCTTAATATGACTCTGGAAGGAATATAAGGCTATATAAAGTTGTGCTTGGACAAAGGGGTGTGGCCCCGCCCATATAACCCAAAACATAAAATCGTCATATCTTCGGCATTTTTGGACCCACGGAAATGATATTTGGTACATATAGTATTGGCATGAATATATATACGTACCACAACAAAAGTGGGCGGGACCACACCCATTTTTAGAAAAATTAAAAACTGTAATATCTTCTAAACTACTGGACCGGTCGACATGAAATTTTCACAGTAGGACATTGTTACGAAATAATAAGTCCTTGGCTACATAATATTTTGATCAGAAGAAGGGGTGGTGCCACGCCTACACAACCGAAAACTTAAAATCCTCATATCTCAGTCAATAATTGGCATAGAATGATGATATTTGCTCATATCATGATTTCTTAAAAAGGATTATATACCATGTAAATAGTGGGCGGGCCACGCCCATTTCTTTGCTCTACACCTCTACACCGACTAAAAACATTGTATATCCTAAAGCATTGCAATAATTAATTCATGTATATCCTAAAGCATTGCAATAATTAATTCATAATCAAATAAATAAATTTTTATTAATATCTAAATACTTTTTATTTTATCACTATAGGGGTAGCGAAGCACACCGGGTTCAGCTAGTTATATTATACAAATTAGTTATTAGTGGTGCAGCTCACTTAGTGCGCAAAAACATGTTTATAAATGTTTATGAAAATGTTCTAACACCAGGAAAATTAATGCTTAGCAGTTGTTTTTTTTAAAGAGAAATGAGTAAACACCCTACGTACAATCCTCTCTATAGATGGATATAACAATTAAAGAAATTCATGGAATCAAGAGCTAATTTTCAAAATTGTGGAAAACACTTTAAGATAACAGATTGCATTTAGATTAATAGGTAATTTTTTGGTTACATTTTTCTAAGAGCTACCTACTTTCGAAAATAAAAGTTTTTATAAGTAGTTTTAATAATGAAACTGAAATGAAGTATTGAAAGAAGTACAGAAATTATAATGAATCATCTATTGACTTGCTATTTTTTCCCCGTATCTTGTAGATCAAAATTTATAGAAACAAAAACAAGGGGAATTTTTTAAACGGGTAAGGGATGGGTAAGATGGCTTGAGGAAATATTCTTGAGTTGAAATCTATCACTTTACGAAATTGCTTCTGATACATATTGGTTATTCCATAAAAATAGGTCAACTTTTAAATATAATTTGTGTTAGTAATTTGTAAGGTCCTACTAGGTTCCTGTGAGTTGTATATGACTCTAATTTATAACTAATTTATGACACCATTTCTAAGAGGACCAGTCTTAATTTAGTATTTTGTGAGAAATTTAAGATTTTGTGAATTATGGCATCTAAGAATTGACGGGTACGGTTAAGAACTGCTGATTAACTATAACTATATAAATAAAACAAGCATAAATATACTGTATTACGTTTTTTTGTTACAACAAGCACATATTAATCTTAAGATAAACAACTCCTTTCTTCAGCACCTAGTTGCATTCAAATTAAGAGACTGATGATCAAGGAACTGACGATTCAGGTAAGAAATTAAGCAATGCGCTGCTTTAAATTAAATACTGACTACTCTGATATTCTGCTTTAAACTAGGCTACCAACTTATTATTAATTGATAATAGTAGAAAACAAAAAAATTTTAACTATTTATAAAATTACTTACCAAGGGATTGACAAAGTGACTGGTAAAATACGTGCACGACCTACGTCTGACACGAAACACTTCTTCACAAAATTTCGGACAAAACGTGTTTGGTTCCTGCACATAGCTACATGAAATTCTTTTCAAAAAAGTTCCCGATTGCTCACTTATTTATTTGAGCGATTAAATTTAAAATTCTTGCGCGACTAGGACCTGATGGTTAAAATTGCGGACACTATTGATAGAATAGTTAATATATTGATTTTTTCTACTAAGAGATAAAAAGTTGTTAATATACAATTCCAATACAATAGAAAGGTCAATAATATGTCTTTTCATTAGTTGTCTTATTGAAGTAAATTTGTTATTGACCAAATGACTTTAAGATTTGGTCATTCAAACACTATAATCCGACGCCAGGATAGGCTTAGGGACTGACATTTGGGGCATTTACAAAAGGATTTTAGAAAACTGTGTATATTATTTATAATGAAATTAAAAGTTTATACAAAGAATCAGTTTTTTATCTATTTCTTATTGTTGTATGCTAAAAAAAAAAAAAATAGCCATTTATTGATGAGAAAAGTATCGAGGGCATAGTTGCCCGATTGCTATGGAATCACCTATATGACTATGGGTAAAATTGTAAGCAAAATAATAAAACAAAACTTTTTATCGAAAATTGTTAACGTTTTCTCACAAAACTAAGATAAGTAACTATAATATTTGAAACAATATTGTGATTTTTCTTAATCCTTTTAGTTATATTATCAATCCATTCCATCACTGTTGAATAATATAATTATTATGTAAGGCGGCATACATAATAGCCATTGTGATTTTTACACTCAAATTCTTACAATCACAAATATTTTTGTGGTTGACTTTTGACTGACAAGTAAGAATGGCCACACAGACAAGCCTGCGTAAAATGGGAGAATTTGAACATGAGTGTCACTCATGATCGCTAATGTGTAACGCAAACTGTTATTGTTGCGTTTGATGTGCTTTTATCGATGACAGTGATCATTTTCATTGTAAAACTTCGACTTTTATACGAAAATAACGATTTTTAACACTTTTGCTGAAATTATGGTAGAAAAGAATTTGAGCATGGTGTATTTTCCATATCAATATACATTTCATTCCGAATGACAACTTTTTATCTTCTACGTCATAGAAAGGACGATATCGACTAGTATTGCCAGATATCCCGTATTTTGTATTACATTTTAAATGTTCCCTGCTATATTTAGCAACATCTCTATTAATTTGTTAAATCTTCTTTTATGTTTCACCTTGGTCACGTATTGTAAAGATACTTTTTTTTTTTGTTTTTAACAATAGTTTTTGATGATTTTGATTTGATTGATCAAATAAATATTTTTGATAAATAAGCCTGAAGACGTTTACTAATGCTGCACAGACGCTTTAAATTGCTTACAATAAACTTTGTTCTTGACAATGTACGAAATTTTTATAGCATGGTGCCATATTTACCGTTATGATCATTAAACTAGCACATTCCGAATACGTATGTGAGATCAAATTTGCTCAATTCGCATTTTTACTATATTTTGTTGTTGGTATTGTAAGAAAAATGTTATGTTGCTAATATTATTTCGTTGAAAACAAACTATGGAATTAATTGATAACAATTGAAACTATTATTTTATTTTCTTATTTTTTGAATTGTACAAAAATATTATCAAATCTCAGCAAGAAAGGCACATAAAAGAATCACCTAACTCTTTTTTCATATTTTCTCTAACGAAATTTACATAAGTAAATGTTGTATGTCAGTAATTGCAAGAATGTAGCAATTTTTGACGTAGGCATTTTTTTTTTTAAATAGAAAATGTAAAATATGATTTATGGAGGAGGATTTTGTTTTTCAATATTCTCGTTAATATAATAAGAGTAACAGAAACGGATTTTATTTCCAAATGTGCTGGTTAAAAGCTAATAAAGCTAAACTCCGAACGGGGTATGATTTTAAAAAGCTTTTCATGACAGTTTTTACTCTCTGAGGCTTGCGATTGTCTACAGAGAGGTGACGGCCGAACAGAAAAATTAATTCAATTGAAAAAACATTCTGTTTAAGATGGGATTCTAACCTGGGTTCTATCGCATACAAGCCAAGCACTTTAAGCAGTATGCCACGGACACCAGATGAACGGGTTATTAATGTTAAAAAAATCCTGAAGCAATAGTACAAAACTACTATTTCCTCTGCATTATTTAAAAAGGACAGAAATAGTAGAGATTTATAAAATAAGCATTGTTTCAAATAACATACATTTTTTTAATTGTCCCGTTCAATTTTTCAAAATCACGCTTTTTTAACCGACTTCAAAAAAGAGGAGGTTCTCAAGTTCGTCGGTTTCTCTGTTTTTTTTTTTTTTTAAATGTATGTACATCGATAACTCCTAAACCATGTGCCTAATTTCCATAATTTTTGGTGAACAGAAGCATGGAGGTGCCTGTAAAAAAGTGGGCGGTATTCGAAAGTGGGCGTGGCAATACTAGATCTCGCAATACTAGATACTACTGTTTTTCGAATAATATTGACACTAGAGTACTGCAATTTAAGTGCAAGGGTAGGCACAATTATTACAAATTACGGGCAAGAAAATAGGCGTTATTCGACAAATAGGCTTGGCAATATTAGAAGTGCAGTGTATCTTGAATAATTTTGAGACTAAAGTACTGCAACGTAGTATAGGGGTTGGCATTATTATTACAAATTATGGTCAAGAGAGTGGGCACTGTTCGACAAACGGGCGTGGCAATATGAGAAAAACACTGTATCTCGAATAATATTGACAGTAGTGTATTGCAATTTAGTGTAGGGGTAGACACAGTTAATACAAATTACGGTCAAGAAAATGGGCGTTATTTGACAAATGGGCGTGGCAATATTAGAAAAAGAGTATATCTCGAATAATATTGATACTATGGTACTGCAATTTGGTATAGGGGTAGACATTATAAGAACAAATTACGGTCAATAAAGTGGGCGGGAGTCGACTACTGGGCGTGGCAATATTAGAAAAACAGTGTATCTTGAATAATATTGACACTAGGGCACTGACATTTTTTTAAGTACAGGGGTAGGCAAATTATTAAAAATTACGGTCAATAAATAGGCGTTATTTGACAAATGGGCGTGGCAATACTAGATAAACACTATTAATAATATTGACGCTGGGGTACTGAAATGAAGTTAAGGGGTAGGCACAATTATTACAAATAATGCTCAAGAAAGTGGGCGCTTATTTAACAATGGGGCGTGGCAGTATTAGAAAAACACTATATCTCGAATAATATTAACCCTAGGGTAATAAAACTCGTTACAAGATGGCTATAATTATTTCAAAACACGTGACATCTGATTTAAATTTAAGGGACAGATATTTGAAATAACCAACAGACTTTCAGAATGTAATAGAACAATTTTTTTGAGAACAATTGTATGTATGTAGTTTATACACTTTTTTCGAAAATTTATCATATTCTCTAAAAAGGAAGAATAAAAACTTTTTTAAAAAAAAAACAACCGACTACAAAATCATTACAATATTTTGTAGTGAAAATCAATACAATACTATGCAATACAATACAATACAATACAATACTATGCAATACAATACAATACAATACAATACAATACAATACAATACAATACAATATTTGGAAAACTTATTATTTGAATTTTTTTCTAATTTGTTTTACTATCATAAAAATATTAATTTCTTTATGTATACAAAAGCTTTGAAGTTGGCGCTTCTGATTAAAAGTCTGATTATATTAGCGCCGACCTTTATATTCATTAAGAAATTAATATTTTTATGATAGTAAAACAAATTGGAAAAAAAAATCATATAATAAGTTTTCCAATGTAATAATAAGCTTAAATAAATTGTCAAATACGACAAAAAGCTTAAAAGGAAAATTTTAAAATTATTTTTTACTTTGTAGTGATTTTGTGGTCGGTTGTTTTTTCTTTAAAAAAGTTTTTATTCATAAAAATGTTGCTGGAAAAGAAATCTGACATTCTCAAATGGCTATTGCAAATTTTTTTCCTCCACTATCATCATGAAATCTGCTCATTTCTAAGTAAACCGCTTTTCAATTACTTTTGCAGCTTCTATACAAAAATCACAATTTTTCACACTTTGACTCATATTATGGAACATAAGAAAATATACCAAATATTCCGTATATTAGAAACCAATAGTGGAATAAGTTGTATCCAAGTTACTACTAGCTTTAGAAACTAAATTTAAGTAGGTGTGTTATGTGATATGCTCAGTTATTTGAAAATGTTTTTAAGACTAGCTATTAAAATTCTTTTTTTTTTTTAGTTTGGTTTATTTATTTTAATTAACAAGCATTTGCAAAAAACTGAACCAAATTATAAATTGGGAAAAGAATGGTGTTTTTTACAGATGTAAGACATCAGACCTCAAGCGATGGAAGCGATATATGATTTTCTGAAGGAATTGGAATGGATAAAAAAAATATTATTAAAAATTCAAGAAATATCTCTGCTGATACATCGTATTAATTTATTTAAAATTTTATTTACGTAAATTATTTGCATCTATAACAGTCCAATATATAAGAAAATATTTCGCAAAACACTGAAAAAAAAAAAAAAATGATTACGCGTCTTGTCATTATATTGCCCGTATATTATAAAGATAAATAATTTTTTTCCCATGAAATTTGTTTCTTTTGTCTGAAGTAATCTGAGGCTTTTACATGTAAAGTTGAAAATATAAACCAAAAGCTGGCTAATTTTGATACTGATATTAACAAGTAATGCTCAACTGTTTGTATTGCTGCTCTAAATATTTCCCATAGTTGTTTCAAATGTAGGAATTGTAGGCCTAAATGTTGGCATTGTCGGTCGATGTTCTGGTTATGAAGACAAATGGGTTCGATATTTTGTGGTTATTAATATGAAATGATAAAAAAAAGATATATACTGTAAAAAGGGATATATTGTATGTGAAAAACTTCATAAATAATATGAAAGTTAGATTATATTGTGAGATTTAAGAAGTTCATAAAATGAATCTCTTTGCTATCAAAGAGTGAACTTTATGAAATTCTGAAAGTAAAGTTTGTGTAAGAAATAGATATTTTTGCAGATTTCAATAGAACTTATTTCTAAATGTGTTTATTTCTCCGAAATTGCTGAGGGATCTTTTGAATTGTTTATAACTTTGAACTCACCACAATCAGGATTCCAAACCAGGTGTTTTGCATGCCTCCCTTTGAGATGTCGGTAAGTGTAGCTTTATGGAAGGGAAACGTTTTTAAATAGTGTTCTGATAAAAATATAAACATGCTTGTCTGCCTTTTTGGTATTCTTTGAGTGTATGATGTTTTCGAAAACGATGGAAGAACATATTTTAGACGTCCTCCGTTGATGGAATTGAACCCAACTGTTTTTAATAAAACTTTCCCAGATTAGAATAAATTTTATCAAAAATACCGTGTGTAGTAGGAAAGTAGAAATAATGTGAAATTGTACTGAAAAAATATAAGTGAAAATATCATGCCTGATGCGTACCTTCGTACTTCGGCCAAACTCTTAATCTTTTGTTATATATTGTAGTGTGTTTTTATATAGCTCATTGAGATGTATGCAGAAATTAAGAGAAAGGCAAAGCGTAGAACTAAATTTTTTATTATAGAAGGTAAAGAAAAAATAGGAGAATGTCTATCCCTATTTTTCTCGAACGGCTTATTATAAATTTTATAAAGAAAAAAGATATAATGTTATTATTAATATTCATTATCTGGTACATGATATGATAAATACTCGCATAAGTAACAATAAAGTTGTTATTTTTAAATCAACATTTAAAAATTTTCATTGCATTAAAATCTTATTGACAAATGGTTTATCCTAAAAATATATTCGTATTTGATCAGTCACTCTAAAAAAAAAAAATTGGGATAAACACGAGTACGTCCTTACTTGTGTTGTATTCATAACTATCATTTTTTATTTATATAAAATATTGTTAATAAATTACTTAAATGCTGCTCGGTTCTATTACTCCTGTCTATTACTGTGTCGTTTGTTGTTGCTGCAGATGACTTGGCAACTCGAGCTGTAATGCACGTGCATAGCCACCATAGCCGCTACCGCTATGTCCTCCATAGCCACCGGCGCTATGCCCGTGGCCAACATCATCATGGCTCACCGAATGCGAGTGACCCGATGTGTAGATAGGCTTCGCCACAATTTCGTAGGTTGTCGACTTACCGCCGCCACCTGCAAGGCTCTTTAGACCCAGCATGCTAGAAAGTGTCAGAGCCATCAGAGCGGTGATTAAAGCCTTGCCGGCTAGCAATGCAATAGTGCCCAAGCCAATAGCCATGAGTGTGCCTAATTAACGGATATGTTTTAAATTAAAAGACAAGATAAGCAAAAATTTACCACCTACCCTTCATCATTAAGCCAGCTGCGAGCAGGGCTTCCATGCCACCCTTTTTGCCAAACTTGCCCTTGCGTCCGGTTTCCGTTAATGAAGAACGTGCTTCCGCAGCTGTAGCTGCATCCAACAACTTAAAGCGGAGATAATGACTCTGCAAAAAATGCTCTAATTTAGCATAAATGAGACCATTGAGGCGCGAACTGGGGTCGTTAGGATAGCTGCGTGCCACCTCTATTTGTAGAAAAATACATCTTATAGTATGCAGCTTAATGGCAAATGTTTATATATGTATGATGTTTTTATTAAACGCACCCGACATAATTTCCGCCTTTTTCTGCTCCGTCGCGTTAGCCGCCTTAACAACACTAATGCCACCTATTAAATTAAATTCTTCACGTTCCGTCAAACGCTCCATAAACTTAACAAATTCAATTTTTAAACACATCCAACTTAGTTGTTCATCACAAGAGCCAAAAGCGCGACGCATTTCCTCGTGTTTGTTGGGGTTGGTAGGCAGTGACGACTCGGCAGGAACTGTCAACGTGTTGTCCTCAATTTGTACCGTACTTAAGGAGGCGGCATTGGCAGATTCCAGCATCAGCATAAGCATCACTAAGTAGAGCACGTACTGCAAGATTCCTTTTAACAACATCCTTGAACTATTGTCTTACTTTTATCTTAGATTCCCTATAGAAATTGGTCAAGTTCTGAACAGTTGAAGGTAGCGGTAGCAACTAATACATGAATTAACAATTCAACAGCGTTTTATACCATAAACATTGAAACCACAAAAATAATAATCATATTTCACTTTTTATTTACCGGCCCAACGCCCAGCCCACCGCGCTGCTAAGGCGAAAAAGCAAGTGAGTGCCTTTCACCTGTTACTATCTTTAAAATAGGTATAGAAAAAACTTCGTTCAACTCCAGTTGAAATAGAGATGTTAACATAATTATGGTCAAGAGCAAAAATGTTGATTTGTGGCTAATATTCCAAAAACATGGAACAAGAATCGTTTAGTCATCAAAACTCATTCACGTGTTCCCAGTCAGCAACAAACTGAAAATGAAAGCGAAACTTGGCGGTGGCAACACCCTTTTGTCACTTTCCCTTCTCAACTGGTGGGGCAAATAACAACAACAAAGTTCCCCACACAAAAACATTAAAGAACTTTGTAGATTAATTTGTAAAGACAATAACTTTGACGACAACAACAAGCTGTGTCCACACAACTATAAAGCAGCTTATATAATTATTTATAGAGCATCGCGTGTCTCTGATGCATGCAAAAAACGCTTCAATTACCACCAAATTTGGTAGCACAGATCGAGAAAAAATTCAAGTGTAGATGCCGGCTACTGTTGAAAAAAATTTTGCTTGTCAGTGTGTGACATAGGCTCCCAAGGTAAATTACATTGAGTGAAAGAGGTCCTCTTTTGCGTTAACCCTTTCATGCCCAATGTTGCCTATAGACAGCATTGTACTTATAGGCTTCTAAGTTCCGATATTTTGAATTTCTTTGATCTGCAGTTTTTTGCATTATGTGTTATACAAGTGCTGTGCAAGTTTTCAGCTATTTGTTGTATTGTAAACTGTGCACGTCTTCATTCCGTAGCCATTCTTCGTATTCAAGATTGTTTCGCGAAAAAAGTGTTTATATAGAAAGTGTTTAAAAACACTACAACTATTAGTTACTAGTATTAGTACTAGTAAGAGAGATATTTTAAATAAACAAAATCACTAGAAAAGCAGTTGTCATTCCGTTATTCAAAAAAGGTGACAAAACACTACTTAATAATTATCGACCTTTCTCTTCGTTTAGAAAAGTTTTAGAAAAAGGGGTTAAGACTAGAATGCTAAAGTTCTTGGCAAAAACAAAGTTTTACAGCACTTGCCAGTTTGACTTTAGAGAGGGCTTATCTATCATTTGAGTAGTATGGATTGAGTAATGGATTGAATAATAAGAAATTTTGTGCAGCTCTTTTCGTAGATATTACGAAAGCTTTCGATACTGTGGATCATCACATATTACTTAATAAACTGTATAAATGTGGTTTTAGAGGTTATATTCACAGAATCGTAGTTATCGAAAAGATTGCAAAGAGTTATATGTAAAGAGGACTGTAACTTCAGTAATTTTGTCTACTTAAATATAGGTGTTCCACAGGGCTCTGTTCTTCGACCAATTTTGTTTCTGATTTTTATCGATTCAATTTTTAGTCAACTATTTAAGAGTAAAACTATTGATTTCGCTGATGCTATGGCATGCATCTTTTGGAGTAATTCGGCCATTAAACTTTCTTGTAGAATAAATCATGATTTAGGTATCCTACGTCACTGGTTTTCTTCTCATAAACTAATTCTAAGTGAAAAAACTAAAATAATGAACTTCAGTGTTCCTGGTATTGTGTTAAATCCATGTATTTTTACTTTTCATTGTGGTGGTTGTTAAAAATACTTAATAGGCAGTGATATATGTAGATTTTCATGCTTCTTGTAACTGCTCCTCCAAGTGTGTTTCAATAGACTCTATAAAATCATATAAATATCTTGGACTTATAATTGATAGGAGAATGAACTGGATGGATCATACTGCTGCCCTCAAAAAGTATCTTATGGGTGCATTAAGACACTTATATCTCTTGAAATTATTAGAACGTTATTAGAACGGTGTGTAATAAAAATCGCTTTACAAATAGCTTTCCTCTTTTTAAAAACCTTAATATTCATCCTGTGAAACATCTTTATTTTTATAAAATTTTAAAGGTTTTCTTTAAAAGGTCTGGGTATTTATTAAATAGAAGCTATGCTAGTCATAACTTACGTATTAACAGTCTTAATTTAGTTCAAGTGCCTGCTCATAACCTGCATCACTTTCTAAACTTTTCTATTTATCTACAGTTCCAAGTCTTTTCAATGCATTGCCACATAATATCCGTTGCATTCGTTATATAATTGTATTTCTTAAAAAAGTGAAATCATGGCTTTTTAATCTTGATTTTAATGTGGTTGACTCACTAATCTCTGTTCTATATTAGCTTTATCTTGCTTTTTTCGATCTAGCATTCTGTGTATTCGCTTCATAGTATTTCCTTTATAAAATTGTTGTTTTCCTTATTCATTGCATTTATCATTTATGTTCAGTATTTCATATGCTAAATCTAAACAAAAAAAAAAAAAAAAATTAAAAAATATTGTACTAGTTTTTAACACAAGACCCCATTACAATACATAAAAACTCTGTTATCATGCTAGACTTAACTGCATTCGCCACTTGTTCAAATTTGAACAACAGAATGTTGGTGAATTTTTTATCAATCATAACTTATTTTGCATGTGTATATAAGTTAATGTTATGTTTCTATGATAAATAATAATAATTCTAATAAAATAAATATAAAATATAACACAAAGGCAAAAAAAAAGGGTTAAGTTTGCTTATAATGTTTTTTTAAAATTGCTGTGGCAACATGCTGTAACTAACGAACTAGGACAACAAAGACTGAAAGTTTTGTTAGTCCATAAATTCATTTGTTAGTCCATTCATTTTAATGTGGGAATGAAAGGGTTAACAAAAGTATTGTATTTTCTAAACGAAAACGACATAGTTGAAACCCCAAGGTCAGCATTAAGATTTTAAAAGATTTCTTATTCGCTGAATTCGAATGTGACTTGTCTTTAAACTACAAAAAAACATCGATTTTCGTTATTTTCGGCACTATAATACAGATTATTTTTATATGATTTTCTTGGTTTCACAAAAATTTTTTCGAGAGGTACTCGTATAACTTAGTATAAGATTGAAATTTTACGAAAAAAAGTTCTTTTATAGCCTTCAATGAGTTTTACAGACGATGTAAGGAAAATAAAACATACCGTATTTACGATATTTTGAGTCTTTTATGGTTTGTGAACACAGAATTTATTTATAATTTTGTACACTACCTTACTAAGATTTAATAGAAAATAAAAAATATTAAAAATTCAACATTTAAAAAAAAAAGAAAAAACTTCAAACGGCGCACAGTGGACTTTCTCGACCGGATATGTGTGCGAAAATAAGCTTTATACAAAAAAAAAAAAAAAAATTGTCGGAATTCAACAATAATTTTTTGTTTCTATATAAAATTTTTCAAGCTTTTTAGGTGTGCACTTTGTTTTTATCTTAATTTTTACCATTAAAAAAATCTATGGTTCAAAAGATTAAACTTTTTTCAGCATTCTCCACAAGTGACAAAAAATTATTTTTTTTTTCAAACGCCTACTTAACAAGCAATCGCATTTCGAAACTCACAGTTTTATGGCAGGTGCCACGCCTAATTGTTCAATTTTGAAAATATTTTTTATGGCGGTTATGTCTGGTAATATGTACTCTCATTTTGAATTTTAGGACTGTAAATTAAAGATGTGGAAATTTATCGCATTTAAAGTTTAGAAGTTTTAAGTATAGGAGATGTCACTCAATCTCAACCATATTGCTTAGGAAGACACCCAGCTGGAATTCAGGCTTAACTGGCATGACTGAGGCCTAACCTTTCCTTGAAAACAGCCCTGATTTTTTTCATACAAGTGTCCATCTTTTCATGATATCTCTAGAGTTTAACAGAGAGTTTAGTTTGAGTTTTCAGTACAAATTTTAGACAACGCATCTCTGTGTAGACAACGCATCAGACCTGAAATTTGGCATTACTTTTTTTTTTTATATATTCAGCTATGATTTCTGGTCTGATTATCAATTTCTGTTTCAAAATGGAATCCGACCTGAAATAAAAGAGGACCTGAAATTAATTTCAGATTAGAATGCAGGTCTGTTAAAAAGAAGCCTGAATTATATTTTAATTTCAGCTTTAAAATCTGAACTGAATAATGCAGGTTATGCCTTTAAATGCCTTTAAATTCAGTCCTGAATTCTTTTCGGACTATTACAGGCATTTTAGGTTTGAGAGTGGTATGGCCGGTACCACACCTAATTATTCAATCGCAACCATTTATCTTGGAGTAATTTTACGTATTTATTTCATAGATGTAACAGTAAATAAATGTACCAGTATGTATTCTAATTCTCAATTCAAAGACTGCAGCTTCTATATATGATAAGCTACTGCATTTTAATGGGAGATGCTACGGTTCATTATTCAAAAGTGATTACTTTAGCCTAGAACGCATCGCGAAAACTCTACCTGATGGTGAAATTGCTTCGAAGTCCATCCACGGGCTCTGAAGTTATATGGAAGCATACAAAAATTGCTACACACAGAAATTTTATTTTATACATAGGGTGTTCCTCGCCTGATCGGTCACCATTCACACCTCATGTCTCCGATTTGCATCAAGAATAATAATTGAAGAACACCAATATTTAGTTTTTTCATGCATATTTGAGAATTTACATAATAGTAAAAAAAATGCGTTTTTGTTGGTTTTCGATTACGTACTTCAAAACTAAAACAGGTCAAAATTCTCTAAAAATCACACAAACTCATCGAAAACTTGTCTATCTACAAATATTTGTTCAAAATTTTTATAAAAAACTAAGTAACGACAAAGTTTTTTATAAATTTTACATAATAATTTTTTTGGAAAAATCAGGAGGGGAAAAAATTATTATAAAATTTCACTTTGTGGAATGTGGGTTGTTTTTGTCCAAGCACTTCGTCTTCACATTAAATCTTAACTACTTCTTCAGAAGTACGTAAACAAAACTCTAGATCAATATCTCTTTTGGAAATATTTTTGTGATGGATAATTTCACGAGTTTTGCTTCACAAAAAAATTCATAGCGCAAATAATTTAAGAGAGCACCCCAATAACGGCAAACTTTTTTAAAAAATTAACCTTTTTTAAAAATAACAACAAAAAAATAATTTCAAAAAAGATTGTATTACCACATAAGATCGGCTCGATCGATTTGACTGATTTTTTTTTTTTATATGTTCATAATAGTTAAGACAAGGTTTATATAAAAGAACATTTTTGAAAAATCTTCCGGAAAAGTTTTAACTTTTATAAGTATTTTTTATGATAAATTTTATGTTTCGGAATCATTAAATTTTCTGAATTGTGCATGCTTTGATTTTTGGTATGAAATTTGGTATGTAGGTGCTATGGGTTAAAGTGGCGATCACTATAAATATAAAAATTGCAATACCTATTTATACCGCTCACCTATGTATAAGAACAAGGAGACGTGGCACCTTCCATGCAACACAAATTTGCTATATTGAATTGCTTTGGAATTATATAGGTCGCAATAGGTCGCACAGCCTCGCAAATCGGTATTCGATTTCAATTTATACGTGCCGTTCCACTGGTATTAATTTATTGGTGTTGGTGTTAGGCGAAGCACTATTTCAGCAGCCCAAATTTTTGGTATAACTTTCGAACTATAAATCACACATCAATGAAACTCAGTACGATCTTACTATTTAATCGTGTCGTGGTAAAATTGAGTGAGCATTGGCCATTGAAATTTTTGATATCGAACCACACGTCGCATAACATTGAAGCTCTGTACTGCAAAACGGGGCGTGGCTCCTCCCATACAAGTTAAACTTTCGATACAGAATAGTTATGTTAGTAAAAGTCACAGTGCATTCAAACTCAGAATGAAGTTACCACTTGGTGATGACCTTGCAATAGAAAACCTGGACGGGCATTAGACAAGGGGGTGTGGCCTTACCCAGACAAGTCAAATTTGTGATATTGAATAGCTTTAGAAGTAAAAGTATCAGAACACTGAAACTCAGATTAGAGTTATCATTTAGTGATTGCTGGGAAACTGAAATGAGCACTGTGCAGTAAGCATGGTGTCAAAGTAAGGGTCTTATAAAAGTTTTGATTATACTTATTATTTTCAATATAGTTGTATATAGTTGGCCTTACCCAGACAAGTCAAATTTGTGATATTGAATAGCTTTAGAAGTAAAAGTATCAGAACACTGAAACTCAGATTAGAGTTATCATTTAGTGATTGCTGGGAAACTGAAATGAGCACTGTGCAGTAAGCATGGTGTCAAAGTAAGGGTCTTATAAAAGTTTTGATTATACTTATTATTTTCAATATAGTTGTATATAGTTGGCCTTACCCTGACAAGTCAAATTTGTGATATTGAATAGCTTTAGAAGTAAAAGTATCAGAACACTGAAACTCAGATTAGAGTTATCATTTAGTGATTGCTGGGAAACTGAAATGAGCACTGTGCAGTAAGCATGGTGTCAAAGTAAGGGTCTTATAAAAGTTTTGATTATACTTATTATTTTCAATATAGTTGTATATAGTTGGCCTTACCCAGACAAGTCAAATTTGTGATATTGAATAGCTTTAGAAGTAAAAGTATCAGAACACTGAAACTCAGATCGGGTGTAGCAACGCACATTGGGTATTGCTAGTTTGTTAATAAACATTTTTGAAAAAATATGTTTAGATATACAAGTTTACGATATTCTTAAAAAACAAATTTTTGATATTTTCGTTTTTTTATGGTTGTCTATTGCTTGTTGAAGCAAATCGAAGGCGTGAAGTGGGAATCGTAAAAGATGTGGCGTGGAACACCAAATATACACATAGATACTGATTTTTATATAATAATTTCTAACATTGTAATAAAAAAATTCATCAAGTTCCAGAATGGGCCAGTAGAAAAAACTGAAAAAAAATAGTCGTGCTCAAAAATACATATTTGACTTGCAGTTAGAACTCGCTTTAGACCTGAGGTACTCGCTGAAGAGCGGAACTCGCTGAAAACCGTTTATCAGTAGGTAGAATGGAACAAACTTCAAAACCCTGAAGTTCTAACGAAGTGCCTTTAAAAATGTAAAGTACAACCAATTTTATTATTTTCTGTACAGAATACAAAAAAACTATATTTTTGATTTCGAATATGTATATTGATCATTATTTATGTTTATATTTTTTAATAACTTTAATTTGGCCTTCAATATTTTTCTGTAGAATGCACAGCTTTTGAGTTATTTGCGAAAAAATAAAGAAAGATCAGAAAATTTCCAAGTTTTTATCAATTGCTTTCTATCGTTACTTGGTTATTATAAAAGTAACTGAAGTTCTATCACTTATCCGACGTAAAAGTATATTATTTTTAATATGCCCTATTACATTTTTATGTAGTATGACCAAACGGTCTTGGAGAAGTTTAACTTAAAAGTATTTAAGGTGGGTGTGGCATCGACATTTTAGTGGGTGTGGCCCCAAAGCTCACTAGGTAAAATGACACAAATTTTATTTAAGTCCTTATTTAGCGATAAAAACGATTTCCAGCCTTCCGCCAATTATTTCCACGCATACATATTCTATTTTAATAGCCAAGAATCGTTAGGAAATTTTCGATAGGAAAATTCTTTGCTTTTTGATTCTATCTTGCTTTGTTAGTATCTTACTTTACTTTTTAATAAACGCTTTCATGATAAATTTCTAATCATTTCTAAAAAATTTTTTGTTAAACTTATTCTCAGCCATTTGTAATTTTTTTTTAATGTCGAGTTCTGTTTCATTGCTTAATTGAAGCTCTATAGATAATATGCCAAGATTACCTAGACGCAAGGTATATTGTAGATATCAGAAAGATTTTTATTAGTTTTAACCTTAAAAACTAAGGCAACGGAAACAAGACCCTGAATTCTTTCATTACGAGTAAGGACAACAAAGATTATAAGTTATTGGAATTTTTTTGTTATAATTAATATATCATAAGGAATTTTTTTGATAACTTAACTTTTTTTTGTTGCTTAACTTTAACTTCGGTGCCGCCCTCAAAACATTACACTTTCTTCTAATCAACCAAAGAGCTTCATCAGATGGGAAATATTTATGTTTCGGCTTGAAAGCAAAGCATTCACTTATCAGACCTACCTATTCAAGTCTTACTTGGTTCAAAATTAAATGATAAGTTGATAAGAAGAAAAGAGGAAAATAAAGTAAAATATTTGT
Organism: Coremacera marginata; assembly: GCA_914767935.1. Classification (NCBI taxonomy): domain Eukaryota; kingdom Metazoa; phylum Arthropoda; class Insecta; order Diptera; family Sciomyzidae; genus Coremacera; species Coremacera marginata. The sequence continues at coordinate 202,863,739 of OU612043.1, read as the reverse complement.
AGAATGAGTCACGTTAATTTCCTCTTCACTTACATCACTTCTTTATATTATTAGTTATAAATTTAAGTGTTTTTAAAATTCCCTTGAGTTCTCAGACATATAGGAAAGGTAAAGCTTTGGACCCTGTTCTGTAGACATGGGTAACGCAGCGCTGCGTTGCGTTAATGAGTTGAAGCACTTCAATGCGTTACTGCGTTGATACACTTGTTTTAATAAAACTAACGCAATAGCGCAGTAATGCAAATGATGCGCTCAAAGCAAAAGCAAAAAATATTTATACAGCGAGCAAAAATTCCACATGTTGTACGGCGCATCGAGGATAGAAACAGAAAGTTGAAAGCGAACATTATTACTCTGTATAAATAAGGAAAAGGGGTTGCAGGGAATATTCTTGGAGTGCGTTTGACTGTTATTAATGTTTTGCCATTCACAGAATAGTTTTGTCAATTTAATAAACTGTTGGATGTGTTCGTGTTCGAAACAGAAGAAAATTTGGATCTAACTTAGAACTTGTTTTGCATACCAGGTACGCGTATGTATCTGTTTGATGGCTTGCATCAAATTTTAAACGAAATATAGTTTGGCTGCATGCTTGAAGTTTAACATATCTTCAGTTTTGGTGGATGCTTCTTTGGTGGATCTGCTCTTCCTTTAGTTATATTTCATATTTATCACATATGGATTTAATAACCATTACTGAATCTGTTAGCAGTAAGATTTTTTTAAATCAGAAAAATTAACCAGATAACGTAACGCGTTGGTCCTCACTACGTGGATTAAATTCTTGTTGATGCATTTCAAACTACGCTATGGCGCAATTGCGTTAACGCATTCCGCTGATACAGCAAACTGCGTTTGAGTTGGTGTATCAACGCAGCGATTTTTGCTGCGTTACCCATGTCTACTGTTCTGTACCGCGATTTGAACACATGACTTCATGCATTAAAAAAAAGTGCTAAAACACTTTTCTTAAAATTGCTGTTTAGACAAACATCTTCAGATGTTTTTTATACAAAAAAAAAAAAAAACTGTAAAATTAAATGCAATGCTATAATAATAAAGATCTGTCGGTTAAATGATACAATATAAGCTCCAAATGTTTTGTTTTGCGACAGAAACGATCAATCAATCAATCAATCTAAGGACGCTACGGATTTTGTGAAATTGACAAGTAAAGTAATTGCTTTTACAATTTAAGAAATTTGTGCGCTCTCAATCTGTCAAATCAACCAAAAATGAACAAGTTTAAATTGTTGCCACGTTAACAAAATGTTCGTAATCAAACAAATTTGTTTAGAAAAATTATAAAATATCATTGGATTTCATCGGTTAAAAAATGTTAATAAAGTTAGAAATGAGTAATGAATGAGCACGCTTTTATGTGAATATGCACCTCAATATTTTCATAAAAAATTTGAGTAATGAAGAAAATTGCGATATCCTTACTTACATTCAAACTAGTATCAGCTATATACTCATATATAAATTATACAGTTGGACACCTTTATAAAGAAATATATATAAATAGTTAATAAATGTCAACTGTTTTCTTAGTTTTTCACAAAAGATACAAATGTTTTTTGCTGCGTGTTCTCTAAATCAGTAACTGTTGAATAAAATCTTTCTTCCCAACTCGTGTGCCAATAAATTATTTTGGCATTATGTGATAACATTCCCCCATTTTCAGTGGACACTCCGATGGACGCCTGTGATTTAATGTGACAAAATAAAAATCATGGTATTGTTGTTAATGTTATTGTTGTTGTCAGTGGTAATTCTGACTTTGACAAATTATAGGCAGTTACACAGAATATCTTCATTAAGTATTTATGTACGTATGTATGCTTGTTTCGGATTTGCTCAGTTTTCTTTTTTATTTGGTTTGTTTTTTTCCTTTGTTTATTTACTATTGTTTATTAGCTTGTTTACTACGTCACTGTGTCCATTTCCAGCAGCTGAAAACTCTGAAAATCTATTTGAGTTTTATAGTAAAAAAAATATTCTTAATTTGATTTATGTATGTAAGCGACAGGCGGGAAGATTTCTGAGAATAAAAAAATGTAAGCAGTTGAAGCTTATCTTACCTAAAAATAAAAATAGGAATAAAAATAATTAAAAATCTAATAACTCTTACTTTTCCCTTTAAATTTAGAAAGGCCACAAATACATCAAAATATTATATAAATTTCACTTTTTTCTCATTTGGATTTTTTTCTTTTTCGGTTTCAGCTTATGAAAATTTGCAGAACAATCATAAGCTTTCGATGCTTACACCTAATGATCATTTTCCACCTTTTAGAGTAAGATACGCATACATATGTTTATCAGTGGCAAAGAAAGTTAGTAACATAATGCAGGCCCGTAGCCAAAGGGAGAATTGGGGTTCAAAGCCACCCGTCCCCCATGGGATGCAGAGATTATGAACAAAAACTGATTCAAATGAGACTTTTAAAATCGAAACTGGATATGATACTTCTAAATAATTTGACATAAATTAAAAGTTATCATTTTCTCTTCTCTATATATATATATAAAAGAGTAAAAATGTATGTTCGTTACGTAAAATGAGTAAAAACGTATGTTCGATCGGAAACGGCTGAGAGGATTTTAATTATTTTTTTGATAATCAATTGATACTCGATTGAAAAATAGGCTATACAATTTATACCACACCCCCTTTTACCGCCTACTAATCAATAAAAATGCTATATTTCAGACGATTTTGGTTGATTTAGCCTAAAATTTGGTAATTTAGTTCGTATAACATAACTATTGTTATAACATAACTATTGTTATAACATAACTATTGTTATAACATAACTATTGTTATAACATAACTATTGTTATAACATAACTATTGTTATAACATAACAACTGAACTAAAAACGGGTGTGGTCTCACTATATCTACGCCTACTTTTAAGAAGACATTAATACTCCAAAACTACTGGGCTGATTGAGCTGAAATTTTGGCAGTAGATTTCTTCCGATTACGAGATAGCTTACGGAAAAATATTCCTGCCACACCCCCTTTTAACACCCACGAAAAAGTATAAACGCTGTATTTCAGACGGTTTTGGTGATATTAGACTAAAATGGAAATTTAGTTTGTATGGTTACTCTCGGAAACTGTACTAAAAATGAGCGTATTCGAACTATATCTACGCCCACTTTTCAGAAACCCTTATAACTTCTGAGTTGTACATGTTTTGATAGTGAAACTTGGTATGTAGGTGCTATGGGTCCAAGGTGCGGTCACTATATATTTGAGCGATCACTAGAAAAAGGGCGTGGCAGATCACAAAAGCCAAATTTATAAGCTCGAACTGCTTTCAAACTAAATCAATACTTGGATATGGTGTTAATATAAATAGTGTATATAACAAGTAGTTTTATGTTTTACCACGCAGGTTTCATTAAAAGTTGAAAAAGGCATTTTTGTTAAATTCATCGGTTTTTCATGGGTTTGTTAATCAATGAGTGTAAGTGTTATGATAAATGTAATAACACGTCAGTTAAGGTTAATTCTTTGACTTTGACACAAATAAATAAAAAATTAAAGACGATATCGGGATGCGGAGAGAGCAGCCTAAGCAACAAAACTGTAAACTCGGTTGCATGGAATAACGCGCTATGTATAGGAACGACGATAAAAAATACAAGACGTCAGTACAGGCTGGATCAGGGCGAAGCAGCGGACCACTGGGTCCTGCTAATACAAATTTTGAAAAAAAAATTGCCTGGGGAAATTAAAAATTATTTAGCCTAAAGAAAGTGTGTGGATGGTTTTTCCATTCCATTATTCAAAAAATCATAGGCAAAAATTAAAAGCTTAGTTTTCAAAATTAATTCAATAAAAATAACTCAAACAACCCTGGTTATATTAATTATATAGAAAAATAATTTTAAATCTTAATCTTAAATCTTCTTACTGATAGTTATAGACTTCGTTTTTACTAAAATTCCCCTTCCCCCATGGAAGCCTTTGCTATGGGCCTGACTTAGTGAGAAATAGTGAACGTATGAAGCCAACTGAAATTATCAAAAATTCAAAAAAACGTATTTTGTGTTTCTGGCTCGAATTCCATTTTCCATTTGGGATCGCAATGAAGCTAGATATTTTTTTTGGACATAGATCCAGTGAACCATATCATTGACAGAACTAAGACTTTTGAACTTTTTGAACTTATTGTGACTTTTTGAACTTATTGCTTAATTTTTTTTCTCTGAATTGTATATGCATTTTTAATATTTGTTTTGTGTCATTTAGGACATTTTTAAAATAAATATATGAGGAAATGTTCAATTTAATGAATTATTTTTATTCAGTTGCAACTTAATTCTATATAAATACTTAAAGACAAGACAAGTATTATTATAACTAAACTGGGTTATACGAGATGTTGTCTGCTATAACACTACAAATATAAATTTATGTATGACACGGAGGAATGACTTTGGTATTCAAGATATGATTTTTTTCGTAGGGCGAATCTAAAAAATAAACCTGAGTTATGCATGGATATTTGCCCTCTTTGGTAGGAGTGCAATATTTTAAATGAATCAATTAAATATTAATATAATAAATTATTATAATTATATCAACGGATTTTGTTGGTGTTAAAACTCAACACATTATGACAATAAGATTATAAACTTAAAAAAAAATAAGTTCATGTGGTTTGCATGATCCATTAATGGTCTCTTTTCTGTTTTTGGTATTGACAATTTGATAAAAACTAAAATTAACTAAGCGCTAAACTCTTGCTGGTTACATTCTACTAGATTTTAGTTATATATCTAAGGAAGTCGGCGTGATTCTTTCTCTCTCGATTTCATATAAATTTAATATTGTTGAGCGAGTCCATAGTGATTATAGGCCAGATCGGAGGCAGCAGCTTGACCATTGCGATTCCAGTCAGAGTGCACAATTTCAGCATTCAATGGACTGCCGGTGATATAGGCGGTTGTGATGTGATCTTTCTTCTTGCCCAACAAGTCCTTGAAGAAAGTGGCACCTTGAGGAGAAAAGTGATAAAAATTATTCAATTGAAATATCGCCTGTTTAGTTGAGTTGAATGTAAAACAACTTACCAGCGAAGATCAAAGCCAAGATGGAGATAACCAAACTCTTGATGGAGATAAATTTGATGATGGTGAACAGAACCTTGACAATGATCGCCTTCTTAATCTTCAGAGCCAAGAGAAGAGGCAAAAGCATTTTCTTCATTTTCTTGCTGCGAGACTCTGTGGAAGAGAGAAGAATATGTATTAGATGTGATTTCGAAGCAGGCCTAAGTGTAGGCAATGGAAAGGCAAAAGTGAGTATTTGTCTATGTTAAGTGTTTGGTTTGAATCAAAGATGCCACTAGTTTTTTGTTTTGCTAGATCGCAGCGCCGTGCATTGAATACCCTGTAGGAAAATCAACTAATTTAAAAGTAATTGATAAAGTAGTTTTTTGTCAACCACAACTAGTTGAAATTCTGACTTTTTTCCATAGAACGAACTAACTTATTTTGTATGGCGATGTCCGCTAAATAAGTCAATTGACTTTCGTCTGCATATATTTTGAACTACTTGTTAAATTAGTTACTTTTAAACTATTTTTTTAATTGCTTTAAAATAACCAATTGAAAACTGGCCTAAAGTTAATATTTGATTAAATAACATGGTTAAATATATATAAACTTGTAATCTAATAAAAATTTGCAATTAAAACATGTCAAAATCAGAGTAGTTGCCGCCTTAATATAATTCAAAGTAGTTCAAATACTGGTTTATTTTAAACTAGTTTTTTAAATTAGTTGTTTTTAAAAACAAGTTAGTTTGTTCCTATAGGGTATGGACAAAAATACATATGTATGTAAAGGGGAATAATATATGTGATCTTTTTCCTTAATATCCATTGAAGTAATATATCCGAGTTCTATTTGTATGCCTCTGATTTTTGTAATCATTTATTTGAAATGTGACAGCTGGTCGATTGGCCAATTAATGTTGCCCGAGCACGACTAATTGTGCAAGTATGCAAGAGAGTTTTAGTGTTGCAAATTTGTCACAGTCAGGTAAATGCAAATCTATACATTTTGTTGTTGTGTTTAAAATATTTTCCATTATATTTTGCAAATGCCACGATGCTAGACTATTTTTCCGTAATTGGAAAGAGCCCTAATATATAAAAAGGATGAAATTTCATAAAAAAATTGTTATACTCAATAAAAGTCTATACTTCTGTTGTGACATATCAAAAACAACTTTGTTTTTATCCTTATTCATATAGAAATGCAAGATTTTTAAATTTTGCTTATTATATTGAAACAAAATAAAGTATTTTATTAAAGTATTTTATTTTTTACACTTTGAAAAAAGAATTAATAATTTAAAAAAGAATGCTATATAAAAAAATTAAGTAGAACTATTTTTAGTTCCTGAATTCCAATTAACTCATATATTACCAATGTTTGAGAGGTGAGAAGAACGGTCTCTTCAATCGAAATAATTTTTGAACTTTTTTTTTTTACTGTTTGCACTTTTGATTTTCTGAACTTCATTTTCCCCTTCTTATAAGCATGTTTATAATAGGACATAAAAACTTATCTTGCAAGAAAGTTATGCAGCATTATGTATGGTTCGTTCTTGGAAAAATTGTATGAAAATATTGCAATAACACGTTAACTTTAAATTATTATTCTTATTTTTACTATTAGTTTCTACTTTACTCATAGTGAAAATTTATGCCGAAAATTTAAAAGATCAAAAAAAACATAACCTGGAGAGACGTATTCTCTTCTCAATTTTATTAGAATTGGTAATGGAGTAGTGTCAAAAATGATAAAAAAAGCAAAGGATAATTATAAAAGACTTATAATATTTAAAAATAAACTTACTTGCAGCTGAAATAATACGTGAAAGTAGGCAATTTTTTGTTTTTGAAAAGTTGCACAATATTTGCATAAAATTTATTTTAAATCCTTCGAATAATATCTTAGAATAATATATAAAGAATTGCTTCACGAAGTGAGGAAAAGTCAAATTTACGGCGCATCTTCGTCACCTGTGCTTGTCAACCTTATGCTTTTGTTGCTTGTGTTCTTTTTGAGTTTAACTAGCACAGCTGACGTCACAACAATGGCTGACATGCGCAAGCCGTAATCTGTTTATATATCAGTCTTGGTTTTATCACCCACCGATATTGTAAAATATCGTTAAATAAATTATAAGTTCGATTTTGAATGAAATTTTTGCTTCATGTTTACTAACAAAAATTTTCAATTTGAGTTGTAAATGGTTTGCACAGAATTAAGATTGTGCATACGATACGTAACGTTTAGTACAGAATTATTTTGAGAAACGAACAAAAAAAAAAAACTATTCTTAAAGAGGACAGAAAAAATATAGAATCTTACAAAAAACGGAAACGTTACTAAAGACAAAAAATTTTTTGAGTTGGTAAAAGAGTTGTATAATGTAAACAAAATTATTTCGTATTTTTCTCAAGGAATCTCGCCAACATCTCATTAAGCAAATGTATAAGCCGCCAATTTATCGCCAACCCGCCAAAGCTATCCCTATAGGAACAAACTAACTTGTTTTTAAAATCAACTAATTAAAAAACTAATTTAAAATAAATTAGTATATGAACTACTTTGAATTATATTAAGGCGGCATCCACTTCAATTCTAAATAGTTTAGATTGCATTATATATGAAGTAATTGAAATACTACTTAAAAACAAGTGGTTGATAAACTACTTTGAATTACATGACATGTTTTAATTGCAAATTTTTATTAGATTACAAGTTTATACATATTTAACCATGTTATTTTATCAACTATTATTAACTTGAGGCCATCAGTAATAGTTTTCAATTGGTTATTTTAAAGTAATTAAAAAAATAATTTAAATATAACTAATTTAACAAGTAGTTGAAAATATATGCAGACGAAAGTCAATTGACTTATTTAGCGGACATCGCCATACAAAATAAGTTAGTTTGTTCTATGGAAAAAAGTCAGAATTTCAACTAGTTGTGGTTGACAAAAAACTACTTTATCAACTACTTTTAAATTAGTTGATTTTCCTGCAGGGATATTACTAACGCCGAAGTAGTAGTTTAATTCGCCAGTTTGGCGAGATATCGCTAAAACTGAGTGAGTATTGTGTGAGCCTATAAGTAGGTTGAACTTTTTTAGGCAACGCCATTGTTTCATTGTTTTGCCAACTATTGCAGCTTTAATGATGCATGTTTTAGGCTTACGACTTTTTTAATATGTTTGTGGATCTTATCAGTTGAACTTTTTTTTTTCATATTACGACAAAAAAAATTACAAATAACTACTTTAAAAAGAAACTTATCCTTTATAATGAATTTCAATTTTATATAATTTGAATGCATTTAAGCGATAGGAACTTGAAATTGTTAACCTATTAGCGACTCTTGGATATTAAAATAAACATGAATATCTTTCTCTTGTAATAACTCGTAAAAAAGATGTGTAGAGATGGCTAAAATATTTATGTCGTGAATAAAATACACTCTGAAAATATTGTAAGCACTTCGCTACACCAAAATTTACGGGTGTATAAAAAATATTAACAAAACAACCAGAAAAAAGTGGATTCAAAACTTAAGAGCGGTACCGATAATTTTCATATAAGCTTCGGGCATCTAAGTACAGTTGCGTTCAAGTAAAATCCATTGGTTTTAGAAAATAGGTCCAACAACCTATACAAAATTAATAAATGTAATATTTTCTATTATTTTAACATCGACCGAGGCGAAAGGGTAAATAAACTGCGCAGTGGTGCATTCGACTAAAGTCCACACCTGGACCATGGCCTGAACTCACCGAAAATATAGTTGTCCTTTGACCTGGACAAACTCTATCAATAAAAAACTATAAGATTTGGGTTATTTAAGGGCTCCTGCTGGAATCGAAGGAAGCTCTTAGAAACTGCATAGATGTAAAGGAAACGGAAACCAGTTTTCGTATGTTCTCATCTTCTATGAAAAAAAAACGAAATGGCCATTTCAGTGACTTCTTATCATCAATTGTGTTGTGCGTGTTGGGAAATATTTGAACACAAATGATCGAGAACTGGACCACCTACAAGTCTTATGCCAACTCAGAAACGGCTTATGTTCTCATGAAGCTTTTTATGGCATTTTTTACTATCTGAGGTTTGCCTTTGTCTGCAGAGAGGTGACGGCCGAGCAGAAAAATGAATTCAATTGAAAAAAACTTTCTGTGTCAAGTGGGAATTGAGCCTGCGTATGGACCACACACGCTCTACCCACTGCGCCACGGCTGCCTCATCTTCCCTGACTCCGCCATTTTTCAACCAAACTATATGGAAAGGGACACAACCTTGCAGACGCCCTCTTGATGCACTTTTTATTACTTTAATGTAGTATCTATGTAGTAGTGAAATATCTACAATGTATTTATTCACTTATATTTTTAAAAATTTTTTAAAATAAAGTTCAATACATTAAAATTATTAAAAATTAATTTTATCATTTGTCTCTTATTAAGGCTAAAAATGTTTCTAACGCTAATTTTTCGATATATTGCTAAGTTTTTATATATCTATGCATTTTTTTCAAAGTTCGGTTAACTATTCGGACTAAATCTGGATTAAAATGCAACCATTTCGTACTTCTGTACTTCCAAATAAAAATTTTACAGATCAACGCAAAAAAAAATGAGCTTACTTCGATCAACGAAATCTGGTAGAAGAAACAAATAAAAACTTTTCGTGTATCGGCGTTTTAAAAGTGTACGTCTTAGAAATAGTTGAAATGGGTTCAACATCTTACTAAAATTGTTTGTACAAATTTAAAATACATTCTTTGGAACACTTCTTCCAGAAGACATTCCATGGATACGATTGTAGATCCAAGTGGCTCTTCTTTGCCTTCTCGAGAAGCGTACTGATTTTTTGTTAATAAATGTTTGAAAAATATACTAAGTCATAAACTAAATAAATTTATATTTCAGCAAAGCTGTATTTATGGGTTTGAGCGCACTTTGATCCTTTTATTGAATGCCTTAATAAAAAATTCTTTTGAAGAAATTCTGGAAGTACTTCCGGGAAAAATTAAGGAAAGCATTCTACCCAATGACATGCATGTGCTAAAAGAATGCCTTTTGGATATGAAAATGGAATCTGAGACTTTTCCTTCCACTTTATATTCTTTTGGAAGCACTTTTTTTTACACTAGGGTTAAGTGTAAGAAAACTTCAAAATATATATGCATTACATGATTTGACGTGATTGTTGTGTTCGCAGACCTATAGTAAAATTTTATATGTAATAGTTTTGTATAATATTTTAACCCACTTTTTTGATTCTTTTCAATAGTTTTATAAATTTCCCTTAAAAGTAATCAGAGAGAGAGTTAAAATATTTTATGGCACTTTGTTACTTTGAACAAAATTTGTCTCTTTTACTTCAATGGAGGAGATAGCCAGTTTTTAAAAATTAAATGTTAACTTAATTTTTTTTCTCCATAGTAGTAAGATGTAGACAAATATTGTCTGAAGTCCAATTGAAGTTTGACATAAAACATTTTCATAGAACATTTTTTTAACTTTCTAAAACTACTTTTACAGGTATTTTTTTTAAATGGATAAAAAAGACAAAAATATACAACACAAACATTTTTTAAAATATCTTACTACTGGTATACAACAATTATGTCAAAGGCATATATTAGTAGTTCTTTAAGTTAACACTTCATTTGTAAATTTATGTTAGTAAATTTTAAAATTTTATTTTAACTTTAAGTTTAAATATTAAATATTACTTAGACGAATCTTTTAAAATGCCGATACACTTGTATATTTGTGTTGCCTATTCTTCAATAATTTTTTAATTGAATTCTGTAACTTTGGAAATATTGCAAATTGTCGTAGGTACATTGTGTTCGGAGATAATGTTATTTGAAAGCTAAATGATTGATTTGAAAATTGAATATATCTTAAGCTATCAGCTGGTGAAAATTTTTTCAACTCAAATTTCAAGCTTATGCAAGGAGTTTTAACATAATTTCTGTCTGTACAAATGAAGCGCATCAAATTATCATGAAATCAATTTAAAATTATTTCTACTCGTAGTACTTACGTCGCTTCATAACTGAGTTAATATGATGAAATACAGTTATATATGCATCGAAACGGAATACGTTATGTTGTTTCTGTTTTGTTTGCTATTCAAATTTCATTCAAATTTCATTAAAATTTTGTGTAATTTTGTGTAGACCAATAATTTGATTAAGCCAATTTTGCAGCTACGTTTGATTAAAGCAATCTTATCTTTACAAAAAAAAAATACTGTCGAAATTTATTCTAACCGAAAGTACAATGCACTGGTATTAGAAATATTCATAGATAATTTTAATTTAATTTTAAACTTAAATGTATAAATGTTGAAATTGAATAAATTCCCAAGCAGACAAATTATTTCAAGCATTCGCACAAGAGCTGGTGTGATAAGATGAACAGAGCAGTTCGACAACCTTTTGTCTCGTACAGTAAGAAAATTATGCTGAAAATGGTTAACACTTCAGATACGGGACAAGAACAAGAGCATTTATCTATGTAGAATTAAAAACGTTAGGTGATTATCTATAACCTATTATTTCTTTTTTTTTGTTCTGTAAAGTGCAAAATAAGAACAACAAGCAAAAGAAATTGGCGCCCAGTAAATTTTTATTTATTTTGATAATCTAGAGTCAAGATGAAGAGGAAGAAAATTAAGAAGAAGTGGGAAGTTATCGTAGATAGTAGTTTTATAGACTTAAGGGAAGGTTCTCATCTAAAGGTCGAAAGACACGGTGATGTTATTGATTTTTTTTTTTATAGAAGAAAGTAAATGAACAACTTGATTTTTTTTTTGGCAATTATTTATTGATTTCTAAAGTGTAAGAAAACAAGACTTAAGAACAATTAAGTCATCAATCATTTTAAATGATTTTGATTTATTAATCATTTTGAGCAATCATGATTCGATATCATTGTCATCATTCCCAGTCAATTGTGACTTTGAATGGATTTAAGTAACATAAATTTAAAAGTTTTTACGCATATACGCATGTTTTTTCGCAAGCAAAATTTCGTACTGATTCTGAATCCGTCTTCCGTTTTGTTTCACCACGCCCAGTTCTTCAGATATTCACTTAAACGAGAAAGTGAGGAAGAACTTTGTAAAGGTTTGTTAAGTTCTGCAATAAAAGCTTTTTCTATACTTAATCTAAATGAGTTTCATACTTGAATTTTTAAAGCGAAGCTTTTTACGCCTCATTCTGTGATTTGTTTGAGTGAAATCTTAAAAACTTTCGACAAATTTTCTTCTTAGAAATTTATGGTTTCTTTGTTGCTTGCGTCTATTACAACAAGAAAATGTAATACTTTAATGTAAAATATTGAAAACTCGTACCAAATGATTAAGAGTTATATACTCTATCCACCAGGCCACAAAGCTTTGTTAGAAAGAGTTGTTGATCCAATGTTAAGTATAACAGAAGCTATACTGCAGTAGATCGGCACAATCTATCAATAGATAAGGATTTGTGTATTGGCTATACTTCAACAACTAACAAACATTTGCTTCTACTTGCCGCAAGATGTCACCAGCATCGGTGTGTTTTGTTTTTTGTTGATGTTAACGCGCGGAAGTATAACAGAAGCTATACTGCAGTAGATCGGCACAATCTATCAATAGATAAGGATTTGTGTATTGGCTATACTGCAACAACTAACAAACATTTGCTTCTACTTGCCGCAAGATGTCACCAGCTCGGTGTGTTTTGTTTTTTGTTGATGTTAACGCGCGGAAGAAAACAGCGATGCTGGTGACATCTTGTAGCAAGTAGAGGTAAATTTGTGTTAGTTTTTGTCCGATAGCCAATACAAAATCCTCCATCTATTAATAAGTTATGCTGCTATGCAGCAACATAGCTTCTGTTTTACTTAATATTGAATAAACAGACCTGTGCAACAAAGGCTTTATAGATTGGTGGATAGCGTAATGAACTCTTAATCAGGGGGTACGGTTTCAATCCCCACGGCGGGGGAAGAACTTGATGTTTTATTATTTTATATTACATTTTCTTGTTGCGATGGATGCAAGCAAAAAAGAAATATCAATTCTAATATATGAAAACAGTGTCGGAATAACGAAATGTAAAAAATGTTTACTGGTGTGAATACTTTATCTGAATTTAAAAGTTAATTTATTAAGACGAAAATACTATGAGCTATCAACTCTATGTAACTGCAAAATGCTTCGCTTCTTTCGTGTGTTCAACGACGCACCTGTGTTTTTTTCCTCTATGTGAAATATGAAATTGTACAAAAAACAACATACACAAAACATTATGAACAATGAAATTAAAAAAAATTTCAATCAAGGGATTTGAAGTCTTAGGTGACTTCAAGTGACTTCAATGCAATCAATTGCCACCTAAATGAATGGGAGACTTCAATCAAATTATGACAAATGGTTGCTAAATTCAAATGTTGAAGTCAGAAGTACCGAAAAAGAATAATGTATTGAAATCAATTTAAGCTCAATCATAAGACTTGAAAAGTGAAATAATTGCAATCTTTCACAGCTCTGCCAAAAGGTCTAAATCGCACAGCACGTCATGTCATCAGAAATAAAAAAAAAACAAAAAATTTTATAAATTATATTATATTTATTGGAGTTTATACCTATAATATCAAGAAATATTTGAAAACTACAACAATTTTCACATTTTTCGCTCTTTAAAGTGCTCAAAAAAATAATGAAAACTGGCCAATATTACCTGAATCTAGGTTTAGGATCTAGGTGCAGGATAAAGTTTACCTACTTTAAAATAAAAAAAAAAAACTAGTAGAAGTAGATCAGTGTAGAAAAGATGATTTTTCAGAAACGCGTTTTATGATTTGGTTAATAATTTTTTCGGTCTATTCCGCTTTCCGTTATTTCAACTCCACAGCGAATCTCGCGTCATCTGGTGTTGCTTGAGTTAACTATTCTTACCAAAGTATGGTAGGAAATACAAGCGCTAATTTCAAAAAGATTCATGTCAGCTACTCATTACCGCGCAAACTAATTTTTCGTAATTTTTGTAAAAAAGTGGGGTTCCTGTGCAATGCAGTATTTTCCTTTTTTAAGCAATCGTTATTCGATTAATGCAATCGCAATCATAAACTATAAAAAAATGAAAAAATAAATAATTGGGTTTTTTGGATGAGTTTCATGAGAACCCCCCCTTAAGAACAAGATCTGGTACAAAAAAGAAATCATGTCTACTGAAATTTAAGAAATATTTGTGAATCTTCTTAAAATTGAGCATTCCAAAAGTAATATTTTCTAAGTATACTATATAAACTATTTTAATTATAGAATTTTCTTCTATGATTTTCTGAAATTCGGAAAAATTAAATTCTGTGAAAACAAAAGTCAATTGAGGTTTATATTTTTTTATTATTTGCTTCAAAATTTCAAACAGAAAATCACTATTGACTGAATTTTTGTGTCAAAAATTTTTTGAAGCTGTAATAACTCAAAGACATGGCACAATTTCTATTTTAGGAAATCGAAACAGAAATCGGTTTCGAAACAAGAAACTGCTTTGACCAAATACTGCTGGGACAAAATTCTTAGATTAAAATATTAAGATTGAGTTTTTTAAAATGTAATTGTTGTTTTATAGGTTTTCTTACTGGAAATTCAACTTTTAACATTCCAAGCTCAGAATTTTTTATTTCAAATTAAATATTTTACAAACCAAATTTAACTTTTTAAAAACAAAGTTAAAATTTGTATGAATTAAATTCATCTTTTTATATTTTAAACTCAATATTAGCCAAAAATTTCTAGATTTTGTTTTTATAATATAAAATCACAACAACTACTAAAAACAGTTTACAGCCAAAAGCATCCATTGTTGCTACCATTTCTTGATATTCAAGATTCTTAAGTTAGTTTATGATTGTATATGGAAATAATCATAAAAACCAAAAATTAACAATTTTTTTTGTCAAAAATTAAATTTGTAAATATGTCTTTTGTATTTTCAGACAAAGAGCTCTGGGGGATAGTTTGTTCAGATTTGTGGAGCCCTGTATATATGCCATGGTTTTTTTTTTATTTGCTAACAAATTGATAGATTTGTTAAAAATAAAACAACAATAGAGAGTCACAATATTTTTTATGTTAGGCTAATCCAGCTATAAGGTTATTTTGGAGCCTCACATAGAACATTCTGTTCTGTAGTGAATGGTATCTGGTACAAGGAGCCTATAGGAATTAGTAGAAATTAGTAAAAATTCGCATTAGATTCTTAGAAGATATTCAAGAGATTTTTCGGCGCAGCTTCCTCGCTTGAAGCGAGGGCGTTCCAGGATGAATAGAGTCCGTTTTTTCATTGTATATCACACATGAATCCTCAGACTTAGCAGATGCTGTGTTGAATAATATTATTTAAAATCAAAATAGCTTTGAAACATATATTACGAAAGAGTTTTCATAATTCTTCAACAATAAAATTTTACAAAAAGTAAAATATATATTTTAAATAGAACTTTGATTTTTTTTTCTTAATTTTGCATCAGTCCGCATAAATATGCCAACAAATTTTTATTTCTATGGACGAAAAGATACTGAAATTAATAATTTTTAAGTAAAAAGGAATTTTATTGAAATATAAACGCAACATTACTAACATTAACCAATAAAATAAAATAGTCGATAACATACATAAATTCAAAATGTGATTTAAAACAGTTAAATTGGACTGCATTACTTTTTTGTTGTTCTTCTTATTGTTATATATAAAAGTGTTTTGTTTTTTTTGTTTCTATTTGATCCGTGGTTAATGGAATCGCCATACTATAATTAGGACTGGAAATTGATTAGGACGTGGAACTTTGGGCACGAATTACATATTAAAATAACATTCAACATAGTGAGGTATACTATATTTTCATTCGGGTTGCGTTAAAATTTTCAAATTCCTCATTAGTAATAAATAATTCAATATTTTCGTTATCAAGCCGAAATTTTGGGCAAATTAGCAAAAAGAGATAGCAAATTTTGCCAAAAATTTCCTATGTAATTGTTAACTGATTGGTTAATCTTACACTTTACACTGCAAACAATTTGATCTAAAT
Source organism: Coremacera marginata (assembly GCA_914767935.1). Taxonomy (NCBI): domain Eukaryota; kingdom Metazoa; phylum Arthropoda; class Insecta; order Diptera; family Sciomyzidae; genus Coremacera; species Coremacera marginata. Next base: position 202,847,572 of record OU612043.1, on the reverse strand, counting down.
GAATTTTAAATTTTCATTAGTATTGAAGAGTCATCACCCTATAGGAACAAACTAACTTGTTTTTAAAAACAACTAGTTAAAAAACTAGTTTAAAATAAACCAGTATATGAACTACTTTGAATTATATTAAGGCGGCATCCACTTCAATATATGAAGTAATTGAAATACTACTTAAAAACTTAAATTGATAAACTACTTTGAATTATATTAAGGCGGCAACTACTCTGATGTTGGCATGTTTTAATTGAAAATTTTTATTAGATTACAAGCTTATATATATTTAACCATGTTATTTCATCAAATATAATTAACTTTTGGCCATCAGTAATAGTTTTCAATTGGTTATTTTAAAGCAATTAAAAAAATAATTTAAATGTAACTAATTTAACAAGTAGTTGAAAATATATGCAGACGACAGTCAATTGACTTATTTAGCGGACATCACCATACAAAATAAGTTAGTTCGTTCTATGGAAAAAAGTTAGAATTTCAACTAGTTGTGGTTGACAAAAAACTACTTTATCAACTACTTTTAAATTAGTTGATTTTCCTACAGGGCATTTATCTACACACACACACGCACACACGCAGAGCCATGTGTAGCAGTTTAGAACTGTTGGCTTTCATTGCCAGTTTCTTTTGGACGTATAGGCTTCTATACATTGTTCTTTCTTTTCTGCTCTAGCATGAATTTCCGTATTATTTGCTTTAAACGTAATATTTGCTGCGGCTAATAGTAGCTTCTTAGAATATCTTGCTGTTACAAAAGCTATTGCACTCTTTTTTTTCTATACTTTTTTTTTTTGTATTTAACAGTTATCTTGATTACAGCGCATTCAATGCAGCTACTGCTCATTCCATAAACACTGCAATTTCAGTACCACAGCAACTTTTCCTGAAGTCAAAGTTGAAACTTGTGCTTAAAGCATGCAAACACTACCAATAACCAAAGCATCATCATTATTATCATCATTCTGACTTGCTGTTGATATGCTGGAAAATCGTTCAAAGCAGCAACATGCAGCAACTGTACATGCAGCAATGTTAGAATATATCTATTACGCGCAATATACATCCATCCATACATAAAAATTTTAGAAACCATTAAATTGCTCAAACTGTCAACAGCAACATTTTGTTATGTTCCCAGTTTTAACGAGTTGATGAAGTTCATTTGCATGCACAGCACATGTCTTAAAGTTAGTTAACTACCTTTTTTTTACGTACGTACTTAGTTTGGCGTATAGCGGACGCATTGTTAGCAGGTGAAAGTAGGAAAGTTTTCTGTTATATGTCTTCGTTTGAATTAGTTTTTTTGTGATTCTGTTGTTGTCAAATAAATTTAAGTACAGTTTAACAGTAACGACAATAATAACAACAACAACAAGTGACGCATGTAAGATACGTGTGATTTGGATCATTGGGCGTGGTTTTAGCGGTTGCAAGTTGGACATGATGTCAATATTTGGGATAGGCTTCACATAATTTCTGCTACCTGTAGTAGTATACCGAAATATGACTTTAAAAAAAAAGATTCTTAGTATAGCTCGATAGACAAGATATGTTGAACTGACCATTTTTTTTTTTTTTGTTTTTTCAGTTATGAGTCAACATTTGGCTGATGCATTTTTGGAAGACCTACGACCAATCTAATTAGTTAGTTCAAATTAAAAATTTTATAAAAATACACCAAAAATATTTAGTAAAAAACAAAATATTTTATAAACCACTAAATCAGGCGCCTATAAGCTTGTTTTGCAAAAATACAATAATTATTTAGTTTACAAAGAGATTAATATGTTCATGTAATAAAATGTTCTTTCACAAAAGAACATTTTTTCGAAAACTTTTACGCGGTTAAACATTTTTTAATCAATTTTAATAAAAATAAGTTATATGCCTACATAAAAATTGTATATAACATTTTTATACGGGGCATATATTATATTTAATTTGAAAAAATTAAAAAAATATAACAAAAATAGTATCCTAATAATAAAAAATTAGTATTCTAATTTAATACTAACTTCAAATTGAATTTATTACTGATATCAGAGTAAGTTGTAAAGCTAAGTTCGCATTAAATTTTATTCCATATTGCTGTATATAATTTAATACAGATGAGAATTACAAAGTTTAATTCAGTCCGTATAAAATTTAAATACAACATTTATTATAAATAAATTTTAATATTTGGACAGTATTATAGTTTAAACAAGATTTATTGATTTACAATTTGCTATTATTATTTACAACTATACTATTATTTTTAAATTGTTCCCATTGTTGGTTTTAACCTAACGTCAGTATTGAAATGAAAATAGGGAACGCTGCTTAGGCGCCCTTATGTGGATACTGTTTTTGGGCATTTATTAAAAAAATTATATTAAAAGTTTTATATTAAATTTTTATAAAATTATATTAAAATTTTAACATCAGATTAAAAAAGATAAAGTTTTGCACCACCAAAAGGAAAAATTTTGTAACAAGAGTTGACGGTTCTTAACCTATACGCGCTTCCAAATTTAAAGATTTTTCTTTTTTGTTTTTGAGTACTGTCAGTGTGTTGCCTTGAAGCTACTTTTTTCAAATACTTAAAGACATAATAAATTTTTTTAAGATATGAAGCTCATGCCATTTCTAAAAATTGGTTTTTATAATAAAAAAAAAATCGTTCTTTTTATTGTATGGTATTGACTACTACTATCTCAACTATAATATTTTAACTATATGAGGTCGGCAGAAATTGACTTTAGTATTGTAATTAGGAGATGTTTCGCTAAACAAAATTTTGGCGAACAATAATTAACTTTTTGCGATATTTTGATTTTTCTAAAAAAATTCATGCGTCAAATATCTATTATATACACTAAGATTAAGCCAATAATAAAAAACTATTACCCTACCTTTAAAAGGGGCAGTATATTAGGGATATCTTTCATGCAGCATGGTGACTTTTTAATATTTTGTTTTAAACAAATTATTTATTGTTATTCAAAAACAATATTTTGTACATAAGTTCCTCATCTCAGTTTTAAACAAAATTTTACTTTAACAAAGTTTAATTTTTTTTGTAATCTCAGTTAAAATTTAAGCGGTGGTATCTTATCTCAAAAAATATATATTTTACTCGGTGCGGCAAGTTTAAATTTAAACAGAAATTCTAGATTTAAGAAAGTTCGATTCAGATTTGACAAATGTTCTCTGAGAAAAGAAATTATTTTGGGAGAAAACAATAAAATAACTTTGATAACTTCAATATAATTCATTTCACCAATGAATCACAAATGAAATACGTAAAATATACGATGAATTTGCATAAAATTAATCAAAAAATAAATTCGCGATCTTAAATTTTTGGTATTCAGGATTCACATACAAAAAGAAAACAGCAATAATATGTGCAGTTTTGAAATCAATTCCAATAAACCAAAAAATAAACAAATAGATTCCAGAAAGCAGAATTGGCTATAAGATTTTTCGTAGAAAAAAATTGTTCTCTCTAAAACTAAAAAAGAGAGAGAACTGAAAGAAAAACAGCGAGATGTTTCAATAGAAAAAGGTATCCATAAGTTTATTTTTAAAAAGTGTCTAAACACAAAAAAAAAAAAAAGCAAATAATGAGGTCTGCTGGGATAAAATTGGTTCATCATAATGCTTGGTTTTCACTATGTCAATTTCAATGGTCAATTGTCAATCAACACGTTGGCATTTTTTTTATGTTTGACAATGGAGAAAATTTGAAAACAAATGGATTATCGAATTAAGCTATACAAAAATTATAGAATAATTTTATTTAGGTGTTATTTTAATTGATTAAGTTTTATGTCGTCATACAACTGACATAGTGACAACACAGGCTTAAGATTTATGTGTCAAAATTTCAAACGCTATAGACTTTTTCGTAACTGCTTTAGAAGCTGAGGAATCATTGGCACTGAATAAAGAGCATGTAGTATATTTTAATATTATCGGAAAAGGGAAGAGGACGCTTGAAAAAATAACTGTGATACTCTTATCGGCGTATTTTGTAAAATGCAACCGGTCATGTCACTTATGCTTTTTTTGTCTGGCAATAAATTTCACAAGCAAATTTCAATGAGAGAAAGAGAGAGAGAAAATGGAACTGCCAGACAAAAACCCCAAGTGAGGTGATCGCTTGCGATTTACAAAATACGGCCATTAATTATATGTATTTAAATGTAAAAACGCGTACATTATATATAATTAATGTTATTAATTATAATGTCCAAGCTACTTTTAACATGCTACATGAAAAAGATCCTTTGCGCCAATTCGTTTTTATATATTTTTTTTTTAATAGACTTGTAACTTGACTTGTAGAAGTTGGCGTGTCAGAAATAAAAATACACTAGCTAGATTATTTGTTGAAAACTATCCCTGGTGTTATATAAATAGAACGCTACATAAATATTTGCTTTAAGTCTACTTTAATGAACCTGCATAATTTCAAGGGGTTGCTTGGGTCACGATTATAATCTAAGAAAATAATACTACCTTGTACGTATGATACAATTATAATCCTGCCATGTCTTGTACTAAACAACTTTTTGAAATTTAAGCGGATTCATTAACGTATCATTACAGTTCAGGATAGGGAAAAGTAAAAATTTTCTTAAGTTAATAGCTTCGGCCCTTTATTAGATATTAACAAAAATTTTACATTCTTGAAGAATGCAAAAAAATAATAAACAATTAATTTTCATAATTTGTATGAGTTATCGATGGCGTCAAAGTGAAGTACTGAACAATACGGTGGCGGACAGTTATTCTCAGGATTGGCTGGGGAATTTTGAAAAACCTTGTTTTATTTTCTTTATAAACATATTCTCTAAGGCAATATACCAAAAAATCTAAAAAAAATTTAAAAAAACATTTTTGGGCAATATTTAAAAAAAAATGTCTACTACATTTTTGGACCTTTTACCTTTGATAATTAATTTTTTTTTAAGATTTAATGGGTTCATTGCATTTTGTTATAGAATACATTTTGAGAACTAAATTTTTGGTTGTAGTTCTTTGCGAAATGATCCAAGTTGAGAGTTTTTAATTGACTTTAAAAAATATAATTGCAATAATTAGCACAAAAATTAAAAATTTAAATTTAAAACAAAAGTTATTTAAAAGAAAAGGCTTATACAAAATTTATTTTTTTGTTCAATATAAATATTTAATTTGTTTAACTAATTTAATAAATAAATAATAAGTGCATTCTAACTGTTCTTCCCTTCTATTAAAATCAAAGTTAAAATGAACTATGAAATATAACAATATTTTGTTAAGATTTTGTTTACTTTTGGCTATATTACACCTCTAAAATAATAAAAAGGTACTCGTAAAAGACAATCGATCATAATAAGCTCTTTTAAAGTCCTTTCAAGGGCTGAAATGGCCATTACGTTTTGTTTTTTTATTCTTAAAAGTCAAAATATGTCTCATTTGAAAACTTTTTCTTGAATTAAAATTACATTCAAAAAAAAAAATTTTAGTATAATTATAAATTAAATTTTCTTAAACATATGATATCTATCATCTATATTATTATTACACAAGGGCATTTTTTTGTGGTGACTATTAAATCTATGTATAATGTAAACGCGATTTAAATAAATTGAATGGTCTTGCTCTGTAGAAGTGTAATAAAGTTTTATTTTTTCTTAACTATTATGTATTTAAAAACAACACTGAGAAATTTTTTTATGAAACAAGCCAAATTTGTTGTGATGCCTAAAAGTATGTGATAGATTTTTATTTTAATGCTATAATAAATAATAACTGAGCTACTTACAATTCAACAGAAATATAGAAAGCTTCTATGAAATCCTTGTTTCAAAGGTGAAAATAGTCCTTAATTATTACTCCATAATATTTTTTATAAACAATTTTTTTGCTAAAAAAACATTTTCGTTAAAGGTCATATGTAAATTTTAGGTGATTTTACGGAACCCGTTTTAGGACAATAGATAGACTTTGCACAGAACTAATATTTTATGCATAAGTTTAAGAGTTATTGAGGTCAATTAAATGTAATTTTATTTAAAAGAAATTTTTCAGCTGAATATCTTTGTATGAAACAGCATTAAACACTGATTTTTTTTTTAAAATTTGATTGCTAGTTCAGTCGTTTTTTGTACACAAGTTGAAAGTAGTCTAGCATAACAAAAAATTATGTTAGAATGTGTGTCTGTTTCAACAACCATAATATTATCATTTTTGGGAATATGTATTTTCTGGATTATACAATTTTTAAAAATTTTAAAAAGAAAATCCATTCAAGAGAATATTTTCTCAAAAGACTCTGGTCCCATAAACTTTTTTATCATTGAAAGCTATAGTCAAAAATGATACTGAAATAAGTTAATTAGAGTTAATTCCAGTATAATGATTGTGATCTTTATAAGTGAAGTTAAAATTTTCTTTGCCCAAAGAGTTCAAATCAATCTCAGCTATCGCAATTTTTTCTTAAAAAGTAAAGTATCAAATTCTGATTTAAAATGTCTTATTTGCATTATTTTTCCATACTCTCTTGACCCTATGGGGCGGGGGCCTTTGAATCCCAAAAAACCCCCGGTGGATATGGGGTTGGCACCCGTTGTAATGAAAAATGGTTACTTTTTATTTAATAAAAAGGCAATAATTAATGTTTTACTTATATCCATCCATGGTTTGATTTTCATAATCAATTAAAGCGAGCAACTTCTGTTTATTTAGAAAAAAGGTGAACTTCGAGTGTGTAGTTTAAAAATTACAATGATATTGTTTTGAGCGATAAACAAACCACAGGCATAAAGAGAGGACAGTGTTTTCAATTCTGCATATAAAATTGGGTGTGAAAAAATCTCGGCAAGATTAATGAAGCGTTTGTATTGGCTCTCAGTGGAGAATGGACGCAATCGTTTAGCTGTGCAGTTTTGATGGTCAAAATGATGAAATTAAAGTTTGAATTATTACGACATACACCATATCCACTGGTGTAAAAACAGGTTCATGTTGAACGTGAAGGTCATCGCTTAAAAAAATGGCTATTTTAAGGACCTTGCAAGAACCTACTTTTATAATTTCCTAAAAAATTTGCAGAAACGCTTAAAAAAACGCTAAATTTAGATTATGTAAGAAAAAAAAAAATTCACTTAAATTAATTTGTTTTTCTAAGGACTTGGTCTGGCTATTTCTAGAAATTTCTCAAGTTTAGAAGAAAAAGTTATCGCAAAAAACATAAATAAAAATATTGGTACAAGCTATTCATCGCTAAATACATTGGGGGAATGATGATGTGAAAACAATTAAAATAGCTTAGATATCAGTAAGTAAAGAATTTCAAATATTTTTAAGCATTTTACTTATATCCACGTAAGTATCTGATTAAGCACTTAATATATCTCGATAACTGAACTTTTATGCTTTGCTAAAACCTTTTTGCCACCGAATAAACTTTTAAATTACTTTTGTTAAGTATTTGAAAAAAGTTTCTTTTACACAGTCAAATCCATGTGGATGTTAATTTTATTCACCAAAAATTGACGCACAAAAGAAGTCTACGATAAGTGAAGGCTTACGTAGTCAAACCAAATCAGGATTAACTCACAAACACTAATTAAAAGTATTCACAAATGGTACCTCGCAGCTCAGGCAGCTGTCATGCGTAAGTCTGATGTGGGAAAATTCCACTTTGTCACTAGTCAATATCAGAAACGCTTTTTCTTTGAGCCTTTTTCACTTAACACTTAACCCTTAACCCACTTAACCCACTTAACACAAAAGCAATTAAAATTACCTTCCATGCCACGACCCAAGAACTCATCCTCTGACTCATCATCATCGCTGGGGAATGACAAGTTCAGTTCGTGAGTCGCCAAATAGCGTTCGGCGCGTTCATCAAAGGATTCAACAGCCTTGCCGGCGCCGAAGGAGCGTCCAGACTCCACACGATCGATGCGTAATCCTCCAAAAAGTGGCAAAGACGCTTCGCTGTCAACTCTGTTAATCATGTTAACTAAATCCTTTTCATTGTTATCCTGCGATGGTAGGGCGGTAGCATTGCACACGAAGGTGGCGACAAGCACAACATAAACGAACTTTGAACACATATTGAATAGAATTTAGGTTGGACTTTTATTTTTAGTTTAAAGAATGATTGTATTTTTATTAAAAAATTATAATTTAATTATTAATATTTAATTAATCGATCGTTCGAGATACACCACACCGTTGGCTTGCAAGTAGCTATTGTTTTGATATTGATTAAGTGTTCGGCACCGCTATTTATATTGGTAAAAAGTGTCTCGCTAGTTCGAAGGTAAAAATCAAAGCAAGAGCTAAATATCTGTATAAAGAGTTTTCGATACGATGGACTTTGGCGGTGCGTTCGAAATTTAGTAAAAATATTCAAATTTATTGCATGATGTTGTTGGTTTTAGTGGCTGCCACCGCTAGCCAGTCAGCTGGAGACGTGCTGTCCAAACCATAAACCAATTCAATTTTGTCGCTTATTTCGCCTTTTTGTTTGTTTTTTTTCCCATATTGAGCGCCTGCTATAATCTTGGCCAATACCAAGCAGCACGTGCTATTTCTGTTGCAAGTCGCCAAATGAAAGGGAAGTCGTCATGTCTACACCAATAACAACATCATCACTAATGACGATCATCGTTCACGTTGCTTTCTTTCATATCAGAAATTTTTGATAGCTGCTATGAGGAAAGAGTGCCACATTTTGTTATTGTTGTTTATGTTCTTACTGACAGCTCCACTCACACACACACATACACACACACACACATACACACACACACATACACACACCCACATATAGCCTAGCTTCTGGCACAAATATTAAGTATGCAATATTTGTCACAGTCCAGCCAGCGATTCATCCATCCATCTGTCCAACCAAAAAACCATCTTTATGGTTGCGGCTTGACTCTACGTGACTTAATGCCAATTTAGGCTGTTCCTTCGATTTTGTCTTGTTCCAAATTCTTACGCATTTCTTTTTGTCATATGTATTCGTGTGAATATTTCAAAAATAACTATCCCCAGCAACTTTAATAATTGCCTATATTAAAAGATATTTTTGCTGTTGTTGTAGTTAATACAATAACCGTTTGATGTTACATTTTATTAGGCAAATTGTTGGTTTTACGGTACCGTATTTTATTGCCATAAAGTTTGCCGTATGAATTTTTATATTTGACCCAATTTTTTTGGTTTTCGTTTTCATTTGGCTAGCTTTAAGAAAATTTACTAAACTTATTTTAGCAATATTTTCTTTAATGCAGGTAACTGTTGGAATTCCAAATATTGTGTGATAAAGCTAAAGAGTTTTGTGATATGTGAGGTAAAATTTATGTGCCGGACTGAAATCAAATTTAAGTAGTAAAGATTTGGAAAAACATGCAAAATAAGTTTTTTCGAAGAAAAGGTTCGAAATAAAGACATTGCATTACTTAATTGGAGATATCAGAATAGTTGTTTTGGTTTAAGTATTAATTTTTGGAGCATAAAATCTGTTTAAATGTTATTACGGAAATCTAGGGCCCTACTCTCTATTACGATGCAATAAAAAAAAAAAAAAAAATTCGCAAAATTCAGATCATTGTACGGATTTGCGTACGCGTCGCATTTTATTTTCGCAACGCAGTGATTGGCGCATCGCAATACAGAGTAGAGCCCCTGTTCAAATGTAATGTAATATTTTCTGCTTACTTTTAGTTAAAACAAATTATTTAAAAATTTTAATTTTCACTTTAATATTCCGTTTCGGTCGTATATTCCAAAAAGACCCAAATTTTGGTTTCGTTCGGACACTAATTTTTATCAAAAATTCATTGTGGAATCATGAGTGTTGACTACGGCAGCGTGTTCAGTGCGACAAAAACCTTCGGAAATGATGGGTAAGGTTAGGTTAGTATGGTTGGGTCGGCTGCCCGTCTCGTGCACTTAGGTCAATATAGGTCCCTTGTGTTACCATATAATCTCCTTTAACTTGGTGTTATAAGAGTCCTGTCTCCGTTCAACCATCCCGTGGACTTAATGAATCTGTCGATTTTCTTTGGATCTATCTTTGAGATTGAAAGAGGGGTCTACTGAGGGCATTTAGTCTCCTTCTACTTAGAGCAGGGCAGTGGCAGAGAAAGTGTTGTACGGTTCCTCCTCCTCATCATCTCTGCAGCTTCTGCAGAAGTCGTTGGCTTCACAGCCTAGACGAAGAGCGTGAGCTCCTATCAAGCAGTGTCCGGTGAGTACCTCTACCAGAACAGAGAGATTCGGTCTTCCGAACGAAAGTAGTAGTAGTAGTAGTAGTAGTAGTAGTAGTAGTAGTAGTAGTAGTAGTAGTAGTAGTAGTAGTAGTAGTATTAGTAGTAGTAGTAGTAGTAGTAGTAGTAGTAGTAGTAGTAGTAGTAGTAGTAGTAGTAGTAGTAGTAGTAGTAGTAGTATTAGTAGTAGTAGTAGTAGTAGTAGTAGTAGTACTAGTAGTAGTAGTAGTAGTAGTAGTAGTAGTAGTAGTAGTAGTAGTAGTAGTAGTAGTAGTACTAGTAGTAGTAGTAGTAGTAGTAGTCGGAAATGCTATATGTTTGCCAAATTTGGGGATAATATATTAATAACCAAAAAATCAAAAGTGTTTATCTATATCTAATATCTAGAAAAATAGCACCCAATCGTTTGAAAATCGGGCTTCATTGAGCGCCATGGCCGATTTTCTAAGAATGAAGTACATATTTTTTGTCTAATTGACACCAGAAGTGTGAAATAGTTTAAAGAAAGCTATCCAATAATTTGGGAACTATTTCGCTAAATTGAAGAAACTAAGCGTAAGTGTGTTGAAATTTCATTTGGGTAAATTTTTCATAAGCACTTAATACATATAAGCACTTATTTTGCAGGCCAAAAATTGATTCGGTAGCCCTGTGGCTTAGGCGAACCGATTAATAGTTAAGAGATATTTAGAATTTTTTTTTTCTATATATGAAATAAAAAATATATGACGCAATTTTATTTTATGAAAGAAAGCATATATTTTTTTTTTAATTCAGGAATTTCTAATATTATTTTCATAATGAATTGTTTTTAAAAAATAGCCATCTTTATCTTTTATATTTAAGTAAAAACATGTCTTCAAAACAAAGAAGCTGTTTTGATAACGTTTTTCGAAATCAAGACCTTCATTAACCCATGTAGAAATTCCTTCTTGATAGGAGAAACCTTAGCAGATTTTTCTGACTGTACACCGAGAAAAGAAAAAAAACAATAGGTAAATCATCTAAGTCGGGTTGGGTAGAGAGAACTGTATGGGAATTATAAACATTATGCTTATTCACCTAAGCAATTTATTTAGGCAAAATTTTTGTAGGTGATATTTAATATAATTTAATGTTGTTGTTATAATATACGTCAAGCAGCAAGAAAAGCCGAGAAGTCGTTAATTTCTAAGAAAAAAACGGTGTTTTGATAAAAGAAAAATTTGTATTATTTCAGTGAAGCAATTTATCAGACAGAACGAGAGGGCGGCAGCTTCAAAAAAAAAAGGAAAATAAAAAAACATCCAAGCCCGAAAAAAGGTATATTTTTGAAATTCAATTTTTTTTTTAAAGTAGTGTGTAAAAAATTACCAAATACTTGGTTCATTTATCACCCAATAAAAATTGGCAAGTCAACATGTTAAACTGTCATGTGGCTAAAAACTGCCAAAGCCATTTTATAAATTATAAAAGGTTTTTTTTTCAATTTAACATAGGCTTTTTTCTGGGTGAACCTACCATACAGAGTGACTTTATTTTGAAACTAAAATCTCATAAAATCCACAAAAATTAAAGAAATGCCTTCAAATTTTGCACATAAGCTTTGATTATAATTTATAATTTGATTATTAATTTATATTTTGATAATAAAATTTGGAAAAATCGGATGAAAACCACGTCTACCTCCCATACAGAGTGACTTTATTTTTTAAGTAAAATCTTTTACAAATCTGGTCAAATCAAAGAGAGGTCTTGACATTGTTCACATAGCCTTCGATATTTAATGCAGACCATCACTATATTTGACAAAATTTGATGAAACCACGCTTACCTTCCATGCAAATTGACTTTTTTTTTAAAAGTAAAATCTCTTAAAAACCCACAAAAATTAAAGAACTGTCTTGAAATTTTTCAAATAAGCTTTGATATTTAACATAAGCCATCTCTATGATACTATTTGGCAAAATCGGAAAAAAACCATGCCTTCTTCGTATACAAAGTGGCTTTATTTTAAACAAAAATCTCTTAATATTCCACGAAAATTATAGAATTGTTTTGAAATTTTGCACATGCGCTTTGATATATAATATGAACCATCTCTATGATATTCGGTAAAACCGTATGCAAACCACGCCTACCTTCCATATAAAGTAACCTCATCAAAATAGGAAAACTTTCGTAAATATATAAAACTGAATGTCATTGTGTTTTCCGTGGCTAAGGACTTCGAATATACTTTAATACGGCCTTACTTACTTACTTAGATGGCCGTGACAACCCGTGTCCGGATTTCAACCGACCTCATCAGCTCTCGCCAGGCGCCTCTGCTTTGCGCGCGCCTTCTCCAATCGGATACACCAAGCGCGGTTAGGGCTTCCTCAGCCTGGTCCATCCATCGGAGGCATGGTCTCCCTCGTCGTCGTTGACCAGCGACCCTCGCCTCGAGCACCTTTTTCGCTGGAGCTTCGTCGTCCATACGATGGACATGACCCAGCCAGCGTAGTCGCTGCACAGTTATACGCCGAACTACGTCAATGTCTCCGTAGAGCTCATACAGCTCGTGGTTCATTCGGATGCGATAGTCATCGCCGACTCGAACAGGACCGAAGATTTTGCGAAGAACTTTTCTCTCGAACACCCCCAGAGCGGCTGCGTCAGTTTGCGAAACTACCCATGCCTCAGCGCCATAAAGCAGAACAGGTAGAACGAGCGTCTTGTAGAGTGTTAGTTTTGTCGATCGAGAGAGGGCTCTGGAACATAGTTGCTTACTGAGCCCATAGTAGCACCTATTAGCAATTATTGTTCTTCGCTTTATCTCCAGGCTGATTTCGTTGTTAGTGTTAATGGCGGTGCCAAGGTAAACGAACTCCTTGACTACTTCAAAGTTATAGCTGCCGGATGAAACGTGGGAGTCTAAACGCCGCGCTCCCTTGTTTGTAGACAGCATATACTTTGTTTTACCCTCATTTATCGTCAAACCCACTTTTGCTGATTCCTTTTCGATAGCGGCGAAAGCAGCGGTAACATCTCTCTTGGTTCTGCCAACAATATCAATATCATCAGCGTACGCAAGGAGCTGGACACCTTTATAGAAAATGGTGCCATTACGATGCACACCGGCCTTTCGTACGATCCCCTCCATGATGATGTTGAAGAGATCGCAAGACAGTGGATCGCCTTGCCTGAAACCTCTTTCGGTATTGAAGGTTTCGGAGAGGTCATTTCCTACCTTGACGGAGCTGCGTGTGTTGCTCAACGTCATTCTGCAAAGTCTAATCAACTTTGCAGGTATACCGAACTCAGACATTATTGCGTATAGGCAATCCCTTCTCGGGCTATCGAACGCAGCTTTAAAATCGACAAAGAGATGGTGTGTGTCAATTTGATTTTCGTGGGTTTTCTCCAGGATTTGTCGTAGCGTGAAAATCTGGTCTATGGTGGACTTACCAGGTCGAAAGCCACACTGATAAGGTCCAATCAGTGTTTTTGTAATCGGCTTTAATCTTTCACACAGTACGCTTGAGAGAACCTTATATGCGATGGAAATAAGACTGATACCTCTATAACTAGCGCAGATTGTAGGGTCTCCTTTCTTAAGTATAGGGCACAGTACACTGAGGTTCCAATCGTCGGGCATGCTTTCTTCTAGCCATATTTTGCTGATGAGCTGATGCATGCGCCTTATCAATTCATCGCCGCCGGTTTTAAACAATTCAGCTGACAGGCCGTCAGCACCCGCTGCTTTATTGTTTTTGAGTCGTTGGATAGCAACTCGAACCTCTTCATGGCTAGGTGGTGATACTTCCACTCCGTCATCGTCGATTGGTGGCACTGCACTGCGCTCTCCATGGGCGGCATTGGTGGAATCGTCGCCAGTAAGTAAATTGGAGAAGTGCTGTCTCCACAATCTAAGCACACACTGTGTATCCGTATTCAGATCTCCATTTTCGTCTCTGCAAGTGGATGCTCCGGGCTTGAAACCTTGGGTTAGACGCTTAACCTGTTGATAGAATTTTCGTGCATCCTTCTTGCCCTGGTATACCTCTAGTTCCTCACGCTCACGCTTTTCCTGCTCTCTTTTCTTGCGTCTGAAAAGGCGCCTCTCTTCCTTCCTCTTTTCGCGGTAGTTTTCTCGCACGGCTCGCGTTGCAGCTGACTGCAGCGTTTTTCTGTATGCGGCGTTTTTTACTGCAGTCGCGATGCGACACTCCTGATCGTACCATTGGTTCCGAGGTTGCGGGCGCCGGAAACCAATGACTTCTTCAGCGACAGCGCGCATGGAGTGGGATATATGCGCCCAAAGTCCACCGGCGTCGTCGAGTCCAGAGGTTGGTTGGTTGAGCTTAACCGAGAGTTGAGCGGAGTAGGCTTCGGCAGTCCGTTGTAATTGCAGCTTAGCGACATCTAGCTTTCGTTGCATTCCTGTGCGTATGTTCTTTGCATTGCATAATCGCATGCGGATCTTGGCTGCAACAAGATAATGGTCGGAGTCAATGTTGACCCCCCGAAATGTACGCACATCTAGAACACTAGAGGCATGCCTTCCGTCGATTACAATATGATCAATTTGGTTTCGCGTTTTTTGATCAGGGGACAGCCAGGTGGCCTTGTGGATGTCGAGGTGCTTAAATCTGGTGCTACTAACTACCATGTTTCGTGCCGCGGCGAAGTCGATCAGTCTTAGACCGTTGTTCGTAGAGGTCTCGTGAAGACTGAACTGACCGACAGTGGGGCCAAAGATGCCTTCCCTTCCGACTTTCGCATTAAAATCGCCGAGGACTATTTTCACGTCATGAACCGGAAGGTGGTCATATACGTCCTCAAGACTAGCGTAGAAAGCGTCTTTGACGGCTTCGTCCTTTTCCTCCGTCGGGGCGTGCGCGCAAATAAGGCTTATGTAGAAAAATTTTGCCTTGATGCGGATCGTGGCCAATCTTTCGTTCACAGGTGTGAACCGGGAAACAAGGTGGCGTAGTTTCCGGCTAACAACGAATCCACATCCGAATTCGCGCTTCTCCGCATGGCAGCTGTAGTAGATATCGCAGTGTGCTTGTTTAGAGCAGCCTTGCCCTTTCCATCGCATTTCCTGGATGGCGGTGATGTCAGCCTTTATTGTTTTGAGGGCTTCCGCCAGTTGGATAATGGCACCTTCCCTATAAAGGGTTCGGACATTCCAGGTGCATATCCGTAAATCATTGTCCGTTTTTCGTTTGCGGTGGTCGTCAACGTAATTGGGGTTCTTATCCGAGGCTGGTTTAGTTTTCATTGGGCAGTAGTAATGTGGCGGGACCCAAACCCTGCGCACATTCCATGTTTAAGGTCTATGGATCGACCCGCCGCTCAAATTAGCCGTCAAACTGACGGATGCCAGTTTGCCGTTGCCCAGGGAACACCACTTGGAGGTTTGAGTCGACTTGAGACGATTTCGACATGGATAATGCTGGCCTCGCCAGGTTGAGGCGGTCAGACACGTTGCCATGTGAAGGTTCGCCCCCTGTTCCCCCTGTTAATACGGCCGCGGGGGAGTATTTTTGCTTCGGTACTCTAACGAAGCTCCATTCCTTTCTAGTTTATAGAATTATAAGAAAAGCATCCATGAAATAAATCACTTTTGGCTTACAAAACAAAGAAAAACTAAAAAAATATGTGAGTATTGCCTCATCTTTTAAATTAATATTTCTCCAAATTAAAGAAATCAACTGCAAAGAAAAAGAAAAACAACTGCATATGCTCGAAATAGAAAAATAACGAGCATATGTAGTTTCAACATACTTGTCGAAGCAGAAAATCTAATGGAAAGGCAAAATTGTAGTAAAACGCTTACTGATGTCTTTTGATCGTTTTAACCCTTAGCTGCCATTTGGGGTAGTTAGTTACCTCAGAACATTCTTGCCAATTTAACTTTTTTTAAATTTTTTGACTTTGTTTTTAAGACTTTAGATACGAATAAATGGATCCTTACAATTTTAAAAACATATCTCACATAACGTTCATATAAATTGGAAAGCCAATATATCTTAATCTCTAGTCTTGAGATCGATGTTTTGTGGTAGGAGTAAAGAGTACGCGTCAGCTATGTTATGGGAGTGAAGTGTGGCAGTCCAGATTTAATGAAATATTAAGGCAATTCCCAAGGTGTTGTAAAGTTGTATGTTGTATTGTTGTAAGTGAAACGTTTTCTCATTTTCTCCCTTATCAGTAAAGCAATTTTTTTGAAATTTTGGTTGAATGTTTTGTTTATAGAAGTTAAATGATGTGTATAAAATTGACGTGATCGAACCAGAAGAACGCTTACCTCCCATACAAAGTTATTTTTTGTACCTCACTTTGTATGGGAGGTAGGCGTACTTCCGGTCCGATCTTGCCAATTTTATACACATCATAACACCACTATAAACAAAACATACAACCGAAATTTCGAAAAAAATCGCTTTACTAATGAGGGGGATAATGAGAAAACCTTTTACTTACAACAATACAACATACAACTTTACAACACCTAGTGAATTGCCTAATTATGACAAAATTATAAAACGTCATAACCAGAGATAGCAATTTTGGGTATTAAATTTGTTATTAAAGACTTTCAATACACCAACTACAAACATTTTTGCTATATTTTCAGTCCAAAAAATAGTATTATTCCTTTCTATTTACTTTTCATACAAATGCCTGGTAGTAGTTTTTAAATTCTTTAAATTAAAATAAAATTGGGGGTTGAGTTATTTTTAAATTGTCCTTTCTTAGAGATCTAAAGAGAGCAATCCCTACTCTTGGTCTCATTGAGGATTTGTATTTTTCTAATATCTTTGAAAATGATCTAATTGTCAAAAGTTATATCACATCAAAAGAATGTGGTAGCGCTTTTATGATGGTACGAATACGTTCAAGAGCTTGCATGTAAGTTCATTGCAAATTAATTCAAGAACATTTAAAAAATATTGGAAAAATCAGAAATTAAATGTAAATCATCTGCTAGAAAACCACTTTTTGAAATGAAATGCTTTTTCATCATTGAATTAATTGGTTTTAAGCCCTTTTTCGTGCTCATTTGTCTGAAGTTTAGTAAAATTTTGCTATCACTTAAAAGTATCCTGCAGAAAAATTAACCTTATACTAAAAAGTTCTGAACTAGTTCCAAAAAGGGCCAGTACTAGTTTCTCTCTACAATACATTAATGTCATAGGAAAAGACAACTGTCCCCATAAATATTCCTTTTTTCCTAAATATGATCTAATTTCATTATGAATAACACTTGCTTACACGGAAAATGTACTTGGCTAAGAAAGTGTTTTTAAGACTAATTTGGGGTCGATGATCACGAAAATGGTATTAATTTATTTTTTAAAGAAGCGTTTTAGAGATATCAGCAAAAATCGGATTTTCACCTCTTTTTCCAATTTTTGCAAATAATTTCAAAAGCTATGAATTAGAACTTCATATAATTAATGCCAATTCAAAGGTGAGATCTTCTTCTTTCAAACGATATGCCACGTGTGTCAATTGGACTAGTGTTTTTTGAGTTACAGACCTTCGTCGAAATAAAAAAAACAAATTTATTTTTTCTCTTCTTTGTTCTTATTTGGCTGTAAAAAATTTTATAGTTTTTTCTTTAATTAAATGTTGAAGACAATATTATTGCTAAAATATTTAGCCACAGTTTGTTTAAATCGGAGTGAAAACATTAAAGATAAAACATATTTAGTAAAGGCAAACAATATAGTCTTCTACAATTTTAAATCGGAAATATTCCTTTTAATTTTTACTCATACGTTTGTATTACGTCGCATCTTTTCAAAGTTGCATCGAACACTAATCGCTTAGAATAACAACAGCAACAACAAAGGAAACAGCTGTACAGCAACTTGAGCCGCAATATGCATTAGCTTAGCATTCCAACAACAACTAAGTAAACAGCTGTACAACAACTTGTACCGAAATATACATCCATACTATTACATTGTTATATTCTGTTCGCGATGTTTGTACTTTTATGTTTTTCAAGTGTAACTTTTGTTTGCGGGCTCAGGAAATATCATAAAATCAAAATGTGCAATCACTCCTTAGATAAATTCTACTTTGATTGTTATTCATATATCTCCAATCAAAGTGCCCAAAGGAATTTAATCAAAAACATTTTTCTGACCAGATTTGTGGAGAGACCCTGGACTCCACACCCAGTCTGTGGAACGTGTTTTGCACTATTTGATGAGTTTAGCAAAGGCGCAAAGATTTATTTATGGAAAAGCAGTTGAGTGGAAAAACTGAATCGACCATGTCACTGATTGCTACTTCTGTTTATCCAAGATTTAGGGTGAAAAATTTCGGAAAGTTGTGTATCCTAACGTAATATCAGTAACAAAAACTTCACCATATTCTGATCGATACTCTAAACGAGAGTATCCAATCCCTAAATTAATAACAACCAGTCCAGGAGAAACAGATTCTGACCTGGGTTGCAGTATCAGGAGTTATTCGGAAGCCAAAACTCAAAATGGCTTTCTTCTCAGTTATTTGGATTCCTTTCTTTCAAGTTTGGGAGCTAAGATCGATGAACAGAGTTTCACCAGGACATTGCAACATTTGAAAAGTGGTATGAGGGGTCTTAGGATCAAGGTATGCTAAGCTTTTATTGTTGGATGCAACTTTGAGAAAACACGACACAATATAAACGCAAGAGTGAAAATTAAAGGGAGTATTCCTAGCAAAAGTTTGAGCACAGACATACATAGAAAACTGATTTGTATGCCTTTACTTAATACTTCGAAACTTTTACATTTTAAGTCCGATTTAAACAAACTTGAGCTCAATATTTTTACAATCCAACTTTTAGTCTATATAAAACACAAATAAAAAACAAATCACAAAATTTTACTAAAGCCAAATAAAGCAAATAAAATTATGGAATGGGGAAAAATTAAATTTTTTCTTCTTCGAAGCCCTGTAACTTAAAAATAACTGGTTCAGTTGAAACACATGACATATTGCTTTACAGAAAAAGATCTCACCTTTCAATTGAAGTTTTGGGATTCTTTATAAAAAGTGAAAAGAACTAAAAAACTGATTTTCTGCAGATATCTCGAAATCACTTCTTTGCAAAAATAATTGACTACCATTTTCGTTATCAGCAATCCCAAATTAGTACCATAAACTTTTTTCCAGTTAAGCACTCGTGAAAAATTCAGATTTTATAAGCAAGTGTAATTTGAATTTGGTGCTTTTTGCTACAGGCTTATAATTTCTTGTTGTTGAGGTAGTTGTAGACATGGTTTTTACAAATACTGTCAATCTTGGCTGAACCATGGATTAAATCTTAAATATATCCCAATTTAGTTCCGTCCCAATCTGAAGTTCACATTTCCAAATATGACGTAATGCAGAGTAGCCTAAGTTCTCAATAGTCATCGACAACCTGCTTGTTTCCGTAAAAACTCCATAAATGTTTCATTATCCATAGTCACGAAAATACAAGTATCGTGATTCTGTCATCAAAGTACCGGAAAATGATCGTTTGAAAAGCCCGCATAAAAGGCTTGTAAAATTTTTTTTGTCGATAAGTTGGCGTGACTGTCCTCTTTCCTGACGTGAAGTTTGAATGCGATTTGAGCTTAAGTTTGCTTACAGTACTCGATTTTGTCAGTTCACCCAAGTGTGTTTTGGGATTTTAACAATAAATAAAAATATGGAATAAAGAATTTGATTCAAATATTGATTTGCATATCAGTGGCTCAGTGCATTCAAAAGAGGTCGAAATATACTAAAAGATCTACCATGCTCTGGTCGGCCATCAACGTCTTCAATTGAAGTTAACATCTATAAAGTGAAGGAAGTGCTGACGGAAAATCATTATTTAAGTTTGGGGGTAAGATAGTCTGTGATATTTCTGCGACTCACGAATCAATTTGTAGCATTATACACGATTGTTGAGCATGAAGCGCGTTGCTGCACGATTAGTTCCGAAAGACCTGAACTTTTTTTTTAAATAAATTTCTGGTCAAAAACTTAACAAATATCATCAAACAACCACTGTATTCATCTGCTATGCCTCTTGCTGATTGTTTTTCTCTAAAACTCAAATTCCCACTTCGAGGTACCCGCTTTCAGCTGATAGAAAACATAAAAGAGAATTCGTCGCGAGAAATAAAGTCGATTCCGAAAAATGCATTTGCAATCAGTTTGTATGATCGGATTATTTGTCGGCATATATATTCGTTAGGCCCACCTTACAGGCAATACAATACATTTGAATGAATAAAAAATAGTTAGTGTTTTATTGAGAAGTTCCCCGTATTTTTTTAACAGAATATAAATCCAAACTAAAATAATGAATATAGCGGACCTTATTATCAACAAGTATTTTTGTCAAAGTCGAATTAAACCTCATAGTTTAGATGTTTAACAAGATGTAGCGCAGAGTTGAATTGATAAGAGGTGCCCCAAAAGCCACTAACATTTTAATTTTGGGCACACGCGAGCTCTTTTCATAAAATTTTTCATGGCCAATAACCACCAAATGATTCCGGAGCTGAAACAGAAATTCCAACTGTTAATTGCAGCAATTGATCCAAAACTTTTATTGCATAGTTGCATGGACTTCCATTTTGAGAAAACTGCAACAGAAGATGTTCAACGGCATCAAATTGCATGATCTCAGTGGCCAATAAAGATCACTTCGGCGCGATATAATCTTCCCTTCGAATTTCGTTTGCATTAAGTGCATTGTGCCGTTAGCCAAAAGAAGTTGGCTAGCAAGTCGGGGTATTGGGCACCATTCACAGTAACTACCGTTCCAGCTACAAAATCCACACCAAACAGTACACCGTTGTGGGTGCATGGCAAGTTCTTAGAGCGCTCTTTGATTATCCATACCCCAAGTGTCCCAAGAGTCAAAAAAAAAAAAAAAAAAACACAAAAACAAGAAAAACAAATTTAAATTGCTCTGTGCTGAACGTTCTTTGAACTTACTCACATAAAGCTCTATTTGCGCTAGAAATGAACTAGTTAGTTTTTCCAATTGACTCGAAAATAACTACTGGGTACCTATGGTTCTATACGCTCGTAACTACGGGTAACTACAAGTTCTTGTTAACCCAATTAACTGGCATTTAATTATATCAGTGCTTGAAGTTTGCGATTTCCTGAAGTTTAGTTCTAGTGTTAAATTACAAATAACATTGTAGATACGTTTTAAATTTATGCACGTTCAAGAAAAATGTTATGCCTAATAAAAAAGTAGAGAAAGATACGCGTAGAAATAGAATTCTTTAGGGAACTAAGAGCTTCGAGGTTAGCTCTTAGCTTAGAGGTTAGCTCTTAAATACACTTAAATAATAGTATACGTTGATGATACTACCGAGCATAGCTTGTCGCATAATTAATGATGAACCATGAACGTAAACGCAAGTTTATATGACACGCAAATGACTTCAGTCATAAAGTGAGGGTGGGTGCTATTGATGGTTAAGATAGATTAATTAGAAAGCTTTCATTAACAACTTTATAAATTTGTTAAATTTAAGTGACAGCTCAAGTGCAGAGCCTGACTCTATCATGGTTTTAATTAAATTTATGAAACGACTTAATTTCCATTTACGCATTCATAAATAGTTAATCAATCTTGACACATATTGCGCTGGGGTAAATAGATGTTTTTGAAAGTTGTTTAGAGGCTCGGCAACTTTATGTTACAAATATGGATGTAACAAATTGTCACATGAGAAAATGATTGATTGCTATTAGCCATACGATAATTATTTTCTCTAGCTGAGAGTGTCATCAATCTCTTGAAGTATAGTTTTAAAGGAAAGGAAAGGCATAAATCTGACTAATGAAATACGAATGTGTGTAGAGTTTAAGTGAATCAGTGTAAAATCTCTCAAGCGTATACTCATAAATTGGAACATAAGTCAAAAAGTTTAAATAAATGAATGCAGTATTATAGAAATTCATTTAAGTAATGCCTCTTGAAGTTTGTCTTAAATAAGTCAGAGTGGAGAAAGAATCAGTTAAGTGCCAGAAAACTGGCAAATATACAAAGTCTTTATGTAGTTTTGTTTCAGAATTGGTTTATGGTTAGGAGAATGTAATACTACATTGCTTATTCATTATATATCTCTGGTTTTTCAGAGAATGTTTTTTAAAATTTCTAATAAAAACACAAATATTTTTTATAAGACAAACGGGGAAAGAAATCGAAAACTTTGCAATAAAAGATCTATTTTAGCATAATTATGCTTATTTTGTGTGACACGAAAATTAAAAAAAAACATGGCCATGTGGAATTTACGTAATAAATTTAATTTTTACTTGATTTTTGGTATGTTTTTTCGTCATTTATTTTCATTCACTTTATTCAAATTGTACTTTGTACATTAAGTATTTGCTACAAATTATTATAAATTAAGGGTGTTTTTTTTAAAGACATAGAAACTTTTTAAATAAAACACAGAAAAATGTATGTCTAGCTGCCTTTTGTTTAACTTAATAGTCAATAATGATCCTTATTTGTAATCAAATACTTTGTTTTATTTTACTTAATTTTTATAATAACTTATTATTAATTGAAACTCATAATTTTGATTTAATTTTAGTTATAAGTTATTTTAAGTTACTTTTTTAATGATCATACTAATGTACTACTATAAAAGACTCCTTGAAAAGCTATGATCTTATTTTATATCGATTGTATGAAGATCAGAAAGGGTAACTGAATTTATTTTAATAACTACATTTCTAATTTTTGTCTTAGTTTTTTTGAGAAATTGTCTTAATTGAGGATAATTTTTAAAATATAAATTCAAAAATGAATACAAAAAAATAAACTTATCCACCACAAGATTACATTAATACAAAAATATGAGTTTAAAATAATTAGCAAGGAAAAGATAATTCAAAACGACACCCACTGAACCATAAGCGAAGGTTTTGAGTAAGGTGAGAGTTTTGCGAACGTTTTTGGTTAGAATTTTTTTTTTTTAATTTTTTCTTTTTTATTTTGTCGCTTAAAAGTGCTTGTTATAAAAGATTAAATTCATGAAGCTTTTCCCATAAAGAAAAATAGTGCATATCTTTTTCGAAATTCATTAAAAACTTATTTTGAGTCGAAAATGAATCATTTTTGTATCATTTCAGTAGGTAAGACTTCCTTGTAAATGAACCATTTTTTGTTTATAAATGAGTTCGGAAATGAATCATTTATGTTTCTTTTTTGCATTCTGAAATGAGTTCAAAAAGGAATATTTTTTTTTATCATATCAGTAGGAAACAATTTCTCATAAACGAACCATTTTTTGTTCATAAATGAGTTCACAAATGAATCATAAATGTTACTTTTATATTCTAAAATCAGGTAAATAAAGGAACTTAAAATGAAAATGTTAACCTTCGTACAAACGTCATATGAACTTTTTTACCAGTGCGAGATGGATGTACTGCTACACTTATGAAAATTTTCAACATTTCAACATTTCTATCAAAAATTAAATCAGGCCCAAATAGAATGAAAACCACGAAAAAATTCCATGCAAAAAAGTAATCAAATAAATTCCCCAATTAATAGCTTAACTATTTTGATATTTCATATATAATTTGGAAGTTTGTCAAATTGGAAAACAATCACGCCTTTCCTTTCGGTTTCGAGTGCCGAAAAAGAACTTTTGTATGGTTCATTTTTGAACTCATTTCCGAAGAAAAAACAGTTTGTTTCTGAGAGGCATTTTCGTCCGGCGATTGATTCAAAAATGGTTAATTTCCGAGTGCCGAAAAAGAACTTTTATGGTTCTTTTTTAACTCATTTCCGAACAAAAAAGAAGATAATTTATGGTTCTTTTTTTAACTCATTTGCGAACAAAATAAGGTTCGTTTTTGAGAGGCATTTTAGTCCGACAAATGATATGAATGTCGAATGATATAAAATGAACGTTTCTACCCGAAAAGGTTCATAAATGAATTCAAAAACGGTAGTTTTGGTTCACTGGGTATTGTCCGTCGCTAGCCACTAGCTTCTTCTCATCTTTCTGGCAGTATACGGACTCCGCGGCGAAAAAAGGACTCACACACACACTCGTATGAAGTGAAGTGCTGCTCAACAAGGCCGGAATGTATGGTAGTGGGACGGAGCACTGCCTAGTGAACCAAAACTACCGTTTTTGAATTCATTTATGAACTTTTTCGGGTAGAAACGTTCATTTTCGGCACTCATAAAAGAACCCTTTTTATATCATTCGTCGGACTAAAATACCTCCCAAAAACGAACCTTATTTTGTTGGCAAATGAGTTAAAAAAAGAACCATAAATTATCCTCTTTTTTGTTCGGAAATAAGTTAAAAAAAGAACCATAAAAGTTCGAAAATGAACCCTTTTTGAATCAATCGCCGGACGAAAATGCCTCTCAGAAACAAACTGTTTTTTCTTCGGAAATGAGCTCAAAAATGAACCATACAAAATTTCTTTTTCGGCACTCGAAACCGAAATGAAATTGAACTCTTTTTGTATTAATCTTTGGACTGAATTGCCTCTCAAAAACAAACCTTTTTTTGTTCAATAATGAGTTAAAAAAAAGAGCCTTTTTGAATTATAAATTGTATTATTGCATAATACTATTTATAATTACATATCGATATTTTGTTAAAGAAGAAATGATTATTACTAAAATTAGAGATCATATTAATCATTGGGTTAATAGGAGTAATATACCTGGGCTGGAATTCACGCATTGTGTTTTTCATGATATTGATGTTTCAAAGAGGACAAGGCGTGATTGTTTTCCAATTTGACAAACTTCCAAATTATATATGAAATATCAAAATAGTTAAGTTATTAATTGGGGAATTTATTTGATTACATTTTTGCATGGAATTTTTTCGTGGCTTTCATTCTATTTGGGCCTGATTTAATTTTTGATAGAAATGTTGAAATGTTGAAAATTTTCATAAGTGTAGCAGTACATCCATCTCGCACTGGTAAAAAAGTTCATATGACGTTTGTACGAAGGTTAACATTTTCATTTTAAGTTCCTTTATTTACCTGATTTTAGAATATAAAAAGTAACATTTATGATTCATTTGTGAACTCATTTCTAAACAAAAAATGGTTCGTTTATAACAAATTGTTTCCTACTGATATGATAAAAAAAATTATTCTTTTTTGAACTCATTTCAGAATGCCATAAAGAAACATAAATGATTCATTTCCGAACTCATTTATAAACAAAAAATGGTTAATTTACAAGGAAGTCTTACCTACTTAAATGATACAAAAATGATTCATTTTCGACTAAAAATAAGTTTTTAATGAATTTTGCAAAATATGCAGAATTTTTTTTTATGGGAAAAGCTTTCACGATTTTAATCTTTTAAAACAAGCACTTTTAAGCGACAAAATAAAAAATTAAAAAAAAAAAATTCTAACCAAAAATGTTCGCAAAACTCTCACCTTACTCAAAACCTTCGCTTATGGTTCAGTGGGTACTTTGAACATTAAATGTTACCGGCAAGACGGGTACTGGGTGTTTAGAGTGCTTCAACATTTATTTTTTTTTTTTCTATGAGAGCTTTAAATATTTACCATCTCCGTATTTCACCACTTTTATTGGTGCGATATAAAACCCAGTAGGAACACAAAACACATAAGCTTAAGTGTATTTTTAAATTTTTTATTGACTCGATTTTTTTTTTTTTTGATTTTGTATATTTAAACAACTATATACATAATGCACTAAAAACTATTTTATAAATAAGTTATTGAAAAAAGGGGAATCATTTTGATGTATCTTCAGTTTTTTCCGTTTTGCGGTTGCTATTTTGTTTCTTAAAGGCAATATTATTTTCGTTTTCAGTGCTGTTGAAACTGATTCTCAGTACATATTTTTTAAACTACTTGTGTCATCAGTTGTGTTTTTATTACAATGTAAAATAAATTAATTAGTTTGTTTATAAAAAGCATGCTGAATAAATTACTATAAACTAAATTGAATGAAGGCACATTTTTGGCATTGTTTGGCACAAGTGCCGCATTTCTCCAGTGTTATACATTCTTAACCTGAAGCCGCTTTGCTTATTGTAAGCTCTATTGGCGATCCACTTGACCGGTATATGCCATTTCCTGAGCATCACCGTTCATGCTGCGTGCATAAGGATAAGCTGATGAGGCACCAGACGACCAACCGCCAGTGTTGCCCGCGGACCAACCATTGTTATTGGCACTGTAGCCGCCAATGGCACCACTGAATTTGTTACCTAATCCAGAGCTGAATAGACGTGAGCCTCCGAGGAAGAGAGCCAACAGGAGAGCGATCTTGGCAACAATGACAGCCTTAAAGGTGAGTAGAGCTAAGCCACCGATCAGCAGGGGAACAATAGCAAAGACCTTGGCTCCGATGGCGAGTGCGAGTGGGCCCATCATCTTCTTCAATTTACCGCGACCTGCAGTGAAAAAGAAAACAAAACAAAAGACGAACAGCTTATAAGGTGCATTTAAAAAAAAAGTAAAGTAATTCCTAAGCGGTTAGCAACGAACAAAAGCTTGAGACCAATAAGGCTCAGTAAGTGGCTCATTTGGCTCAATATATAAATACCTTAAGAAACTTGTACTGATGCTCGGAAAGCTACACTAATCAACTGATATTTTAACTTTAAACTTTATCTTTTATTTGCACCGTGATACACTGAAGCAAAAGTATACATGAAAGCAAGGAATAAGTTCTTTGTTTTAACAGATAACTCATCAAAATTGGCCTTATATACACGTTCATTGGTTCAATTAATATCTGTTCTTAAATTAAGGAATAAGTTCTTTTGCGAAAGAGCTGTTCATTTAAATTTAATAAATTTTAATTGGAGCAATGAAAAGCATCCATTGATATAAATGAACTTTTTCTTACAGCGAAAGAATTATTTGTTTAAATCAAGGAAATTCTTTTTAGTTACACAGAACAGATTCATTGATCCAATGTAATGAATTCATAAACTCAAGCAGCAACTTGCCCTAACAAATAAAGCTCATTGTTCCAAAGAACTGATAGATTTCATTTATGAAAGAGTTATTAAATTTTAACATTTATTCATTCAATAACGGTATATACAATGTATTGCTCTAAGAAACTGATACATTGAACTAAGCTAAAAAGTTTCTTTAATTTATGGCTCATGCGTTGAAATTACACTTAAGAGGTCTTTGTAGTCAAAAATTTGTAAGTTTTTAATTAAACTTTTTTTTTTTAGATAGAAAAAAAACGCAAAAAAAAATGAAGAATTTTGTTAACTGCTACCCCAGATAAAAATTTCACCTAAATATTTGAAGTTATTCCAACTCAACTTGAAAAAAACACTGCATGAAATTAGATTATTTAAGCTTTACATGCTTTAAGCTATAACTTCTTATATAATGCTTTTTTCAATTATATATTTTTGGAAGTATTCAAGACTCTCACTCAAGTATAATTATAGCTTTATATAGCTTTATTCCTTATATATACTCAAGTATAATGCCTTATATAAAGCCTTTTTCAAGGATACATTTTTAGGTAGTATTCAAAAATTATTTTTACTCAAGTATAATTCCTTATGTAAAGCTTTATCCAAGAATTCCAAGATTTTACTCTAGTAAAACATTCAATAGATAGCTTAAGGCCCCTATTATGTATAACAACTCAACTAAGTGGAAGAGATTTAACTAAACTTTTTTCATATTATGTATTACATACATATCAGTAGAGCCATGTTGTTTGAAAATTCTTAAAAGATTAATGCAAACTACAAGAACCAACTGAAATGTATGTAATACTCTATATGAGAAAACTGTAGTTGAATCAAGTCACTCAAGTTAGTTGAGAGATTACTAAGCTGTATCTTTCATTGCATAAGTGGGCTACTCTAAAGACCGTATGATATTTATTTTTCTTGTCCAATTTTAAAATCTGGAAACAATTGGCTCGTGGGCAGAACAGATATATTTTGTAAGAAAAGGATAATCGTTGTTACTTTTTTTTATTTTTGGTTTTAAAAGCAGCTGCATTTAATAAATTAATTCAAGCTACACACATCACTTCCAATTCAGCATCCAATTTTCTAAAATAGTTTTGTTTACTCTAAAAATGTCAAATTAATTATTAACAGCAAAATATTTCACAGGAAATATTTGATCGAAACTTAACGACGAATGAATTGAAAGAAACGGCAAAAACAATGCAATGAAAATACAGTCTGTCCCACATTTTTTACTCCAATTCGTGCTATATGCGTATCACGCCAATTGTATCTATGCATTCGTACTATTTGAACTGCTCTAGTTTTAATTTTCAATGACAAAAAATTACCAATTCAATGAAGTATCATACAGGCTTAAATAGCAGTAGAAAGATAAGATTTCGTACTAAAAAACTAGCTAAAAAAACTTCTGAGACAGTTTTATGATGCTGGACTCAGTTTTATTTGAGCGTGCGTACAAGAAGGACACTGGTCCTATCGTAATTTAAGTACTACTTTGCTTGCCCAGGAGCTAAACATCGTACAAAAAATCGTTTGGAACCACTTGAAAAAGGCTGGATTCAAAAAGAAGCTCGATGTACGAGTGCCACACGAGCTAACGCAAAAAAACCTCAAGGGCCGATTTTCCATCTGCGAATCGCTGCTGAATCGCAACAAAATTGACCCATTTCTGAAGCGGATGGTGACTGGTGATAAAAAGTGGGTCACTTATGACAACGTCAAGAGTAAACGGTCGTGGTCGAATAAAGGTAAGCAGGCGAAAGCGGTGGTCTATCCAGAATTGACGCTCAGGAAGGTTTTGCTGTGTGTTTGGTGGAAAATCATTTACAATATGCTGCTCAACTCTTAATTCGGACCTGTACCGTCAAAAATTAAACCATATTAAGGAAGCAATCGCACTAAAGCAGCCAGCTTTGGCCAATAGAAGAGGAATTGTGTTCCATCAGGACAACGCCAGGCCACACACTTCGATAGTGACTAGACTGAAGCTCCGGGAGCTTGGTTGGGAGGTTAACGGTTTGGTTAATGCATTCTTATAGTCTGGACTTGGTATCAAGTGACTAACTATCACCTATTTCTGTCTACATTCGCCTCAAGAAAAGCTTGTCAAAATCGACTGTCCCAGTTTTTTGCCAATAGGGATGAAAGTTTCTAGGAGAGAGGTATACTACCTTGTTCAAAAAGAAAGGTTCATTCACACTGTGAACCGGACTTAACTGTCCGATTCGAAGTAGGTTTTTAAGTAGGTTGCCACATGTGTCTATGACAAGGCTGCCAAATATCAACGACTCTTGTTGACATTTGGTAAAGTGACAGTGTTTTGTTTACAACAACTTTTTTCGTGTCTTCGATTTTTACGATGGAAGAAAAAATTATTTTTATTTAATTTTCGAATCGGACAGTTAAGTGCGGTTCACAGTGTGAATGAACCTTTGTTTTTGAACAAGGTGGTAATTATAATATTTCAAAGTTGAACAAGTTGTTTCTTGTGTTCCCACTTCAGGAAACTTAACTCATTACAATATATCTATAATTATTGGCCTACCAGACATTGTATTGGTTCGGAGTGAAACTAAGCATGTATTCAAATCCCGACAAGTTCGATGTGATTTCAAATTCAAAATTTGTAATTTCAAAATTTTCTTTGTTTCATTTCATTATTTCATATACTTATATGTGAAAATATTCAAACAAAAAAAGAATTAGTAAATGAATCAGAAACTTAACTATTTCTCGCTTTGGAATAATATACAAAACTTTGTTGTTGGCGCTTTTATTTCGTTAAGTTGTTTCGTAAAAGTTTTAGCAATGCATCTTACTGAAGTTTAGACAGCTTTTAATAGCTTCTACATTAAGTGATCCTCGTTAAGGTGCTTTGTAAAGTCATTGGCTAAACACTTATTCGAAGCTCAATAAGCTTTCAAGCAATATATATTGCGTGTGAGAGCGATGCTGTTCATGTAAGAGCGGATTCTTGTTAAGATGCTACATATAGACAGTCGCAAAAACACATTACCGAAGTTTAATTAGCTTCAAATTAGCTCCAATTTTATTTATGAAAGGAGCAGTTTCGAGGCTGTTTTAAACGAAAGCAAACCTTCTAAAGTGT
Organism: Coremacera marginata; assembly: GCA_914767935.1. Lineage (NCBI taxonomy): Eukaryota > Metazoa > Arthropoda > Insecta > Diptera > Sciomyzidae > Coremacera > Coremacera marginata. Next base: position 202,817,222 of record OU612043.1, on the reverse strand, counting down.
GCTAAACGATATTCGAAGAAGCTTTAACCAAATGCTTATGAGGGAAAGGAAATGTTTCTCGTAATAGTTTCTTTGATGTTCAAGTGTTCATTTGGTATTTTGATCAACTTCCTTTAACTTACCTTCATCGAGGGCACGTGCCACTTGCTGTGTAGTCTCAGTTGGAATTTTCACTTCCAAGTTGTGTGAGCCCAAAAAGTCAACTGCTGACTGCACGGCTAAGTCCACAAGACGTCCGGTACGATCTTCAGTTGATTCGGGTAACTGTGCGACGATATCATTTTCGGTCAATGCCTTACCGCTACGCTGTATTGGATTGGCGGCATCTCTATTGTAAACAAAAATAACAACAAAAACCGTTAAAAACTAGTTGTTAGCTTGGCTTAAATCAAATCATCGTATTAATATATTTTCATTCATAGATCCATCAGTTTTGACCTTGAACGTATGTGGCTTGAGTAGATAAACGAGGTATTCAACTTTACTCAATGAAGTTCATTAATGAATTGAGTTGAGTTGGCCTAGCATGACTGGCAAGAAATTTTATAAATAGCAGGTTTGTGCGTAAATTGAGCTACTTTATATTTAACTTATATTAAGCTGGGCTATTTTGAGAGATTAAAGATGACTTATTTTGTTGGTTCGCTAGAAAAAAATAAGAAGTAAGCTCTTTGATGAGCATATAATATTATTTTGTGAAAATTGTCTATGTATGGCTTAGATTTGTTCAAATCATATATAAAAATTTAACTAAGTCTATGCAATTGATAATGTTTGTGCCTTAGTTTATTGCAAAATAGTTCAACTTATGCGAAGTAACGGTAAAAAAAAATCCATACTCATCGATAGAGCCAGTTATAATATTAATTCACATAATTATTCTTTAGCCTGAGGATTTGTTATTGGAATGAATATTCAGTGGTTTATTTATTTATTTAAGTATCTAGACATATTTAGAGTAGGTATTGTAAAGAAAAAGCAGTATAAATTTTTGCCTGATTAATTGAATAATACTTTCACCATTTATGTAATTCAAGCATTAATAAGCGTAATTCTTATAAGTCAAAGAGAAAATATTAAAATTTAATTTAATAATAATGTTTTTATATTTTGGAAAAAATTTTTCTTCAATGTAAGAATTGAAATAGTTTTAAAAGATTTTAAAAGTTTATAAAGAAGAGAACAATTTGGACCAACTATATTTAACAGTTGTTTTATTAAATTTAATTTTTTTTTTTTTTTTTTTTATAAAGTATTAGCAATGAAGTACATTACATTAACACTTGTGTAACCAACTAAATAAATGTGTACTATTTGTCAAGCGTGTACTTACTTAACCCTAGGATGTACAACTGGGCCTAACTAGGCCCATTTTTAGTTTAAACCTTTATGTGTAAACATGTAGAGATACATTCACATTTATATGGATCTCATTAAAGTGTTTCTGATTCTCGGTACCCTCCCCCTCATAAGAAATGTGCTTGCATAAAAATAGTTAAACGCCCTAAAAAGACCACAATTTTCATAAACTGGGTGAGCTGCAGTTAAAAACGTGTTTTTCGAACCCTCAGAGTTGATGTGAATTTATTAATTTTCATACTGGCATTAAAGTTACACGGAAATTACAACACAATTTTATTCTCATGTTAATTTAAGCAGATATACTACTACAACAAACTCACATTTATTGAAAAAAGGACACTCGTATAATAACTCGTAATTCGCTTTTATATTGTTTGATTTGCAAAACTTTTTCTATCAGATTGAGAGATTTTAAATAACTGATTTTAAAAAATCAATGATATTCGCGTTTATTTGCTACTGGTGACTGCAGACGTAATTTCATGCCAAATCTGAGTATGGAATCGAATTAAGCAACCAATTTCACATAAGGGCAGAATTTTGCTGTAATTTTCGTGTACTTTTAAAGCCAATATGAAAATTAATAAATTCACATTAACTTTGAAGGCTCGAAAAACACGTTTTTAACTGCAGCTCATCCAGTCTATGAAAGTGTGGTATTTTTTGGGCGTTTTACTATTATTATGCAAGCATCTTTCATATGATTGGGTAGAGGGGGGGGGGGGGGGCACGGATAATCAGACGCAAAGTAGGATTTGACTGTATCTAATGTATATCTTTAACATTTTTTGACTCATCGATCTGAAACTTCATAACTTCTTGCGATGATGCTTCATGAACACAAAACCTAAAAATTGTGTCGATCGAAGTCAGTTCGTAAAAGAATTTTTTCTGTTTATTCTCATAACATCGAAAATTATCTCCTGAGCCTAAGTAAGCCAAGTCGAATTTTATGTTAATAATTGCCAACTTCGTTACTTAAATATGCTGTTCTATCCAAGTTAATTTGACGTCTGCAAAATGAATGGGCTTCGTAGAATGGGTTTTCATTAAAAAAGTTAATGTTTTCAAATAAAAAACATAATTACAAGAGATTCTTTTTTTTAACACTCTATCTCATGAAAAAAAAATTTAATCTCTTACTCAAAATTTTGACGATTATGATACAAAATAAGAGAGATATGAATATATTAACTTTAAGGCTTTTTTCAAGATTTTCTCCAACGAAAACAGAAAACAGCACTATCTTAAAAATTAAAATTTTTTTTTTTTATTTTGGTTTTCATATTTCGAAATAACCATCCATTTTTCGGACAATCCCGGTTGATTTGCAAAAAAATATTTTTTTTTAATCACCCTAATATACACATAAGCATATTAACATTCCAAAAGTACATACCAAGCACGTTAACTACAAATGAGTATAACATCATACCTGCCTATGCAAAAATATAATATAACAGACCAAATCTGCCTTTTTTTTTTGTTACGGTAGTTTATAAGTTTTCAGTTGAAAAAGGTGAAAAATTATAAAATATCTATCATTAGAAGTCAAAAAGATACAAAAAAATCCCATTTTTAATAAAAAAAAAAAGTATTTTGTATGTAAAAGTCGTGTAGGCAGTTTTTAAAAAATTCGTTTAAAATATTAAGCATTGATTCTCCACGTGAAATTTTGAGAATGCATTAAAAATTAATTCCTCTATACGACAATGCTTCCAAAACGCCAAAAATATAGTGGTGTAGACTATTATTATGTAGACCATGAAAAATGTAAATACAATTTTTAGTACCCAAAAAAACAAATTAAAATTTTTCATAAAAGTGTTGGTGAAACTGTACACCACATTTTCGACTGTGTATAACATGCATGAAAAAGAAACTACATGCAAATATTTCTATTTGAATTACTATCGACGTGCAAAATTTGAAAAAAAATCGGAATCGTCAAAATCAATTTTTGGACAAAAGCATCTGATTTGACACGCAATCACCAATATAGAAAGGTATAATTTTGTTCTACCATGAATTGATACTGCTATAGATATATACTCAAATAACACAAGCACCGAAAAAAAAAATATGCAGAACTAAAGTCCAAACTCAAAGTTCAGACCCTGGTGTTGATATGTTTTTCGACTAGCAGAATCCAAATCTAATTTTTTCATAAAATTCATTCCTTTTGCACCCGTATTTGAGAGAGTTCATAACAGATTTTTATAAAATTCCCCTTTTAAAAGAAATACTAATATGAAATTTGTATTTTGCGGTACAAAATACATAAAGATAAATAACTGAGTTATATATGTAAAACTTCAAAAACATCGAAATGACTCCAAAACGCTTAATCTTGAAATAAAATTCAACATTTTTATATATAAAACGTTTTTAATTTTGGTAAGTTATTAAATTTTTAAGATTTTGAAATAAATCGTCTACATTTAAATTATGCAAACTTCAATCAGCGTTATTATAGTACTCCCAACTTCTAAATTTAAATTTCATACAAAATTGATATCGACTTCTGACCAGGAATTCAGTCAAAATTTTCTAAAGTACAGCGCAACACTTACAATTTTTTTCACAATAGGGAATATTACAAAAAAATATACACTTGGAAACATTATAAAATCGTATGTCTTCAAAAATCAACTAAACTAAATGTTTGCAACAATATTACACCAAAAAAAGTGTTCAATACGGAAAATTCTGATTATACTGATACTTGAAATATAAAGTTTTTTATCAAAAAAAGGGCCAGATAATTTTGTTGTTGCTCCAAATATAGACAAAATTGTACAAAATTGTTTAGTGAAATATTCCTACAGATCATCTCAAACACCAACGGATAATTTTTATGAAGTAATGCGCAACTTTGTTACATAATAACAAGAAACTTAATAGAATCGATCAGAAAATAGAGTAGCATTGTTTTCTGAAGGTTTCTTCAAAATATATTTTTCTGATTTTTATGGAGCATACGAATGCTAATTTAGAAGTTCTAAGAACTTGCGACTTGATTATCCAACAGGTACTTTATACTTTATAATAAAAATATCCAAATTCGAGTAGGAGCTTGTGCTGCACAAAAATGTTTCGTAGAGTTCCATAACAGATCTGTACAAATCCTTTTAATAATAGTTCCCTTTTAAACTGTGTCTAGCTTTATTGGCTTTTACGACAAAATCTTATCATTGAAAACTATATCTCTTTTATAGCCTTAGAATCCTTTTGAATTTTTCACTATCCTTCCAAAACATTTCTCGTAACTGCTTGGAGTATTCTTTTTTTAGTGTAGTGCCACTTTAAAAACTGATTTTCTGTCATATTATCACTTTCAGTCTTGATTTTAACCTTATTAAACGGTTTTTAGACATTATTGTTACAGACACACACATAAACACACCTCTTGAACGTAACACCGTTTATCACTTCGATGTTGTTGCTGCGAGCGGCACGATTCAAAGCCGTGATGCCCTTCACCGCCAGACAGGTGGTCATGTCATCACTTTCGAGACATCCGCCCAAATATTTGGCAGCCCGCGCAAGTGTGCTGCCTGCTTCTTCAACGCGGTTATCTTGAATGCTTGGAGCGGCCCAATTGCAGCTGACGAAGATCAACATGGTGACTGATGCAATGGCGAACACTTTCATTTTTACGATTTTTTATATTATTTAATTTAAAAAAAAAAATTATTTCGTTATTTAATTATTTAGTGCTACGACGAATATATTCCGAAATGCGTGTCTTACTGCGAAGCTACGAGATAAATAAATGATGGATATGTCTGTAGCTGTTAACCCTTTTATACGGACAAGTTTCTTAAAGCAAGAAGTTAAGCAACGTTGACGTCGCTGCCGAAAACTAAGGCATTACAAAATAATTTAAACGAAACTTTGAGACGACAACAACAACAGGCACAGGAGCAATATAGTTGAAGTTACCCAAATTAGCTGCACTGAGACAAGCTCAGAGTTGAGCATAAATAACAAACCGCAAAAAGTCACACTCTTCGCACGACAATATAAAAAACCAACAACCAGAAGAAGAGCAGGCAACACAACAACAATAAAAACAACAGTTAACTTTAGTTTATTTTGAGTCAATTGTCGCTGTTTTTGTTGATTTTCTTAAAAACCGCTTAAATTTAACAACGTTCAAGCCGACACACTGCCCAAAAAAAAAAAAAAAAAACAAAAAAAACGGCGCGTCAAATAGTCCAAAAAAGCACACCATCAACAACAACTACAACAGGTAAGCATCATATCGCACTCAACTAAAAGCTGAGTAACTGAGTAATAAGCCCCTTTCTTAATTCTTCCCCCAACCACTCATTTCACTGAACCGATTTCAATTTGAATTAAAAACAAAACATTGTCACGCCTGCGTGCAGCCATAATACTCACTCTCGTTTTTTTTCGCTGCTCCTGCGCTGTACATGCTTTTTCTTATAATGTCAAATGCTGCTGCTATCTTCATTCCAGCAGCTGCTGCTCTCCGCTCGTTTTGCCGGGAGATAAATTCATCGTTTTCTTGCTGGTTTTTGTGAAATTTGTTTTTCAGGCCTAAAATCCATTTTTACTAAATTTATTACCAACAAATATATTAAAACGATAAACTCAACAACACCTACTTACATGTAAACACCGCGTGCCTATGTAGATGAATAATTGTGATATAAGGTGTGAGATTTTTTGCATTTGCCCATTCGAAGTGTTCCTTCGATTTGACCTACATTTATTTTTCCAATTATCTCTATTTTTGCTTTCGATATTTTTTTATCGAATTTGCCTGTTAAATATTGTTCAATTTCCTTAAGACCGTCAAAGCAAATTAGTTGATCATCAAATAAAGTTAACCCTAGTACGATAACTTGGGATAAAAAACACTCACACGCGAATTTAAATTTCCCGCTACAAAAGAACTATAGTTACAATTCATTATCCGAGAGCAGGTGTAGCCGGTTGGAAACAATTTTTACCCATTAACGCTCCAGCAAGAGAGATTGAAAGTGCGTTTGGGGTTGTTTCCACCCCAGGCTACCATTTGTGATAGTTCACGAAATTTTTTCGGAATATTGTGTATACACCATTATAAGTATAGGGTGCTTATTTTAGAGGTATATAGTTTCATAGAAGGATTGCTGCCAAAACAGTTGTCAAAGTAAACATTTGTGTTTGATTTATGTCGGCGTTTACTCTTATGGACAATATTCATCCAATACAAGCTCATACTGTGCGTACTGAAGAAGACATCGCCGCTGTAGAGGTGAGTGTGACCAAGGACCCAAATTTATCGATTTGACGTCGAGGAAAAACCTTGGCATACACCCTTATAAAATCCAACTGGTACAGGAATTGAAGCCATTAGACCATCGTTTGCCTCACACGTTCGGTGAATGGGATACATAAATAAGCAAAATTGCCGTATTTTGAGTAAGAACAATCCTAAAGAGACCCTTTGGGTTCCTTTACATCGAGAAAAAGTTACTGTTTAGTATGGTTTGCATGCCGAAGTCGTCATTGGTACATGCTTTTTCAAAACTAAAGATGAGGCCAACGTTACTGTCAATGCTGAGCGCTATAGGCAAATGATTAACTACTTTTTGGTTCTGCACGACAGTATCAATCGCATCAATGCTAAGAAGACACAGCAGGATGATGTAATAAACCCTACATCGCGTGAAAACATCACGAACTTTGGCGGTGGCCATACGCCCGAAATAGCGTTCGAACACAACAAATGCCATAAAAATGACGAACTTACAAAGTAAAACTATTGACCGCCTCATTAATGTTTCTGTGTTTTATTTGAAAAAAAGTTCTATTCCCCCAAAAAAAGACACAATTTTATATATACAGTAGCCAGATTATAAGACTTGGCTTATAATGTCTTACCGTTTTTAGCGACCACTATGTAAACTCAAGTTTGGTTTCATAGCTCATTACTAGGAAAACATATCCGTTTAGTACGACGCCGGCTTAAGGGACCATCTGCTTATACTCGTAGCCACCTGTTTTATAGACAATTAGTCCGGTTAGAATAACGCGCAGTGTGTCTAAAGCTCTGAAGGCTGAGGAAACGCTCGATGTGTTTATTCAAACTATCTTTGATGATGATGTTATGAAAACTGGGATGTCGAGTATTCACAAAGTTGTACGAAGTTTTTACTATCGAACAAAAATTAATCAAAAACAAACTCGAATTACAGACTTTCTACGTTAGTAACTGCATATTTAGTTGCATAGAATGTAGGTTCATACATTGTAACTCTTTGTATATATTACTGTATGTTTTTAATGCGGAATGTTTAAGTTACATTAAAGTTATTTGTCATTGGTAATTCATGTTTTATTTTCGTGAATGGAAACTTATCTAACTGTACATTTAAATACATACATATGTACATATTAAAAACAAGCTTAATTTATTCGTACGTTTTGTGCGTCGTCCGGTTAGTACGACGGAGTTTCGCCGGTTCCTTCGAGCTCGTTATATCCAGATTCTACTGTACATACTTAGTAACGGACGTGGCATACTGGTAAAGATTCGTGGCTGATATGCGACAGATTTCCAGTTTCGAATTCCATCTGACCCGAAATTTTTCAAATTGAATTGATTATTCTGTTCAGCCGTCACCTCTCTGCAGACAAGGGCAAATTTTAGAGAGTAAAAACTGCCATGTAAAACTTCTTGAGAATATAAGTTTTTCAGAATCGGCATAAAGCTTCTAGATCTAGTTCTCGATTATTTGTGTTCAAACATTTCACAACACAATTGATCATAAGAAGCTCGGTCAAAGTCTTTTCAAGGGCTGAAACGACAAATTCGTTTTTTTATCGTTAATCTACATATTTCTATAAATAAATTATGTTACTGCTATTCTTGTGCGTTTTTTTTTTAGTCCGTTCACTATATTTTGATAGACTAAAATAATTGTTTTTGTCCCAAAAACGAACTTCACGAACGACTACGAAATCTGAAAACGATATTTTCCCCTTACAGTACAGTTTTTTGCATCCTTTTTACAATTAATTTTTTTTTTTTTTAAATACAAATTTTCGAAATCTTTCTTTGATTTTTCGAATTTTTTCTCATTTTGTTTTTCAAAGAAACCCCCTTTTTTCGAGAAGTGAGTAAAACAAATCTACTCGTACTAAGTTTAAGGCGATTTAATTTCACTTTATAATGAAGTTGGGTATACTTAATTTCGTTACAAACTAGTTGTGAAATTTGTAAATTTATTAAAAATAGTAATTTTTTAAACTTTTCTTATATATAACAGTTTTAACAAATTTTTTAGTATATCTTTGTAAATCTCATCTTTGTAGCTTACATAATTTCGAATTAAGGCCTGCAATACATTTAGAGGCATCCCAGAATCGAAATTTTCTTTTTGAATTTAAAATGACTTAAAAGCATCTCAGAAATAAGTAAATAAAATTTTATAAAGATATCTTGAATATTAAGAAAGTTATACGTTTGAAAAGAGACTAGGGCGTGAGTTCGATATTATATAAAAATCAAGTTACTACAGCTGCTATTTTATTATATTATTTATTTTACCTGCTGAAACTGATATATTTGAGAAGGAGAACATTCTATAGAATGTTAACAAAAAGTATTTTGTGTGTATGTATAGTGATTGAATTAAGTTTTGTACACTAAAGTCTTCGTATTATTTGTTTCGCATAACTTTAAAGTTGTTTTTCTTAAACCTACGTTTTTCGAAACTGCGGGTAACCTTGCTCAAAAACTTATTTGTCCGATTCTTACATTATTCGGAAGGACCTTTTTTAACAAAATTTTAACCAATGTGAATAAAACGGATTTTTAAAATAGCCTTTTAAAATTGTTTTATTCAAACTTTGAAACAAAAAATAAATAAAAAATGCAATTTTTTTCCAAGTACGCATACATTTTCAAAAAAGTAATTTTCTAAAAATTCTGTATCATTCACATTGGAGATATTTTTAATACTTTTTAAAATTTTTAAACTTTTTTCAGGTCAACCTAAGACCCAGCAGAATGTCCGCAGTGCGAAAAAAAGTTTTTTACAGAAATCGTTGCAGCCAGCGCCATCTTTGTTTTTGAAAAGAAAATTTTTTTTTCAAACATAAAGGAATATTTTAACAAATTTGAAAATTTTAAAACTCTTAACAAATTCATTCTAATAAAAACCAACACTTCAATATCATTCTTTTTTAGTCTCGTCTAATTGTATTGCCGGCCTTAAAAAACAAAGGAAATTATACCATATAGTACTTTTAGCGCCATGATACACGCGAGAGATGGTCTTCTCATATCAAAGATCTTTAAATATAAAGATACACCGCCGCCACACAAAGGAATATCACAGAAAAATTCAAAATCTTTCGCTAAGTCCATATTTAAAGCTAAATCCGATTGAGTGGGAGTAAAACGATAACGAAGTGTATGTTAAGGCACTGTAGCGTAGATTTGAGAGCACAGTACATAAACAATGTGTATCGTAAGTATTTAACTTCACTCATTATTCTGTAGCAGATAAGTTTGTGTACTTGAACGCAAACTCAAAAAATACACTACGATAGCATAAAAATTGGCAAGTTCAATTATTGAAGCGTTGACGAGCGACAAAATTATGAGTTTTCAGGAATTGAAAGAAACGTTTTTAATGGCGCAGTTAGAGCCATTTGATTTCGATTTCCAATTTTAAGGTGTAAGAGGCTTACAGAAATTTGCCTGTATATAAAAAACAAAATATATCCTTTGAAAAGAAGAGGAAAAAGGATTTCGATACTTTCGTAATGGAAAAACATTTTATATTCCAAGTGTAATGGATGATAACACCTTTTTCCAGTAAAAAGATGTTATGCTGATGGCGCTTACAACGTTTTTCCACTTTACCGTTTCTGGAGCAATTTTCTTGGGTTCAACTTTTCCTTTTCTTCCAGTATATGCTTCTCCACTATTTCTTATTGCTTATGTCTTTTCAATTTTTAAAATTCATCTTCCGTTTTTTGCCTTTATTGCACATGCAACGTTTTTCTACTCACTACTGACATTGGTGCTTTCCAATTCACAAAAACTAATAAAATTCGAGAAACTATGTAGTCTAATAATACGACAGAGCATTTTTTATGGTAGTATGCAAAAAACCATTTTTGATTAATTTGTCATCTAAACGTTATTCGGGTCGACGCTTCAATTATTGATAATTAATTTTATTTAAGGGGTTACATGACATTGGCAGTCTTTTGAAATCAACGGCAGTTTTTTTTTTTAATAATTTTGTATTGTAGTAAATATTCTTAAGATTCTAAGAAAAAAAATTTTATGGAAAAATTCTTACGGGTTCAAAAACTACAGCCGGATTAGTGAGAGCGCATTTTTAATTTTTACGCTACCTACGTACGGCAGCTGGTATATACTTGTTTTACTTGCTACCTGACTTTTGGTGGTTGTTATTTCGTACCTACTTGAAGGGTGAAGGGTGAAGCCCGAATTGCTAAACGATTGCAAAAAACTATAAGAAACAGCACAACACAAGATAACGAAGGCATACAGTAGGAAGCAGGCATGGCTGATTGAAGGTAACCTTTTTTTTCTTTGTTAACAAACTTTGAACGCGTTTATCTCGAAACCATGTTTTTTCGTACTGGTTGCGGCACTAGCGTGTTCATTTTTTGACAAAATTTTTTTTTTTGTATTCTTTTAAACTTGATTCACTATCGCATGACAAGAGCTTTTTTTTCGATTTTTTATGAATTTTTAAAGTCAATATTTTTTTCGAAAAAACACACTTTCAAATTTGGAACACCACCAAAAATTGAAAAAAAATTTAAAAAAAAGCTCATGTCATACGATTACCAACTTTGTTAAGATTTAAAAAAGTCATTTTTTTCCAGATCGGACAACTTTTGCAACTCCCAGCGCTGCAACTACGAGGCCCCGTTTTGTTCTCTGCCGCCAGTTTGGAGCTCTATAAAACCATGTTGGAGTGAAAAATATATTTTTTTGAATTTTTTTTTTCTTGTAATTTGTTCAATTCTCTAGAAAAATAAAAAAAAATTTTTGGAAAAATGTTTGTTTTTGACTGAGTTATGAATTTTTAAAAAAAGGTCTGTTTTCTCTGCCGCGAATGTCATGTCCCGCCTTAATTTAAACTATTGCGCAGAAAATAAAATAGAAAAATGGTTTTACTTCAAACCTATTTAGGTTTTAGGCTGATCGAACGACTTGACAGCTTTTTTTAAGACCAAAAAAAAAAAAATTGTGTAAATTCGAGTTTCTTAAAATATTCGAATCTATTAAAATTAAAAAAATTAAGCCATATAAATTAAATTTAAATATTTCGCCAAAGACTTTAAAGCACAAAATTTTCTTTTTTCGTCGATTTAAATAGGCAATAGGCTTTTTTTTACAAACAATTTTTTTTCGATAACTGCAAGTTCTTGCAAGTAGAAATTATGCTAGCAGAAACTTACAGCTGCTTTTTTCTCTCTCACTTTTTTACGCTCACGTTGTCTTCTTTCGTTGCAAGTATTTCGAATACGTGAACGCTTTACTAGTGAAAACTTGTAAAAATTTGTAAAAATTTTTTGTTAGCGTACAAACCTATTGCGTAGTTTGTTGAAACGACTCGAATGCTACGAATGTAGCAACAAAAAATTGTGTTGCTACTACAAATACTTACAAATTCAAATAACAATAACAAATTCATTACAAATATAAAAAAAAAAAAAAAAATTAAAGTCTTTAAAAAACAAAATATTTGGAGGAAATCTTTGAAAAAATATTGCAAAAACTTGAATTTTTCTGAAGTTTCAAGTAAAAAGAATGTGTTCTCAATCACTTCTTCAAAGCAATAGAAGATAACTAATGGAAAAGAAGTCAGCAAGCCATGAACGATTGACGTATATTAAATATAATTATTATGGTTGGGTACGTAAAGTTCACGTTGTGCCTTGTGTAAAGATAACAAGCCAATAACTTAGTAATAAGCATTTGTCCTATTTTTTCCTTTTTTTCTAGTTATCTTATAAAAAGATATAAGAGAATATCCGGATATACAGATTTGACTAAGAATTACTCAGCAATTTCCACAAAAGCTTTCAATTGAACTAAAATATTTTCATTATGACTAAGTGAGAAATTAAAAATTCATTCACAACCAGCACTTCAGTCTTGAAGAAGAAAAAAAAAAAAAAAAAGAAAACTGAATTTGTCAACTTCCACACAGCTCTAAATTGAAATAAATCTTTGTGAATATAATACATTAATTTGTGCACGACCAGCGTTAATCTGGTTTTCTGTTTGCGGCATGCTTTTAGCATAAGAAATTCAAATGGTTTAAACTAGTTGTTAGATATCCACAAAGAGAATAGCCAATCGAGGTGCAAAGAGGCTTAGTGGATGACCAACCAGCATGCAAACCACTTAAGTGCTAATAAAAATGTGGTCAGCCACGGGGTATGGGAGGAGAAGCGTAGTGACAATTATGCTTAAACCTGTCAAATATTTTGACATTTTTTAGGTTAACGTTTAGACGTAACACGCATAACCGTAACAATAACAACCGTACAATAATAACAACACCAACAACAACAACAAAAACATAAACAAAAGCAATAACATTTCTTTAAGTGACTTTTGTGCTTGAACGACACGGTCACTTTTATGACAGACACGTTTTGTTCTGGTTTTATTCGTGATATTAAGTGTACAAAGCATAAAAGTTGCTCTATTTATTGAAAATAAAAAAAAAAAAAAAAAAAAATAAAATCACTTTCATTAAGAGGTGGAATATATTGGAATTGTTGTTTCTATTGTTTTACTGCCAGTCGCAGTTAATGTCGCGATGTTGCAAACAGCATGAATGAGTTTTCGTTGCTTTTGCTGTTGCTAGTAGAGCGGAAATACGTCACATAGTAAGACATTTTTTTTTTTTCGTTTAACATAAAATTTCATGCTACGTTTTCTCTCATTCACTCCGTTATACGCCCATTTTTTGGAATTCTTGCCAAATTCCATAGCAACAGCAGTGGTTGCCGCAACCTTTGCTGCGCATAATAATGAGTGAAAGTTATGTAATTTCTCGGAATTCGCAAAACTTTGCCATTCAACCAACATGAAACCGGATTTCGTCTCAAGTGCAAGTGCAACGCTTAAGCTCTACGGTATCAAAATATTGGGTTCAAAGCCGTATGTAAAACAGAGTAAATTAAATCAGCAACGCGTATTTATAAAACCGTATCGGCAGCAAACAAAGCAGTGTAATTTTATGTGGGTTATTATTTCTGAGTAACAGGTAATTTGCAATCAGCAATTTACATAAACGTAATTTTTTTGTTTTGTAAAGACCGGATTATTCTCTTCAACATAAGTACCACTCAGGAACTTAGCTGCAGGCAGCACGAAAATGCACTAAAAGAAAAAAAAAGGATCACACAAATAAATGAAAAAAAGAAAGATCCCACAACTCGGGGTATAATTTCTTTAAAATAAATACTACAATTTTAATAAATTAATGGAAAATAACAAAAAAAAAAAAAAATTTAATAACACCGAAAATTTGTTATAATTTTCATTTTGTATTTATAAACATGAATTATATAAAGAATATCTCTTAGAAATCATCAAAGAAATAGTATTTCCCTTGCAAGAAATGTTTTTAAAAATTTTTAATTAAAATCCATTGAGTTTAAATAGGCTAAAAATTCCTTTACTCCAGGCATAAGCTTTTTTCATTCCATTATGAAAAATTATCCCATAGAAAAAACTAAAAATGGATAAAATAACAATTGTCCAAAACTCTACAGAGCGATACACAGAGAAAAGGAGGGACGTGAGACATTTTCTCAGGTTTCAGATGTATGGCAAGGATGAGAGGCGACAGGAATGAGGCCCGAAAATTTTTCGAAAAGATAAGACGCCTGGCCGATGGTCTTAGAACCAGGGCCTTTTCTTGCAAGGATGAAAACGGAAATATAGTGACATATATTAAGAGTACACTGACGTTATGGAGGCAGCACTTTTCTACTCTCCAGAATGGTGATGATGACAACAATCCCGCCAGTTGAGATGATATCCCGCAAACCCCAATTATGGATGATAGCGTTGAAGTGCCGCTGTGCGACTATAAATGAAGGCTTGACAGCCATATCTCAGCTTAAAAACAAGAAAGCCTCGGGAGTCGATGGTCTACCCGCTGAGCTGCTTAAGAACGGAGGTGATGCTCTGTTTAAATGTATTCAGCTTTTATGCAGAATAGGGTCGGAAGAATGCGTTCCAAACGATTGAAACCTCACTTCGATTGAAAACAGTAGACTCTGCCCAATTCACAAAAAAGGCGATTTTTTTTTTATGAACTGCATTTTTTTTAAAAAAAAAACCTTTGTAGAAATTGACTCTAGCTTGAAACTTTCTTTATATGTCGTATTTGTTAAAAAATAAGCAACTCGAAGTCGAGCAAGTTATAGCCAGTTCACAATACTGCGTTAGATCGGCGGCCGTGCGTTGACAGCTAAAGGGTCCGCGATCTAACGTTTTTTTTTTTCAACTAGTGCTTATTTCGTGAATGGTAACACTTAGCACATGCCTGATTTGACAGATAATTAGTTTTATCCTTCCGCTGAACGAATATGGTTGTGTATACGCTTGAACAACGCTGGGAAATATTGCCAATATTGAAATATTGCAGATGAAGCTCATTTTGATCTTGGCGGGTATGTAAACAAGCAAAATTGTCGCATTTGGGGCACAGAAAGCCCGCACGCATACATTGAAAAGCCGATGTACCCAAAACGAGTCACTGTTTGGTGCGGATTTTGGTCCAGAGGCATAATTGGGCCATTTTTCTACGAAAATGAGCAAGGACTGGCCGTTACAGTCAATGGCCATCGTTATCGGGCCATGTTGAACGAATTTTAGTTCACAAAAATTGAAGAGGAGGATATTGGCAACATTTGGTTTCAACAGGACGGCGCTACGTGCCACACAGCCGAAGCTACACTCGATGTCTTGCGCCCTGTTTTTGAAGACCGCATTATCAGCCGCAGAGCTGTTGTCGTTTGGCCACCTCGGAGCTGCGATTTGACACCGTTGGACTATTATTTGTGGGGTGCCCTCAAAAATAAGTGTTACGCCGACAAGCCAGAGACAATTGACGCTTTAAAGGACAATATTCGTAAGGCCGTTGGTGAAATACAGCTGCACACAATCGATAATGTGCTTAAAAATTGGACCGATCGTGTAGGCTACTGCATGGTCAGTCGAGGCAGCCATTTGAATGAAATTATTTTCCATTATTAACCGGAAGGATTGTACGTTCAAATAAAAAAAGAAATTTGAGAAAATATTCAGTAGTTTTTTTTTTTGCATTTTCAGAAAGTTATTTGGCGGACCCTTTATATTATACCTTAAACGAAAATAAACAAATATCTTAATGATATATTATCCTTAAAATAATAAAAACATTACAAAATAAGTATTCTTGGCATCATATATTTTGAAATCAAAGTGAACAAATAAAATTAAAATAAATGATAAATTTATATTTAGTTGGCACATGATTCACAAATAAAGACTGCGCTTTTTCCAGGGATACACTCATCGTGGAACCAAGCCATGTCGCACTGCAAACATTGTGTCCATTCTTGTTCATCCTTCCAGGACTTTTCGCAATAAGTGCAAGTCAATTCTTCCGGCGGAGTTTCTACGAAAGATTCTACTTCAGAGTCAGCATTAATGCTACAAGATTACGTCAACATAAGTTTCGTAGAACTGGAGATATTAGCCTATACCACATTATCCTCCTACTTATACCACAATACCCGAAGTTCCTCTAAGGCGCATAAAAATCGAGCGGCTTCGCTGGCTAGGTCATGTTGTGCGGATGGAATGCGAAGCTCCAGCGAAGAATATATTCGATTCGTTACCCAACGGAGGTCAACGCAGAAGAGGACAACCGCATCTCCATTGGAAGCTGAGTACAACCTGACTAAACTTGGACAACTGGCTCCAGCAAGCGCAAAACAGAAATGGCTGGCGTAAATTCGTAAACGAAGCCAAAACCAATTTACAGTTGAAGCACCACCTAAGTAAGTAAGTTGTCAAAAACTCTTGGTCATATTTTGGACGTAGGTTACGCTCAGGCTTAATATAGTTTCTGTTAAACCAGTTAAATATATTTTTTACAACGCGGTCATCAGTTTCAATTCTACACAAAAAAAAAAAACACATACCAAAAAGATTTGGAACTATTGTCGGTTAAAAATCACTCACTATCTGCTTTGGATTATGTGTAATATTATGGTCTAGAGCAATGCGGAAAAGTTCGTTAAAAATCTCTGAATTCCCGGTAACGATTTGCGGCTCTTGTGAAAAAATATCATTGAAAGAATATTGCCTTTTATTTGATCATGAATACTGAAAAGTTGATGCATTATTTTGGGGACAAGGTAAAATGTACCATCAACAAGCTAAGAAAAACGTCATTTACCCACTTCAATTCCTTTTTTTTTGACTGAGAACAAAATATTCTTCATCAAAAAACTTTAGTGCTGATCTGATATCGATGTCTTCAATATTATCTGGTTCTTTCATAAGTGATGTGCAACTTCGAGATCTGAATATTTTATTCCAATGAGCTTGTAATGAGGGTTGGCATATTCGGCACTCATCATATCCTATTAGGGCAACATTTCGAATAATTTTAGCTGTCTATAATATAGAGACTTTAGCAATTTTTATAACTCCTTATGAGCCGCGTATACTTTGTCCTTAGAAGTCGTTGGAGAGTGATATGCAGCTTCGGATGCAGCTTAATTTTGTGCTTTTCATCTTCCTCAACTGACAAGAAGGCATCTTCTTCCCTATTTGATTTTCTGAGAATGATTTTCATCGCTTTTTAATGAAAATGATTTAATAAATATTGAAAAAAAACCTTATTAAATTACAGACCTATTGCACAGATTCCCAAACAGTTAACGATAATCGTAGTTGTCGTTATCGGTCATTGAGCATGCACAGTTTCATAGTAAATGACAGTTTTCGCTAGTTAACTACAGCGACAATCGTCGTTAAGGCGTTTGGGAATCTCGCAACTGATTACCCAACAAATTAATTTTATGATTCAAATTTTTAAGTCGAAAATATCAAATCAACGAATTTATCATAAACAAACAAAAAAAAAAAAAAAAAATTGCAGTGCCTTTTTGATTAAAAAAAAATATACAGTGATTTTTTGCAGTGCAAATATGCAGTGTAGATTTTAAGAAAAAAAAAACTTAAATTTGGTGGCCTTGTCTTGAATATTTTGATTTTGGCGGTTATGTCCTTGGAGATTTTTTTATTGAATATTTTGACTTTAAATATTTAGTAACTTAAAGATTTAATTTTATAATTTTCTTCATTTAGTTTTAATTATTATTAATTTTTTTACTCTTAAAACCAACTAGGCCAGGCCCGCAGATAGGCAAATTCGTGCTTCGAGAGAAAAAAAACAAACAAGAAACTTTCATGTGTGTAATAGTTAAATTAGAAAAATAAAAAGTAAGGTTTCTTAAAACCTTGGAAAAAATTATTTAGTTCTTAATTATTTATTAACGAACACAGTGATCATTAAGACATGCTCCATGACAATTAGGAACGTGATGTAAGAGTATGCAATATCTTTCAAATTGCTTTTTTTTCTATTGTTGTTGTTGTCTGTATTAATTGGCTCTACGTTACAAGTGTTTTGTGTGACATTTCAAATAATAAAAATCTACAGATGACTCGTATTAGTATGACATCTTCTTATTCCTGCAAAAATGAGGTAGAACGCAAATCTTACAGAAAATTACTATAAATATAATAATAACTCAGAGCTTGAAGATTTCTAACAATAATTATACTTTATATCATGATTTTATCATCATTTTATCATCTCGTCTGTATATTAATGGCTCATATATTTTCATTATTTTGCGTGCTTTGGTAAACCAAAAAAATGGGCATGTTTTAGAATTAAGCACACTTGTTATCATTTTCAAAATGTCTTTTTCTAGAATATCTTTTTGGATTTGTAGTAAGTCAGGTGTAAATTATATACATATTTATTTCTCTTAGTTTTAGCAAAAAAAAAATTATATTATTGGCTAAAGAAAAAATAATTCTTTGGTCTACATTCGTACTTGCTTAATTTAGACACATTTTTAAAATATTATGTGCAGCCAAAGATTAACAGTTCAAAAAATATTTAATTTTATAAAGTCATCTATATTTTCTTAGATTTTTCATATAATAATCTTGTTATGTTTAAGAACTAAGGAAAAAATAACAGACTTTTATATTAAAGACATGCATAGGAGAACTTCGCAGTTACTTTAAATCGGGGTTCGGAATGGTGAGCACCCAAAAGTACCGGGGAGCTCTATGCCGTGTACTGCGCACTCAACAGTAAACACATGTGAAAAGTACAAACAAAAAGCCCCGAGCACCGACATGCTAGCACGGAGCACTAGCACACTGCAGTCAAAAATGAGAGCAAGTTCACATGTGCAGTGTGAAATTATTTTTGCTCCGGCAGAGCTAAAGTCGGAGCACAGCACCATATGCAAGGCGGTGGGTATATTAGGGTTGCTATTCAAAAATATATTTTAAATGGACAGACAGTACTTGTAAGGGGGTCGTTGATTTTGTATTTGACGTTAAAAATTCAGAATTGTTTTGACTCTAGGGTGGTCCCATAAAACTGCTTTTTGTTAAGGGGTTACATGACATTGGCAGTTTTTTTAAATCGATAATTTTTTTTTAATAATTTTGTATTTAAGTAATACAAATTTTTGTTTTGTACTTTTTTAAACTTGATTCATATGACAGCTGGTTGATTTCTACCAAATCATTCCACCAGCAAGCCACTTCGTTCCAAAAAAATTTAATTTATTAAAAAATTTCAAATATCTGGTAAGTATACTACTCTGGAATATGTATTCTGATGTTGTTGCATTGCTATTGGACTACGAATATATGACAATAAAGTAAATACAAAGTACTATTTTTAAAAATGCTAAGAAACTAGTAAGGAATGGAGCCTCGGCAGGGTACCGAAGCTGGAATACCCCGCCCTGCTCCCCCCACCCCCGCCCCTAGCGACTGTATTGAAGTATATTCGAATTCCTTAGCCACGATAGACACGATGACATTCAATTTTATATATTTACGAAAGTTTTGTATGGGAGGTAGGCGTGGTTTTCATCCGATTTGGCCCAATATCATAGAGATGGTTCATATTATACACTAAAGTTCATGCGCAAAATTTCAACACATTTCTTTTACTCTTGTGGATTTTTAAGAGATTTTACTGTAAAAATAAAGTCACACTGTATGGGAGGTAGGCGTGGTTTTGGCTCATTTTCGAACTTAAAAAGAAGCTTATATTTTGAATTTCATCGCAAGAGCTTTGAAATTACGGCTTTAATCGTGTCGACAGATAGACAGACTGACAGACAGACGGACAGACAGACGGACGCACGGAAATCGACTCAGGTGGTGATGCTGATCAAAAATAAATATACTTTTGTATATCTGCTCCTTATTGGTGTTACAAACGGAATGAGAAAGTTAATATACCCTTTATGCAGTATGCGTTGAGGTATAAAAATGTTTGAATTTTGTTTTGTAGTGTATCATGTTGTTGAAACTATCAAAAAAATTTAGGAAAACTAAATTCAAGATATCATTTTCATTTTTAAGCACCACACAGCCAAAAACCTTGGTATTAATCTTGAAATTTAAATCCAATCATTGAAATCATTGGGAATAATTTTTTTATACTCTTTTTATTAGAGATCAAACTCTTCAAGAATTCAAACAATATCAAATTTTTTTTTTAATAAAACGTGGAATTAATTTTAATTCATATTGGAATACTCTTAGAATGCAGTGTTTGCTTCTGTATGTATGTTTATCATTCAAATTTAAGCGTGGCTGAAAGGATCAGTTTTTAGATCAATAAGCTTATAACCTTAAGATTGTGGGTTCGAATCTTGTAGGTTTTGTTATGTTTTATTTTTGTTGAAAGAATTTCAATACAAACTTAGACTTATTTTTTAATATTTGACGACGATTTCATTGTATCGTTATCGTCATATATACAATACAGGATTTACTAGAGTTACAGGTTTTTTTTTCCAAGGTTTTGCAGTTTTGCCAACTTAGCGACAAAAAAAATTTTTGCACGTTCTTTAAGCGGGCTATTTAAATGATCATTCAACGGCGGAATGTAGATCCTACCAATTTTAAAAACTTAGATAATTGCACAATTTTTTTCATAAAATTGTTTTAGAAAGTAAAATTTTCATAATGATTTAATTAAAATTCAGAACACAACACTCTCTAGGAATAATAATATAAAACGAAACTTTCGAAATTATGATAAAGTTAATATAATTTGTATGTATGTTTTCAGAATAAAAACATAAAATGTTATTGGTTTTCATATTAGGACAAGAAAAATGAAATTAATTAAATGTAGACCAATAAAATTAAGTATACTTAAGCAATCTATCCATCATCATAAAAGATGCCCAAGGATTTTTATGGAGTGTAAATATAGTATTCAGCTTACATTGATTTAACCTAACATTTTTATATAACCTACAATTGAAAAAGGAAAAAACCCAACAAGTGTTCGTTATTATCGCTTTGCCGCAACTTGTTGATCACATTGAATCAATTTGGACGCATGTCAAATGTTTGTGTTTATTTCAATTTCTGTATTTATTTCTATCTAAATAATGTTAATTCATTTTGACCGGCATGTATTTTAGTTATTTTTGTTAGCTTTATTAATACAAGTGTGTATGTTTGAGTACTTGCCTCTATTTATTTACGTTTGCAAGTTTTTATTATTTGTTGGCATACATGTCAACCTATATTTTTTTTTTCATCAAATAGTTTCTCTTTTTTATTCGTGCTCATTGATTTTGTCTTTGCAACGAATTGACTATTAAGTGTGGCAGAAATATAGCAACTGACATTTACCAACACCAAAAATATATCCATTTCTTAATTTCTGACAGCTGTCATATATTTTTGCCACAATTTTGGTTTAATTAGATGGATGAGTAAGAAATGGTATGTTATACAGTGGAGCAGACTAACAGACCTATTCTGGCAAATTAACAATAGTAAACCAGTATTTTTCATATTTCTATGTGTTTGTTGTAATTTTTTGATTTCAAAACACAATTTGAAGCTCAAAAAACCAAATTTGTCATTGAAATTTTTATCGATATTTATTATTTTTGAGCTTGAAATTTTGTTTTGAAATCAAAAAATTACAACAAACACATAGAAATATGAAAAATACTGGTTTAATATTGTTAATTTGCCAGAATAGGTCTGTAAGTAGTTTAGCTTGAAGTGAAGTTAAAAAGAACAGAACGTTATTGAAATTTATATTTCAAATCAATTTGATCCAAAACCTATTTGATTCAGCTTTCTTAAAAAGTAATTTAAATAATAAAGTTGACTGAACACCTAAGTCTAGGTTTAGTTTTAATTTAGCCATTTTGTATTTATTTTTAAAACAAACAATGTACTGCCATGTTTCCGATTAGGGTGGCACATATGCAATATTAATAAAAAGTTGTACTATGATTTTAGTTAGAGCTTTTTTATATGAAATACTATCTCTAATAGTAATTTTATTGGAGTTAGGGAGGTTGAGCTATGATGTGCTCGAGTTGTGCTGTAATGTACCATTGATAGATTTAAAGTATGAATTTCAGTCAGTAAAATTCTTGATAAGATTTGTAAAAAAAAAACAGTTATGAAATGTTACATTTATGCCTTAATTAAGATTTCAATGAAATTTCTATTCCAAATTTATAAAAATAAAGTTTTTTAAAATTTTGGTATTCGAGTTTTATATTAAAGCATATAAAACCTGCTTTAGTTTGAAAAATATATTTACGCTATTTAAAGTCGCAACATACACTGAGCATAATTTCCGATATTTGGAAAAATTTTCAAAGGATTTTCCTTATATGTATGTATATACGCCTATCAATTGTCAATTTTGTTTGTGAATTATGAAAAATAACGTAATGGCTTGTGAATTATTTTTTGTCATTTTTCTTCGTTTTTTGTGTACGTGGACTGAAAGAAGTGTGGCAAATAGAGGTATGTAGGTATGTTAAGAGAAATTTTTGGGAAAGAAAAAGTAACAAAAGGTGTTGATACAATTGACTTATATACGCTTCACCATGAAGCAATTGCAGCGATTTTTTACAAAAATGTGCATTTTGAAGGAGGATTCCTAAAAGCTTGGCAGATAGGAGGTGAAAAAGGTAATGGGGGTGAAAAAGTAATAAGCCCTGATGATACTTAACAGGGGTCACTCCGGGAGAGCTATGAATTATTTTCGTAAAATTTCTGCCTTTTCGCATTACAAATAAAAAATAAAAAAAAAAAAATTATATTTTTCCTGTGAACATTAATTAATCTTGATCAACACATAGCGGAATCTTCAAATATTGGCAGTTTATAATTCTAATATTGAATATTTTTATTTAATTAATCAAAATTTTAATTAACAAAAATATTCATTATTCACTTAAAAACTCGCCCAATCGCGTACCGGAACTCACGTTCTAGCGAATTTAAGGTGGACATGTATCCATTGCATCATAGCAGATGTTTACATTAGTTATTTACATTAGTTAGCTTTATAGCCAGAGAATTGCACGAATATAATATTTTCATTTATTTGTTCGTTCGTGCGTAGAAAAAAATTCGAACGAACAAAATTTTAATTTAGATTTTCTACAAACAAACGAACGTACAACTATTTTCCACGAACGAACGAACATCTATTTTCTGCGAACGGGTGGACGAACATCTATTTTCTAAAATATATTTTAAAATATTTATAAAAGAATATAACATTTTTGTGATTACTTACCCCCAGGGAAAAAAATCGTTAAACCAAAGAAAATGCACTTTGTCACAAAGACTTTTATTGGTTAGATTGTGCCCAAAGACAAAACATCGCTACGGCAAGGACACACAGATTGTAAGATTCCCAAGAACAATACACTTTGAATCAAAAACATAAATTCTTGTGACAAAGACGTACATCTTTAAAATAGCATGGAAAGTCGTAAAAGTAAAGAAAATGCACTTTGGTACAAAGACTTTTATTCGTTACGGCAAAGACGCAGAATGTTAAATTCCCAAAAAAATATACTTTAAGCCAAAGGCTTAGGTCCTTGATTTTAAGTACATGGCTTCATGAAAATTATGGCTTCTCTCGGCTTCTCTTTACTGCTTGCGTTTATTATAACAAGAATATAAATTAAATTAAATATCAAATTAAAAATCTTATCTTCGCCTGCTGTGGAGATTTAAACCCACACCCACCGATACCACCGACTAAGAAGTTACTACATTACGCATCCAGTCAAACTGCTTCGTTACGCAGAGATATTGATTCAATATTAATTACAACTGAAGCTATGCTGCAGCATAACACAATAATCTATTCATATATTTTTGTTGTATATCTATCAATAGAATACTGTCAGCAAACAGTTCCAATATTCCAAGTTCAATTCCGCACGGCGGGCAAAGAATTTTTTTTTTGTTTTTTTTTTTTGTTGATGAAATGTAATAAAATTTACTAGAGTAAATATTAACGCGTGTTTTTTTACAATTATTATTTAATATTGGCACTCGCACGCGATTTTCTTATTCTTCGTATACAAATATGACTTTGAAGAAAACATTCTGTAAAATAACAGACTTTGTCTTTAAAACAATGATGCTTACTCTCAAAAAAACAAAGAAAAGTTGTTGATTTTACTTACTTTTGTCAGTTCCTTGTTAACAAAGAACTAAATCGTTATATTAAATATTTTATCTTCACGGCAAAGATTGTTTAATTGATTTAGCTTCAAAGAACTGCAGACTTTTGTTTCGATGATGCAGCACTTGCATACTTAAAGGATAAATCATTATTGCAACGATCTTTTCATTGTGGTAAAGATATTTTGGTTACAGTTTTACAACAAATTTTTTTCCTTGATTTTAAGACGTTCAATTTTCTCGGTGTATATGACGTTTGTATGGAAAAAACAGTCAATCATTCTGAGTCTCAAAACTAAGAGAATCTCTTAAAAATTATTTTTACATACTTTTTTTAAATCGAAATAAATACTACGGATCGATTTTGATCCTCCTGAAGGACCATTTTGAGGAAAAAAATCATCGATTTTTGTGATAAATTTTTTCTAGTGATGACTAAACTTCATGCTTGCGCTTGCAACACTTGTTACTAAAAAATAAGTGGCTATGGGACACAATTTCACGGCACTATTAATTAAATCCAATCATGTATGCGCGGTAGCGTGGAAGTAAAACTTCCGACCACGAAGCGAAGGTTTGGTGGTTCTCACTGCGGTTGAAATTGCGTGCTATTTTTTGCTATTTAATACTTTCAAAATCATACTGGCATTTATTGCTTTCGATAAGAAAATTGATTTAAGAATCGATTGATGACTTTTTTGGGTACAAAATAAATTTTATAGTGATCAATTTTTTTTTTTCAATTGAACGATGTATAATAGTTGAACAATGAGCGATTCAATTGGGATATATCGCACACTAAATACGAAACAGTCACAACTCAAAATTTTCAAATTTCGAGGTGAAAAAAACAATTTAATTTTTGAAGAAACTCAATACAAAGCAATGAGACAAAACTTTTTTTTTAAACTATAGATAAGGAAGATGTTTACAAAATGTATTTGATATGTTACAGTCAGAGTATATGATCACTATGAATAGGTTTACATTAAAAAGTAAAAATTTGTAAATTTTGAGTAGCGACTGTTTTGTATTTAGTGTGCGATATTTGTAAGGTAATTCTTATGTGGACTATTAAGTAAAGGAATTACCTGACATTTGCCCAAGCCGAGTAGCAAGCTCAGTCTTCTGCAATGCTTGTTCAAAGAAATTTTTGGACAAAAATATTCACACAATACGATGATTGCTACAAATATTTAAGAATAAAGTGTGGTCTTCCCAATCATAATAAAATGATTATCATAACCAGAGCAGGTTATGGTGTCTGGAATCATAGTTAGTTGTTATCGACAATAAAAGAGTCATTGGAGACTTATCGTTATTAAAATCGTTTTATAAAATAAAATAAATATTTAAAAATATATTATAATAAAATATAATATATTAAAACAAAAAAATTTTTTTCAGAAACTGTACTGAAATTAGTATGATTGTAGCAATAATCTCACAACCATATCTTTTCTCTGCGTGCAAAATGTATGTTCTCAGTACGGATTTTTTTTTCACGGTGTACGTTACTAAAATTTATGTGTATTTAAAAAGCTTCATAAAATCATAACATTAAAAATAATGTTCAAAGCTCCACTTGATAGCACAATTTGGGCACATCACAGCACATCTTGATTGAACAATAAGAAATCGGAAATGGTGGACTTAATGTTATGCACTTGCATTTCTTTTATTATCTATATATCTTTTATCTTCTTTTACTTTCTATATATCAAAGCAAAATTGATATCAATAGCATTCAAGGTGTAAAAGATTATGTGAAAATTTATATAAATTTTAGTGAGTTTTAGCACACCGTGGATTGGAGGAATGGTGATTGAATTTGTTATTGAGTGCGGCTGCACATGATAGCACACTTTGGGCACAGCACAGTACGTCTTCATTGATTAATAAAAAAACCTAAAATGGCGGAGTTACTGTTCTGCACTTGCATTTCATCTGTCTTTTCTTTTATATAAGCAATTGAAGTCGATATTAACAATATTTAAGCTATAAAAGCTTCTGTGAAAATTTGTATAAATTTTAGTGAATTTCAGCCACCGTATTTTTGCCACATTTCCGTTGAGGAATGATGATTGAGTTTGTTATTGAGCGTAGCTCATTACTAGGCCGATGGTTGTCTGCTTTTTTACTCAGTTTGCCATTTTTTAGTTTTCTGTATCTATTTGCGCTGAATAAGAATATGAATATTTAGTTCAAATACATATATCGATTGAAATTGTAAAGATCTTCAAGTTAATTTTTTAAATATAGGTAAGCACTGCAGATTCGCAACAGAAAATGTGCGAAAATGTCATGCATGAGTTTTATTGCGAGATTAAATCTGAAACGCATGTCTTAGAATTTATTGTTCATGTATCTACAACTTTCTAAAATTAATGTAATTTTTGTGTTGCAAATAGTATTCACGCAGTGCAATACTTTTATATTCAGATTAATAATTTAGCCAAACTATTGTCAAGATAATATCTAACCAGGTTTATTTATTTTCTTATTATTCCTGTACATATAAAATCATCTCACTGTTAATTCCATCTTACAAATTTCATCTGAATGCCAAAATATATTGTTTGGTCTTAATAATTATTTCTCCGAATTATTGCTAATCTTAGCATAACAGTTTATGCATAAAATAAGTTCACCTGGTGTATCACATCTCGAATATTGCTTAATAAGTATTTCCGTCTATCTGCGTTCCGCTTCTCGACATGTCGCCGTCATTCCATTTCCGCATGTTGCCAACTGTGTTGATGTTAAGTATGGCAACACAATATTACCTTCAGCACTTTCTCATACTGTCAATATTGACGTTTCTCATATTTGCACAAACGTAAAGAAAATCAATCAATTTCACCTGTTGGAATTTTAGGCGCTTAACCCACTAACGTACGCACACGTTGAGGGAGGGGCTCATTCGTTGTTATTGTTATTGTTATGGATGCGGTTGTTAGTGTAGCAACACAATGAAACAAAATATTTAACATTATATATTGTAACATCGTGTATTGTTATCAATAAAATTTGGTTAAACAGCTTGCACTTAATTTTAAGAGATTTTGTGTGTTCATAGGTTACAAAAGAAAACAAAACAAAAAAAAATATTTGCACGCTCAACTCATCCGAAGTGGAGATGATTATAATCAAAGAAGCTTAGTTCGCACAAGCCCAATAAATTGACTGTTGTTTTCTATATTTCCTTAAGCTCTTATGGCATGTTTCCGGGCTTTTAAGCTATTTAGTTTGAATTGTTGTGTCCTTTCAATATCAGATTAGGTAAAATTGTGGCATCTGTGTTAAGTAAATATTATATGAGTCGAAAATGTTAAAATGTATAAGACAATGTTAAGATGTATAAAACAATGGTAAATCCTTATAATGAATGTTTTACAATAGAGGACGAATGTTAGCTTATTTTGCTTAATGTAGTGAAACACAATTTTGGGAAAATCGGATTTAGTATGTATAGGATATTAAAACGTGAAATTTTTAACTTATTGGATTTCGTTACATATTTAAAGAATGAGAAAATGCACACACACATATTCGTTTGTATTGGAACAAGATTTAACAGAAGTTAACGATTCCACTTATGGCCGTATTTTGTAAAACGCAAGCGATCACGTCACTTGGGGTTTTTTTTGTCTGGCAATAAATTTCAGTAGAAAATTTCTGTCAGAGAAAGAGAATTTGTTTTACTTCATATGAAAACGGAACTGCCAGACAAAAAACCCCATGTAACTTGATCGCTTGTGTTTTACAAAATACGGCCATAAATGCGGGCTGCCTCATAGGTTTTCAATCTCAAAAATGTTTTTTCTCAAAAATGTTAAGTTTCTTTGTAAGTTTTGTCGGAAAATATTCGGAATATTTTTTGTCTTCGTACTGACTATGCTTTTGTTTCTCAATACAGGTGGTTTGCATTTGTTGTATTTCTTAACATATTGGATTGTCCAAAATGTCTTACTTACTTACTTAGGTGGCCGTAACAACCCGTGTCCGGGTTTCGGCCGACATCATCAGCTCTCGCCAGGCGCCTCTGCTTTGCGCGCGCCTTTTCCAATCGGATACACAAGGTGCGATTAGGGCTTCCTCAGCCTGGTCCATCCATCGGAGTAATGGTCTCCCTCGTCATCGTTGACCAGCGACCCTCGCCTCGAGCACCTTTTTCGCTGGAGCTTCGTCATACATACGATGGACATGACCCAGCCAGCGTAGTCGCTGCACAGTTATACGCCGAACTACGTCAATGTCTTCGTAGAGCTCATACAGCTCTTGGTTCATTCGGATGCGATAGTCATCGCCAACTCGAACAGGACCGAAGATTTTGCGAAGAACTTTTCTCTCGAACACTCCCAGAGCGGCTGCGTCAGTTTGCGCAACTATCCATGCCTCAGCGCCATAAAGCAGCACAGGTAGAACGAGCATCTTGTAGTGTTAATTTTGTCGATCGAGAGAGGGCTCTGGAACTTAGTTGCTTACTGAGCCCGTAGTAGCACCTATTAGCAATTATTGTTCTTCGCTTTATCTCCAGGCTGATTTCGTTGTTGGTATTAATGGCGGTGCCAAGGTATACGAACTCCTTGACTACTTCAAAGTTATAGCTGCCGGATGAAACGTGGGAGTCTAAACGCCGCGCTCCCTTGTTTGTAGACAGCATATACTTTGTTTTACCCTCATTTATGGTCAAACCCACTTTGACTGATTCCTTTTCGAAAGTGGCGAAAGCAGCAGTAAGATATCTCTTGGTTCTGCCGACAATATCAATATCATCAGCGTACGCAAGGAGCTGGACACCTTTATAGAAAATGGTGCCATTACGATGCACACCGGCCTTTCGTACGATCTCCTCCATGATGATGTTGAAGAGATCGCAAGACAGTGGATCGCCTTGCCTGAAACTTCTTTCGGTATTGAAGGTTTCGGAGAGGTCATTTCCGACCTTGACGGAGCTGCGTGTGTTGCTCAACGTCATTCTGCAAAGTCTAATCAACTTTGCAGGTAACCGAACTCAGACATTGTTGCGTATAGGCAACTCCTTCTCGGGCTATCGAACGCAGCTTTAAAATCGACAAAGAGATGGTGTGTGTCAATTTGATTTTCGTGGGTTTTTTCCAGGATTTGTCGTAGCGTAGTGTCCAAAATGTCAGAATGCTTTTTTATTTACAGTTTGGGCTCATTTATTTTAGAAATCAAATCAATATTAATCAATTATATATATGCCGTTTTGTATGATCTCATTCTTTCATTCCTGTGGGAGTAGCTCGTACACTCCGTCTCATAACTATAGCACACTTTAAATTATTATTTTAACTGACCTTGGAAATTTATTAAAACACCCTGTATAAAAAACGAAATTAATAGAAAACTCTCTTACTCTCATTTCATTTCTCTGAAATGAACCGTTAAAAATAGCAAAGTAATTGCATATTTGCATATATTTTTTCGTTTCATAACTATAGCACACATTTTGAAAAGGTTACGTTAAAGTGACAACACGTGAACTAAAGAAAACAATTATGTGTTAATAGTTAAAAAAGATCAAATTAAGTAAAATGCCACGAGGTAAGAAGTTGTCAGAAAAAGAAAAATTCTTGGATTTAAGGAAGCAGGCCTCAAAATCAGCGATATTTCAAAAAAAATCAGCAGAAGTAGGAAAGTTATTTATAATTTCCTTTCAAATCCGGAAGAATACGATGCTACAAAAAGAGTTGGCCCAAAAAAAAAACATTTGAACCGTGAATCTCGAAGAATTGTACAAAAAGCTAGCAACTCAGCTCTTAGTTGTAGCCAACTTTCTGCTACAATAACAACAAAAGTCTCTACACGCAGAGAAATTTTTCGTTTAGCGCAACTGGAAAATTAGCCAATTATACTTAGTTTGCGAGTTGTAGTAGCGGCAAATCAGTTGTAACTAACGAAAAAATAGCGAAAAATATCGAAAAAAAAAATATAGCAATGCAATTCGCTTTACTAAAAAAAATAGCATTTTTATTGTATTTTAATATTCAAATCTTTATTTTATTATAAACATTTCTTCTAACACATAAATTCAATATGAATTGAAATAATCGATATTTATCTTACTTCAAATCATTGGAATTCGAACCCGGACTCGTCAATGTCTGGTTTACTGCGCGCTCTGCTTAACGTGTTGCACCATCGTTAATTGAATTTTCAGTCGGCTAATATTCGGCTAGTGCTGCTGCTTGGAGTTCAATTGTTTTGAAGAGAAGTTACACAAATTTTTTTCGTTTATGGCAAAAGTTAAACATTTGTCATGAACAGAAGCTCGACAGAAGCCTGACAAAAACGAAAAGTTTCCACCAGATTTTTGTGCTGACCGTGGTTAAGGTGCATGATTTGTATGTGAAACAGCCTAGGTTCGAGTACCCAGCTGACACAAATTTTTTTTTCGTTTCTTTGTTTGGTTTTATTAGAAATTAAATTGAATTGAAATAGAAATTGAATAGAAATAGAAATGCAACAAACAAATTCTTTATTTGCGCAATTAAAAAATTGCACGCGCTTATAACAAACGAAATTCTTTTCCTGCAACTAAATAAGCCGTTTTCCGCAAATTTTTCCGTTTTTCGTAACTGTTAAAACGTTTGCAAAAAACGTTTCCAAGCGCGATAAACGAAGTTCGTTTACTGCAAATTCGCGATAAACGTTTTTTTTCTCTGCGTGTAAATCCACGGTTTGGAGAGTTCTTACTGATGCACCGGAAATCTGTCGACAAACACCTAGATTTCTTAAGCGTCATAAAGTTGCCCGACTTAATTTCGCTAATCGAAATATGCAAACTAATTGGTCTCAGGTATTGACTGACATAAATTGATCCCTGTCATTTTCTGAATTACTTTTGTTCTATAGATTATTTTTTCTGATGAGAAAAAATGGAATCTAGATGGCCCTGTTGGTCACAGACAATATTGGCGTGAGTTTAGAAAAGAACCTCAATATTTTTCTCAGAGAAATTTCGGTGGCGGTTCGTTGATGGTATGGGGTGCGTTTTCAGCGGATGGTGTGTTGGAGGTGCACGTTGTTTCATCAAAAATGAAGAGCATTCCATTTTTTAGGCAGAATGTTGAAAAAAAGCACATATTTCAACAAGATAATGCTTCTATACACTTCAGCAGAGAAACAATGCAATGGCTTCAAGCCAATAATATTCTGATTCTGGAATGGCCAGCCTGCTCACCGGATCTTAACCCGATTGAAAATATCTGAAGTATATTAACAAAAAAAGTCTTTGCAGAATACCGCCAGTACTACTTAGTTCCAGAACTAAAAAATTCAATTGTTCATGCTTGGGAAGGTATTGAAGAATATGTAATAAGAAACCTAGTTGATTCTATGGAAAACCGAAAATTTGAGTGTATTTAGCAAAAACGGAGGTGCAACTCATCACTAATTTTTTTTTTTTTTATAAACTTAAACAATAAATACATATTTTTGAGAGCGTTTACTAAAGTGTGCCATAGTTAAAAAACGAAAAAAATTTCAAATAAACGAATACGTTACTATTTTTAACGGTTCCTATCAGAGAGCAGGACTTAAGAAAAAAAAAAAATTTCTGTGAAAAGAAGTAAAAGAGAGTAAGAACGTTTTCTATGAAATTCATTCTTATACAGGGTTTTTCATTAAATTTTTATGAGTAGTTAAATGAATGTTAAAAAGTGTGCTATAGTTATGAGACGGAGTGTAGAAGACAGGCCACATCAAATCCCTCCAGATTGAGAGCAAAACCATCTTCTGGTGAATATCTGTTTTTGCTAGCCACCAGCTTGTTTTTCTGTTGACATTGTTATAGACAATCCACTTTTGGTCATCCGAAATCATATGCTTGAAAAATGGATTGTCAATTTTTTCACGTTTCATAAGCCGACCGCAATTGTAAACTCGATAGACTTTGTTCCTTTCTACGTTTTTTTACCAAACAACTGTGTTACAAAATCGCAGAACTTTAAACATTTTTAAAATATTACTAGCAGGACCCAGCGGTCCTTCTAAATTTAAGACAAAAAAAAAACACTTTTCAAAATTTTTGTTGCTGTATTTTATTTTAGACCAACATTTTTTTTACATTATTTAAATCCAACTATTCAAGATTTATCCCTGACATTTGCCGCGTGCAAGTGCAATGCCGCGAAAGACCTTAACTTTGTGGGGAGCAAGATATCTGAAGACTGATTCACCTGAAATAAAATTTTCGGTTTAGTAAAGAGTTCTTGGGCGTTTAATCGTTGATATTTGCAAAATATTAATTTTTGAGAAAATGTCGTGCGTGGCAAGAAAATTTGCTTTGCTAATTAAATCATTTCTGTATCTGAGTAATTCAAAAGAAATTAAGTTATATTTATAAAAATAAAAAAAAATGTCTCGAATTACAGCAAAGCCAATAATAATTACAACAACAGCTTTACCAAGGCTAACAACGACGACTTCATTCAAAAAAGCATCGCATCAGTGAAAGTTAAATTTTTCGGCAGTTGGGCGCAACAGTGTGTAGCTTGGTGATCACAATTATGTGCGTATAAATAACCCATGCATGTGTTCGCATATCAATCGAACCATCAGCATCAGGGTGAGGACAAACGTTTTCTACCCTACCTCCCCTCCTTGCTCAGATTTTACGCAATGAATGAACAAACAATTTAGACAAGAAAAAACGCTTTAAAATGCTTACACGGCTTAGACTTAGAGGTGCGGATGGCCGCTTTTTAAATGTCGCATTAACGTTAAAAATTAAAAATGTTCATGTATTAACAATTAGCACAGGCGGTGGTGTAAGCAGAGCAGCAGCAGCAGAAGCAGCTTCACCAAACAATGGAGAGAATTTTTACAACTGATGGAATTATTTAACTTCTGCGATGTACGGCACTGTTCGACATAAATGTATGTGGAATGCAGACTAAAATATAGTCTTTATGCAGACTAAAATAATGTTATTGCTATGCTTTCGGACGCTAATCTTGAAAGCTTTTTTGTTTATGTGAATGGAGATGTTGAGGTTGTTGTTGCAGTTGTGTCAACAATTTCACTTTCTTTTGGGTTAAGTAAATGTTTGGCAGAGGAACAGAGATTTTAATTGTTCTCGTCTCGCAGTAGTACCAATTTTTATTTGGCTCTTACGCAATATTGTGTTGAGTTGGGTTCAATATTAGACTATGTAGAAATGGTTTATCTTACATAAGCAAAAAAGATTTATAATTTTTGGTTATAGCAAAGCAAACATTTTGTCTCTTGAAAAACTAGACTTTTTTAAATGTTATAACAAATACCTATTTTTATGTTTCTCACATTCCATTGCCCTTCATTTTTAAAATTCTTTATTCGATATTTGTTCATACTTCTAAAGGAGTTTTTTTGAGGTTCCGATGTTTTAAGTGCAAGCTAAGAAAATTTAACGACTTTATCTGCACCAGGAGCCTACATGAAATGTAGCAAAAGCTATACCAAATAATGGAAGTGGACCCCCAACTAACACACAAGCCTCTATAATGTGAAGAAATTTGGAGATTCGACAGTCGAAGCTTTGATTCTACTTCCATAGAGCTTGCGTCAGGAAGACATAATTGATAAAAACAAATGTTGTCAGGTCATTCAGAATTAAGTTCCGAAGCTTTATATAGCTTTGACTTGAAATGTCTAATAAGAAAATCGTTTGCGGAAGTTAAGGAAAGATATAACTTCCATAGAGCTTGCAAAAAAAAAAATAAAAACGAAACTACTGCTGCTAAAATTTATAAAAAAAGAAAATTAATAGCCAATGGTCAAAGCCCCGGGCAACAGATTTATTGCAAGGCTCTTATATGCACCCAAAGTGCATATAAGTCTAACGGTGTTTCTAGCTTACTTGCTTAGGGTGAGTAAGAACGAATATTATATTTTACAAAAGGTAAATTATTATTAATGGGACTTTGAAGGCTAGTTTCCATCAGGGATGATATTTGGGGGCTTTTAGGGCTTTTTTTTGCCCTTTTTAATTGTAAAAACCTCGAGGCCCTTTTTAGTAGTTTTAGGCCCTTTTGAAAAAGTTTAAGCCAAAAAAATAATCGCAATTTTTAACAAGAAAAGTTTTATGGTTGATGTCTGTTGACAACATTGTGTACTATGCCATCGTTCTACAAAATTTCATCAAAAATTTGGAGGTAGAAATTGGAGGTAGGAAATATCGTCCACAGAAAATTTCACACAAAATATAAACTTAAAAATCACTAAAACGTAAAATTACCCAAAAAAAAAAATTAAAGAATAATGTAAAAAATCACATAATAAAAACGAAAATATGCCCAAAATTTTGCCTAAAAAAAATTGCCTAAAATTTATGAAAATCGCGTCTAAAGTATAGATTTGATAGTCTTCACAAAAAATTAGCTTGCGTTACAATAATATAGATAACCATTTCACTAGTAGTCAATGTGAACTATCACACGAAAAAAAGTGAAATTTAGTCCTAAAAAATTAGGTGATTTTTGTATGGCAAATAGCTAAACCGAAAAACGAAATTTCGTCCAAAAACGTGCATATCCGCATAATTTTTTTTGGCGGTTTCTAAACGAAAATTAACCGAATTTTGTATGGAGAAATTTTGGGTGATTTTTATTTAGTCTTTATTTCCTATCGCCTTTTTAAATGTTCTCATTAAAATAAGTTCCGTTATATACAGCCATGATCACATAAAAAGCATACTTTTAAGTAATCTCAACTACAAAATTAATTTGTTTTCCACGTTATATGAAAAGAGCGAGCCCTAAAGGCTCCATCGTAGTCCTGACAATGCCTTAATATACATACAAATTAATCAATTTTGTTATCAATTCAATATCAACGCCAAGAAAATCAGGCCAGTACCATCTCTCTACACCCTGCTGAAGTTTTGGTAGCAAATTTCAAATTTATTTCTTGGCGATTGTTTTGTCATCTTATCAGATGTAATTTGACTTAATTTTCTTCTTGCAAAATTCTTTATTCTAAGATTGTGGTCATTTATGAAACTATTTTTTGTAAAATTCAGCCTGGCTCAATATATTTTTTGACAGCAGTGAATTTTTTCTAATCAACGTCTTCTTACAAGTCTTAACGGAGAAGAGTCTACATTAAATTGCTCATTCACCTTAAAATAAAGCTTGAAATAATCACCTTAAACACTATAAAGATGGTGAGTAATTTAATTTAATCATTTAAATTAGAGTGTGCTATTTTTGTGATCAACCAAGGACTTCCTTCCAAGTTCGGCTTAAACGGCACAAACGAAATAAAACACGAAAAAGTTAAAGTATTTTGATTTCCCAAAACTGTTAAATTAAAATTTTGACTATTTTCAGCAAAAATAAACTGGACTTGTTGAGATTATTAAAAAATGTGCTATTTGTGAGACCATGGCATGACCGTGTGACCAAATAGAAAGTGTTCAATATTGAATTGCCACTTTTTAAAACTAAATGACCTATTAACGTCAAATTGGCCCAATTTTTGTTTGAATTCTGGCCCTTTTCCAACTAAGTCAATATCATCCCTGGTTTCCATGCAGTGTATAAAACATGGCGGCGGCCGTGGCGTAGTGGGTAGAGTGTGTGGCTCATACGCCAGAGAACCCAGGTTAGAGTCCCCCATCTGGCACAGAAAGTATTTTCAATTGAATTAATTTTTCTGTTCGGCCGTCACCTCTCTGCAGACAATGGCAAACCTCAGAGAGTAAAAAACTGCCATCAAAAGCTTCTTGAGAATATAAGCCGTTCGGAGTCGGCATAAAACATGTAGGTCCAGTTCTCGATCATTTGTGTTCAAACATTTCAGAACACACACAACACAGTTGATCATAAGAAGCTCGGTCAAAGTCCTTTCAAGGGTTGAAATGGCCATTTCGTTTGGTTTTTTTTTTTTCGTATAAAACATAATCTTTTTTTGTTCTGCGCAAACTATTTATTATAACTTAAAACATTGTTGTAGATTAATTGTTGGGAAAGTAATTTTGTTTTTTTTTTTATAAAAATGAAAGACGATTTTCTTACGGTGAACTAATATTTTATTCAATTACATTTTGTCCAGTCTGATCCAATGCCCTTTGCTATCATTCTGGCTTATAAAATTCACTCTAGCTCATAAAATGTTTGTTCTTTGTGGACAAAAAACTGATCCAAGTGATTTTTGACCTCCTCATTTCAATTAAACGTTTTACCGTCTAAAAAATTTTGTAGAGACCGGAGCAAATGATAATTGGAAGGTGCTAGGTCTGGAGAGTATGGTGGGCGTGGTAGTATATTCCATCCAAGCTCTAAAAACTTTTGCCAAGTGGTCATACTTGTCTGTGGCTTCGCATTATCCTGTTGAGACACTACACCTTTACTATTGACCAATCCTGGCCTTTTTTATTTAAGTGAATTATTCAATTTGTCCGACTGATGACAGTTCACTTCAGAATTGATTGTTGTATTGCTCGGTAGAAACTTAAAAAAACGGTTCCTTTGAAATCCCATCAAACAGATAGCAGAACCGTTTTTTGATAATTATTGGCCTTTGAAATCTTTTCTACTCCAGGATCTTTTGCATTTAACATTGTTGTAGACAACCCATTTTTTGTCCCCAGTGATGACACACTTCAAAAATGGACAATTTTCTTGGCGTTTGAGATGCAAAACACAAACGTCAATGCTACGGCATAAATTTGTTTCCGTAAAAAGATGAGGAACACCTACAGCCGTGGACACATAAATAGCACAAAAATACATGTAGGGTGTTTCACATAAATTTAAATAAAATACATAGAGGATAACAAGAATTTATTTCATGGTATTTGAGTTTAAACATTATAAACTTAAAATCAGTAGTAACTTTGTAACAACGAATTAAAAATTAGAAAATTAATGAAAAATCTGAAATTGTTCCTTAGCTGAAGTGGACGTATAAATAGCACAAGTTGGATTCTGAAAAGAAGACATAGTGATTTATTTTTATTTTACAATGAGCTTACGAATATGTTTACTAGTACTTGGTACTGTATCCCGAATTGTTCAAAACTAGAGTACCAAGCCTTCTCAATTCCACTCCATAACTCATCTTAATTTCGAAATTTTGGTTGCTTATGCTGACCTTCACATCATTCCATAAATTTTCTATGGGATTGAGGTCTGGGCTTTGAGCCGGCCAATTCAAAATATTTATTTTTTTCCTTTTTTAGCCAATCAATCACAACCTTTGCTGTGTGTTTTGGATCATTAGAGTGCATAAAAATTCACCTAATAGGCATGTTCTCAAATGCAAATGGTTCCACCTGGTTATTAAGAATATCTAAATACATATTTTTGTCCATTATTCCTGGTATACGAAAAATTGGCCCAACGCCGTGCCAGGAAAAAGCTCCCCAAGTCATTAAATTCCCTCATCCATGCTTTAAGGATTTTTTTGTATACTTCAGATTCAACTCTTGGCGTTTGGGGAGCCGAACAAAAGTTTTTCCATCTGGTTCAACCCTATTAAATTAAGTTTTGTCAGCTTTGCTGTCTTGAAAGGATCAGCCTTACTTTTGCGAACTAAAGTCATTCAGAACAATAAATCAGTGGAAGCGCTGGTCTTACGTCTAGGATTGCGCGGCTTATTCTCGAAATTATTTTAACCATTTGATGTAACCAGCTTGAGTGCATTATAGACCATTTTTGGCGAAATTTTGAGAATATCCGCGATTTCAGATGGTTTTTTGCTTATTCACTTAGTTCGTCAATTATATACCTTTTTTCCGGAGTGCAATGTTTGCCACGACCCATTTTATTTAGAATCGGCGAAATTAACCGAATAAAACTCTACAATTTTTTACGAACACCCGATATTTTTAACTTTTATTCACCATCTTACATGTGTGCTATTTATATGACCACAGCAGATCGTACATGCCTTTACAGAAAGAGATGACCTGAGCAAATAAAAGTAAGTAACCGTACATCTCTTTCGGAGTTTTAAACAACGTCACACTGGAGTCTCAAAAAATAATAACTACAGTTAATATATGCATTATTAGGTTCAAACGAAACGTTTAAAAAATAAGTTGACATTTGTGCTATTTATGTGTCCATGGCTGTATATGGCGAGCTTTGAGATTAAACCTAGCCGTTTCAAATGATCGTGAAGGGTCGAATTTGATAAATTTAATCTTTCAGCGATCTTACGAGTTGTTATTTCCTGGTTTGCATCAATTAATGCCTTTATTGTGTCTTCTTCAGCATCAAATGGCCTTCTAGAACGTGGAACATCTTCGAAAATTGATGGATTGAAATTTTGCAAACTAGTTTTGGCACTGGTGCTCATTTAACACATAGGTACTCTCCATATACATCGGAAACTTGCTTGAACAGCATTTTTACCTCTACTATAGTAAAAAAGTAAAAATGCCGAAAATTATGTTTTCACTTTTCATATTTGAAAGGCTATCAACCAAAGACAAAGGTGTAGAATTAATCGAATTTTTTCAGCATTGAAAATACATATGATTATGCCGCTTAAGAGTGAAATTGGTTGTGAAAAAATACAATTAAGTCCTCTGTTGGGGGAAAAAAAAGAAATTACTTTATGAGCAACAATGCTAATTAAATACTTAAAACCATTCTAATTATATTTTGACGTGTATACGTCTTTAAAATCGATATAGTGTGGCATATTTGCAAAAGTTTAAAAGAGCGACACAAATATGTACAGATTTCAAACACAAATTTTTATATTGACCAATTTCCCGATTTGGACATATATAGACTTGTTACTAAAATCAAGCGTTCATAAATGAAATTGCTAGAATTGAGCTCAATATTGCTCAAAACCTTCCCAAACCATCCAAAATTGGGCCTGAAAAATTTTTGATAAGCACTCCCAATTGTGCGTAATAAGTGAATTTTTGGGATTTTTTATAGAATTTTTTTTTTGCTGTTGCAGTTTCAGTTTTTTTTTGTGATTTTCAGTTCACCCATTCGGCAAAAATATTTCATTTTCGACATATAGAAAACCACGAACAACACACAACACATAGTGCTTTGAGCAGTGGAAATAAATAAATAAATAAATTTTTGATCTCGGAATTGTGCAAATTTGATATCATCCGAAAGATGATACTTCCATTAAGGTAAATCTAAATTCTAAGTAAAATCATGTAGAACAGTATCTGATGTATTCTTGATACTCACAGGAAAATTCTTCTAAAATTTGATTTTTTAACAAAAATAAAATAGTTTTAAAACAAAATACTCTGTTCCACTTTTGCCATTAGAATTTTGGTGAGCTTTCAAAAAGGAAAAAAAACTACAAATTTTGCATATTTGGATAGACTTTTACTTATACCATGAAAATTATTAAATGTGTTTTTTTTTATTGATAACCTTGAACGTTTATCATAACCATTTGATCCCCAAATTATTTCAAGCAGTGGCAAAAATATAAATTTTGTTTTTTAAACGTGTTTGGCTCTAAAATAACATAGTTTTAAAGATTTAACATAATCGGCTTACTAAAACGTATTTTTATAATGTTGCAACGGGTATGAATTGTTTTATTAATTGATATATGTGATTATATATTTTTTAATGATTTTTATTCAGTGTTCAGATAAAAAAGTTAAAAAAATCTAATGTTTGAAAATAATTATACATTATAATTTAAAAAGTAGTAAGTAAAGACCACATTTGTCGCATTTGGAAGAATAATAAGCAGTCTTACAATAACGACATCGTCCACATAATTGCCATTTTACCCAATGGCAAAAACCATCGAGTCGAATGTTCTTTGCCATTTCTGGTATTATTTTTTATCGATATGACGATAGTGTTGATTCCGGAGTGCTTTCACGTGAATTGGGCTTAGGAACATTTGACAAACGACGCCTTTTTAGTCATTTGCACCGATTAAGATTTATTTATCAAACCGTTTGCAATACATGCTTAGTTTTACTCTATGAACGGCATTGACTTTATTTATTTATTTCATGTGTCGTCTATATAGTATACAACTATTTACAACAGCTGTACCAAGACACCAATATACAATGCAAGTATAGTACTTTCTTGATTTATGATCTATTCTGTACAATTCCAGCAGTATATCCGCCAAGTCCACTCCTCCAATAAACTTATTGCGGTCTGCAAAAACTGCTGGGCGAAAAACTTCTTCAAATTTCTTAGTCGACTAACTTTATTTCCACTAACTTTATTTCCATTTTCCATGGAAATAATGTCGAATTCGGCCTTATTTCCACTTAAAAGAGAGCTGGAAGGGAGACTATAATAAAAATGTGAGATACTTTTAACTATATGCATTTTAATCTAAAAACTTTATTTTCAGTTATATATAATAATTTGTTCAAAACAAAATTTTAAAAAAAGTACCATGCGGAATTTAAAAGACCACTTAAGGTCAAGTTCCTTGTAGATGCTGGTTTAAACAGATACAACCAGAATGGTGGCTTGCAGTTTCACTGCAGAATTTCGTTTAAACTGCACCCAATTTCAAATTTATAAATCCACTCAAAAATTGATTTTTGTTACCATTAAGGAATAGAAGGATCATTAAACGTATACAATAAGTAAAGTAACTTATATATTTTGTGAGCACATTTTGATTTGTTCATCTTTCTATTGTAATAGCATGTTCTCACGGCACCCTGAACAACGTAATTCGGTTCTCATTCGTAATTCGAGGCTGAATTATGTTCCGAATTAAGTAATTTGCCATACAAAATTTTACAAGCCAATTACCTCAATTCAGGTAATTCAGTTTGAATCAACATCCGAATTACGTAAAAATCGCTTTCATCTCAAATTTTTTTCGAAAATTAATCGAAAACCACAAGCAAAACACAAGAAGAAATAAAAACAAGACAAAACAAATAGTCAAATTCTCAAAGTCAGCAGACAAAGTGAGTTCATTGCTTGCATAAATAAATAATATAATAAACAAATATTTATTTTACACATTTTTCCCCATTTTCGTTCTCCACAACAAATCAAATAAAATTAAAATAAAATACAGAAAGAACAGCTTACGAATTACGATTGCTTCGTGAGAACAGGATAATTCACATTCGTAATTCGTAGGCTGAATTACTTTATTCAAATTGCCGTAAGAACATGCTATAAAAAAGAATTTGTTTTATTGAAATTTGGATGTGTTACAATGTTGTAAAGTCGCTGTTTTATGGCATTAAATCACATTAGAGGCAAACAGTTTTTATTTATCACCACGTCTATCTTGACTCTGAAGCTCATCGTAAATGTTTTAACAACATTTAAGATTTTCTAAAAACTTCTATTTAAGCCGATATTCTACTCAAAAAATTTCCTAGTCGCTTGAAATCATAATCAAAATAAAATAAATTAAATAAAAAATTCTCAGAAATTACATCAACAAATATTAATTTATTTCATTGGAAAATTACAAAAATACTTACTTTATAAGCCTTAAAAAATAAGTGCGGTGGAAAAAAATAATATTAAAAAATACTAAGCTTTTGAGTGTTCTGATCATTTAAAAAATACAATTATTAATACGCAGATAAACGTTACATCAATTGATTTTGCATCAATTCAAATACAATAACAATAAAATTCACATTTGCGCTAGATAACAAACAGCAAAATAAAAAAAGAAACTCTCCAAACTCAAAGCAAAAACTTGATATAAAGAATTTATAGAAATGGTTTGCCATC
This sequence comes from Coremacera marginata, assembly GCA_914767935.1. NCBI lineage: Eukaryota > Metazoa > Arthropoda > Insecta > Diptera > Sciomyzidae > Coremacera > Coremacera marginata. Next base: position 202,775,330 of record OU612043.1, on the reverse strand, counting down.
GTAAAGAGCAGCATTATTATGGTGATGAGCAGCATACGGTTGGCCAGCACCACCACCCATGCCAACATTTCCAGAGCTACTGGCTATGCTGCCACCTAATGGTATATATTTTTGATTACTGGCGATTAAATTGCTGCCGCTCAAATTCAAATCATCCGCCCAATTCCCATTACCACCAACTCCATTCACACTTCCTCCACCACCTGATCCACCAGCCATGTGATACTTTCCGTTCAGCAGGTGTATGATTTCGAGTCTTGTGCGCTGCTGTGCTGCCTCATATCCAACATTTGCTGCTGCTCTACCCGAAAACAACCACTTCAACACCAACAAACCTGACGTAACCAAAGCCACTTTGCTCATCACAAACGATGTCGAGCTCAATGCAGTCAACAGCTTCAATATCAATGGTAGAATGACGCTTTTGGCAATTAGGATGCCAATCAGCAGTGGATACAAATATTTAAGCAACTTTCGTCTTTTGTGGAAGTTACCAGCACGACCTAGAAAAATGAAAAGGGGGCATAGGTTAGTACAGATGGTAAGGGGCAGATTATATGGTGTGAGCAAAAATACATTAAATTCATCAACCAACCACCCCAGACTGGTGAAGTAAGGAGGTAAACCGTAGATTATATTAAATTTGGCTTAAATTAATTTTGTAAGGTTTTTCTAGGAAACCTAGTCAGCTAGTTAGGAATAAATTGCCAATTGGCGACTGTCTAGGTCTGGAGGCGTAAAACACTTAATTTTAAAACCGCAATTGGTGTGTTGTGGTTCTTTAGAATTGAATCTTAGAAAATAATTTAAATATGTCTGTGAAGTTTTTGTGGTCGATTAATTAAATGTATTTGAAATCCAATTAAGAAAGATTGATGAATAGAAACAAAATAATTGTTTATTTTTATTAGGAGCTAAGCAACAGTGAGGATTATAGAATAAAGAATAAAGATAAACTTTTGATATTGAGAAACAGTTTGCAAAAAGAGAAATCTAAAATGATTTAATTTATGTATTTAGGCGAATAATGCCTTATTTTATTCTATCTCTTTGTTATGAAATTCTTGTACCAAATAAGACTTAGAACATATTAAGGCAATTCACAAGATGTTGTATAATTGTATGTTGTAGGTAAAAGGTTTTCGCCTTTTCTTTATTATATGTAAGGAGATGTTGTTGAAATTTTGGTTGTATTTTTTGTTTATAGTTGTTTTACGGTATTTTAGAAGAGGTAAACGTGGTTCTGGCCTGAACACGCCCATTTTATAAACATCATACAACCACTAAAAACAAAAATTAAAAGCAAAATTTCCACAACATTTCCTAACTAATAGTGGAGAAAATGATAGAAACCTTTTACTTACAACATGCAACTTTAAGACATCTTGTGAATTGCCTAAGTATCTAGAGATCTTTTTTTTTTGAAGCGAAGCTTTTTAAGCCTTGTTCTGTGATTTGCTTGAATGAAACCTCAAAACGACACTTGTTTTTTTGACACTTCCATTACATCAAAAAAGTGTAATATTAATTATTAAAAATATTTTTTGGCCCGCCGTGCGAATCGAACTCGTACCCCAACAATTCTTAATTCATTACACTACCCACCGATCCAAACATCTCTGTTACGCAATGTTATTGATTCAATATTAAGTATAACTAAGCATGCCATGCAATGAAAATTTTGAGTTGTGGCGGGTTCGTACTGCGTGTGCTATAAGATAATGATCTTTTTCGTCAAAAAAAAATTATTACTTAAATCATTTTTAACAGGTACATAGTATTTGGCATATTCAGTTAAATTAATTTTAAGTCATAAATAACCTCATTTAAGCCCTAAGTCCTTCCTTCGGGTATAATTGTTCCTCAAGCTACTTTTTGCGCTAAGTTCAACAGACATCTAAGCCTCATATTACACTTAATCAATCTTTTTCCGATTTTGTAATTCTTTATGTGTGTGATAAATATGTTTTCAAGCAAATTTTATAAATATTTAGCTTCCAGAAAGCGTGTAAAAATGAAATGTATAAGTACCGTTATTTTTCTTGTGCTATGAGTACCGATTTTTTTTCATATGGTAAACTTAGCTTTGCATTCATTAGTGTTTGTTCGGTTTTCGTTGTGCTAACATGTTATCAAGTGAAATGAGTACAAAAATAATTTCTGTAGTAAATAAAAGTGCAATTTGTGCTGTAAGTGCAGCCGAGCAAGAAGAATTGGATGACTTTCTGGGCGATAATAATAATAGATCGAGCAACAGTAGTAATGCTTATGATGATGATTTTGAAGCCGATGATGATGATGTTGATTCTGATGGTGATATTTCTGATCATAAAGGCCCGTGTGTGAACGACCCGCCTTTACCAGACGTGGCTGCTCTCAATATAAGCAATGACTTAGAATCTGGCCAATTGGTGTTAGTCGTGGGCAACGTTATGTAGGTCAAGGTCGTACTGACCATACAGATTGGTGGTCAATGCCATTAGCCACTGAAAAAACGCAAACCGAGGCTCTCGCTGCTGATCGAAATGCTGCAATTTCTTTCTGTACAACGGCATTCGTAAAAAAGTAGACGCCTTCAAGGCCATTCTGACAACTTCGATAGTTGAAGAAATTGTATTGGCCACGAATCAGAAAGCACGTCAGGCATTGAAAATAAATGCGACAAAATCCAAAAAAAAAATGCATTGGCATGATTTAACAGTCAACGAATTATACGTTTTTATTGGTCTACTTCTTCAGGCAAGCGCCCATTTATCGAGCAACGTTGTCATTTTACGCTTCAACGATAGCCGCACCAGAGGGTTTCGTTTTCAAAATGATAACTGACAATTGACACTTTTCCTAAATAATCTGACTTTAAACTATATTCTGTCAAAGGAGTTGTGCATTGATGAGCAACTGCTGAATACACGTAATCGATGTATGATAAGACAGTACATTCCATCGAAACGAGAAATTCCAATCAAATTCAATTGTATTGTTGATGCTGCCAGTAGTTTGCCGTTGTTTGGTGAATATATCTTGGCAAACAGTCGAATAAAGCACGTTCAAATGACATAGGTGATTCGTCAGCCAAATCGTTGGCTGTATAGAGGTGCTAACATTACGATGGATAACTTTTTTACGAGCTAAGCGTTGGCAAAAGATCTATGGACAAATTACAACACCACCAATAAACGCAAAATTCCTATTCCGTTTTCATCGGCTATTCAAGCTAAACAACTTGGCAAATTCGCATCGGTGTTTTGCTTCTCCGATGAATGTCAGCTGACTAGCTACACATCGAATAAGCTGAATAATGTCGTCCTATTATTAACAACTCATCAGACTTAAGATGTTGATGAGAACTCAAAACACAAAAAGCCTGTTGTTATCTTGGACTATAACAAGTTCAAGGGTGGAGTCGATACTTTCGACCAAATAGTTCGTTGTTGTGCAAGCAAACAAAAGAGCAATCGGTGGCCAATGTGTCTGTTTTAACATGATTGACGTGGGAGCATTCTGTGCTTATCGATTGTTCGAACAGAGCCATCCATCGTGGCATCAACGAATTTCTGACAAACGTAAAGTGTTTTTGAAGGAGCTGGCCTTGGAGCTTATAACACCACATCTTAATGATCGATGCAAACGTCAGTTGAATCAGTTTTGACAGCGATGAGTTTAATTAGCTTCAAGCCGTTCAATCCTTTTTTAATAGTTCGTAATGCCAGATAACAGTTAATAATGGAATACACTCTAAATAGTAAATCTTATTTTAAACCCTACCTGAAAGTCAACTTTAACCTTAATGTAAGCCACAGCTTGTTTTCAATATTCTGCTGACTTAAATGAAGTCAGCAGGAAATCTTAATTTTTTATTGAAGAGATAGTTTTTAAAATTTTAGGCAACATCAATCTTAATTTCAATTTGATCTTGTTAACTTTATACAAAGTGGAACTCGAACCTTAGCTGCATCGCACACAAATCAAGCACGTTAACCAGTATCTCAAGGCCATCACAAAAATTTGATGTACACAATTAAATGCTACGCAGCAGCATTAGCAGCAGTATACAAATATTAGCCGACTGAAAATACAACTGACGGTGGTGCAATAGATTAAGCAGAGAGTGTAGTAAACCAGTCACCTTAAGCTGTCCGGGTTCGAGTCCCAATGATTGGAAGTGAGAAAGTGTAAATTCTTTCAAATCAAATTAATTTTATATGTTTTTAAAATAAATGTTAAAATAAAATAAAAATGCAATTATAAAAATAACAAAAAATAATACCAACGTAGGGTTTCGAACCCGCCATCTCACGGTTGGGAGTTCAGAGCGCTATCATCGCGCTAAAGTAAATACATTTTGATGCGCTGTTAAAATGTATTATAGTAGCGCAGTGCTATTTTTATTATTATTATATATTTATATCACACTGCAAAGTGCTGGAAATTCAGTGATGGAAGCTCTGCTTTAATCATTTAGCTGCCTTAAATTAAGACAACTAAGATGTTGGCTTTTATAATAGGATAAAAACGCGTATGTAATTTCACCTATAGCTGTTTTAATGCTGTTGCAGCTTACATTAAGACAGTTTTAAGATAGTTTTTCAGCTGATTGTAAGATTTACTTTTTACAGTGTATAGCTTCCATTCTTATATCCAATTCATGTAATTCTCTTCTCTTTATCTCTTTTCATTTATCTCCAGAATAAAATGCAACGATGCGTTGGTTGTAAAAGCGTAAGCACCAAGCAAGTTGATGTAAAATCCCGCTCAGTGTGCAACCTGGGTTTAGTGCCTAACTGCTCAAAGCATTGCATCAATGTGTGCTTAAGTTGTTACTTAATCAAATTTATTTTGTCATCTGATGATGACGACGGAGATGACAGTAACAAAAGTCGATCAACAACAACCACAGGCGGAAGAGCTGCGAAAAGAGTGCGCACCCATTCGCCATAGTCGCTGAAAGAAATTTAATTTTTTTCTCTTTTTTTTCTTTGTTGGCTACATTTTTTATAAATAAAGGGAATTAGTTATTTGAATTTAATTTTTTGGAATGCACTGGGGTACAATTGTACCTCACAGACGGTTTACATATTGTTTTACCATGAACGGATGCTAGAATTCATCAAAAATGTCAAAAAGAAGTACAAAAAGTAAAGAGAAGTACCTTTATGCGTACTTCGCTACAAGAAGTACATCGAGCAGAGAAGAAGTACAAAACTCTCAAAAGGAGTACGGTTGGTCATGTTAAGTACAGTAGTATAACTGAAGCTATGTTGTAGCATATCACAATAATCTGTTAACGAATAGAAGTAGAACCAACATTTTTGTTAGTTTTTGTTGTTTGAATAGCTGATTAAGTACTTGATAAAAGATGTTATCATCAGTGTTGTCACTTTACCACAATTGTGGTAACTAACACTTTTTTTAGTTTTTTTGGTTTCTACCACTTTTACTACCCACTATTTGCATTTTTCCAATACCTACAATTTTTTTTTTTTTAGACTTAATTTAACGACTTTTATATAAAAATTACAATCAATATTTTATTCCTTTTGGTATATAAAGAATGGATTCATTAATGTTTTAAGAGAACTAAATGAGAATTATTTGCAAAAAAATTACTAAATACTTCTTAATACTAAATACTTCTTATGATTTTTTTTTACAAAGTTTTGCTGTAGGATTGGAATTGAATTTTTTCGTAAGAATCCACCATTTTTCACCAGACCAGCACCATTTTTTAGAATCTAACACTCATTTTTGACTCAATCTACGACTTTTTAAAATTTTTGGCTAAGAACAATTTTTTTTTTTGTTTTCTTTTTGTTGTGAATGCGTTTGTGGTGCTTTTGTTTCATATTTTTTTTTTTTTTTCATTTATGGAAAAATTTAAAATTGCCCACAAGTGCGTTAAAATAACAATGAATGCAAGATCTAATAAAGTAAATAAAATAATGATGAATTTAATAAAATTTTCTGGTGTGAATATTAATGTGGGGTTTTTCATTTAATTTTTTTTATTTTCCATTTTTGAATTTAAAAGTTTTTTATAACAAAAAACACAGGTGCGTCGTTGGACACACGAGGGAAGCGTAGCTTTTTCGCAGTTACATAGATTTGATAGCATAATAATTTTTTCTTTTTAATAAATTAACTTTTAAATTCAAAAATTTAAAATAACATAAAATTAATTACATACATACAGAAAACATATTTACTGCTTATTTTTTATTGTTGAATGTCAAATTTCCACGCCAATTACATAAACGGGCATATAATGCCAGCGACTCTCCATTTTAACTCTCCACACATGGTTGTGAACTTGGCTGCACTCAACAAATTTTTTCCTTCAACAGCGTACTGCGTAGCGAAAAATCTGTCGAAAATTTTTCAGATTTCACTCCAAGCAAATCACAGAACGAGGAGTAAAAAACTTCGCTTCAAAAATATATATTAAAGAACGCACACGAAACAAAATTTAACAAACATTTTAGATACCTTGCCGATTTAATGCATGCGTTTGTTAATTTCATATTTATTGATATCATCTATTTTTTTGACAGTTAAAACATAAAGTGTAAATTATTATCTAGAGATTGCATCAACTCTGCTAACAGTGTTAACAGAGTTATTTCACTTAAAAATATGAAGAAAAAAAACTCTGTTAACACATGCCAGAGATTTAGCAGAGTTGATGCAATCTCTAGATATTGATAATAATTTATACTCTATGCCAACAACACCACAAACGCATTCACAATACAAACACATCGATGCTGGAGACACCTTGTGGCAAATAAAGCAAATTTTTGTAGCATAGCAAATACACAATCCTCTATCTATTGATAGATGGTGACGATCTACTGCAGCATAGCTTCTGTTATAGCTATGATTAAATTAACAACTGATTCCCACAAGTCTTTGTGGCCTAGTGGGTAGTGTACTAGGCTGTCATTTAAGAGGACACGGGTTCGATCCCTACGGGAACCTAAACATATTTTTAGTATTTAATATTAAAGTATTAAGTTTTCTTGTTGTAATAAGCGCTAGCAACAAAGATACCATCAAAATTCCAAGAAAAAATCTGTCGAAAATTTTTCAGATTTCACTCTAAGCAAATCTCAGAACGGGAAGTAAAAAGCGTCGCTTCAAAAAAAAAAGCCATTAAATTATTAAATTTATGAAACTGCAAACAGCTTCGCTTCTCTCGTTTGTCAAACGACGCACCTGTGTTTTCATTTAGGGTAGCTGTGACCATCATATCTTCGATAATGTTATGATCACTTTTATGTTTCAATTCAGATTTTTTTGTTTTTTTTTTTATGTATATATATCTTAACACTTTACACATCCTGATTATCCCGATCATCATCTGCATGCTATAAGTAGTTCTGTTTATATCATATCATTACCGTTTCAATGAAGCTTGCAACCTCTGGATTTAACCTACCTGCATGGATATTTTGAAGTAATCGTTCGATAGTCATTAAATCAGCATCGCTGTTCAGGGTATTTTGCAGCTGCTGTGACAACTCTTTGATATGTTCGAAAAACACTTTAAGCTGCTCTTCAACCACCTCCTCCTCTTGCTCCACATCCTGCTCAACTGCGGCAACTATAGAGTCTACCAACGGTACTGTATTTTGTAAAATATTTTCAGTTGCCACTGCTTGGCTGTGTAAGCCGCAGGATATGCAAAGTATTGAAAATACATGCAAAAACATATTTTATAATGTAATTGTGTTTTTTTTACTTTATTTTTTTTTTTTTGTGTTATAAAGTAAATATTTTCATGTGGACCTTTTTAACACTTTAAAACTTAACGAAATGAAAATGAAAATCCGGAACTCAATGTGTATTTTTAGTCTGAGCTGCCAACTTAAAATAAGCTCGCCAACGCTTTTAGCTGCATGCAGCAGCATTTTTTTGAGTCATATTTTTGCCTCCTACACTTATTGCAGTTATTGTTGTAGTTGTTTTTGTTGTTGTTCAGCTATAATCTACAACAATCAGTGAGCAGCTAGTGTTTCCCAACGCAACCCAAGAAAATAAGTAGCTACATACATCCAAGTGTGCTGCATGGATGAGTTGTGTTGAAAAGAATACTTCCGTTAATGGTTCTAGCATTATAAGTATCTGATATACATTTACATACGTTAGGGTGGGTCAATTGTTTTTGAAGAATTCTGAGAAAACTCCTGCCGAGAGGCATAAAAACCTGGATTTGAAAAATTTTTTAAAATAGCGTGGTTTTATTGAGAAATGCTGTTATATGGAAAAAATACATTTTTTATTAATGTTGTGTTTATTTATGATTCATCTTCTCAAGACAAATTTTAGAAACCTTTTTTTTTTAAATTTACCCAAAAACTTAAGCTTGCATGTCATTGAACAATTGAACACAACACTAAAATACTTTCATAATGCAATTGGCTAATATTTTAAAATTTTTTAAAGGTAAACTAGTTGCAATAAAAAGGCGCAAAAGTCTGCTGGCTTTTATTTACCAGCTAGAATAAACAATTTGTCCCAGTTTCATGCTGGCTACATCTTCTGGACACAATCCAGAAAATAAAATTCCACAGGTCATCCTTTTTAATAAGCATTCCAGAATAATTCCCAGATACGCGAACTTTCCACGCTGAATTTTTTCTCTCCCTAGGAAAACTCCTGCGAACGCCCATGCCTTTACCTATGGGCAGTAGAGATGAAAAAAGTCTTCTACGGACGTTTTTTATCTCTATCGAATAGCCAAAGCTGTTTCAGAAGAGATGTTTGGTGAACATTTTGTGAACATCGTCGGTCGCAATTGACACCGCTTCACTGTGTATGATTTGACCGAACTATGAAGACAAAATGCGAAATTTTTGCAAGATGACTCTTCTGTTCATTCTTTAAGGTGTATCTGAAACCCTCCTTTATGTGGGTATTCATATAATTAGCTATACTAAAAATACGCTGTTAAATATTTAATCATATCTTTTTTAAATTTTCAACCTTGAAACACTGAATTGTATTTCTGATTCATGCAACCTTATTTTTTTGTTTTAATTCAAATTGATAATTTTAATATAAATTTGGTTTATTAAGCAACTTAATGTATTAAATATTAATCAATATGCCTTCACATGATCAACCCATTTAACAAAAACAATGTTTAATTGAGGCTGAGCAATAATATAAAATACGCAAAAAACCGTTTTAAATATAACGGTTAATAATATATGAAAACAACAACACAGCACTGCACTGGTTGTATAAAATCGAAAAAATGGCTATTTAATAAATTTTTATATTTTTACTTTCACCGAGGATTGAACACACAACGCTTGGATCAATAAGCGACTGTTCTACCAACTGGGCCACGGAGACATATTTATTTGAGTAGCTCATACTTATGTTAAATTTTACAATCAGTAGTTCTTTTCATTCTTATATGATTGAATTGAGCATTTCGTTCAATACTCTGAACGTACATTGCAGTCTAAAAATATGAATGTGAACGTAGCATTTTTTCAGAATATTAGCATACTTTAAGGCATTTCTCAATTTGAGTTTTGATAAATTCAGAAAGCAATTTTCGAAGTAGAAATTACATTGATTGATTTGGAAACAACACATGCGGCAATATAAACGAATGCAACTTTGAATCTAAAATTTTTTTATTCTTAGATCTGTGAATTTTCATATAAATACCATATATTTCATATTATTCAAATGCAGCTTTTAACACACATTTATGTCGAAATTAAAAAAAAAAAATCGCATGCTGTTTGAACACACCAGCTAATGGTTACAAGTTCTTCCATTATCAACTGAGTTACCGGACTACCTACTCTGTTATAAAAAAAATGCTGCATAAGCCAAACTTGCAGAATATTATATAACGCGTCGGGCTTGTATTCGTCAATAACAGACTTTCCGAATATTCTTTAGCTCATCTGCATTGGTTTCGTCAACGTTAAAAAAAAAACAAAGAAACAACGAAAACAGTCCCTACAAAGGCTTATATTTCGGGGTAATTTTTTCGTCAAAAGTTACAATATACCAACGTGTTCAAAAAGAAACGTTCATTCACACTGTGAACCGGACTTAACTGTCCGATTTGAACATTTTTTTTTAGTAGGTTGCCACATGTGTCTATGACAAGACTGCCAAATATCAGCGTATCTCGTTGACATTTGGTAAAGTGACAGTGTTTTGTTTACAACAACTTCTTTCGTGTCTTCGATTTTTAAGATGGAAGAAAAAATTGAGCCTGATTCACTCGGCTGCTGCCTGGTTTGCGTGTTATACTCGTATACCCATGTCTCATCACCAGTAATGATGGATTCGATGAACGATCCGTCGTTTTCGACCATTTCCTGCATGTCTTTCGCGATAACAACTCGGTCTCCTTTTTGCATGAAATTGAGTTCTTTCAGTACCAACTTCGCAGCACCACGTCTCAAGCTCAATTCATTCTTCAAAATGTTCTGAACGGATCCAATTGAAATGCCGACGTCCTATGCTATCTCTTTAATCGTCAATTAGCGATTTTTGACCAACATTTCTTTGATTTTTTCAACGTTTTCTTCGGTAGTCGAACACGATGGCCGCTCGGTACGAGGGTCGTCTTCTACTTCGTCTTGGCCACTCACAAATCAGTTAAACCACTTGTTTGCCTTCTGATACGATAGAGCAGAGCCACCGTAACATTTCACCAACATTTTACGCGTATCAGCGCAGTTAAAACCATTTTTCACACAAAATTTGATACAAACTCGTTGGACAATTTTTTCTTCCATCATAAAAATCGAAGACACGAAAAAAGTTGTTGTAAACAACACACTGTCAGTTTACCAAATGTCAACGAGAGACGCTGATATTTGGCAGCCTTGTCATAGACACATGTGACAACCTACTTAAAAAAATCGAATCGGACAGTTAAGTTCGGTTCACAGTGTGAATGAACCTTTCTTTTTGAACAAGGTGGTATTTTCATTTTAAAATCCAGTTTATAAGTTTAGCTTAATCTCAATCAAATGCAGGTCAATGATTTCATACTCTCTTATATAATAAAATAATATACATTTGTTTTGGCTGAATTCAAGGGGGCAACTGCCCCTCCCCTTAATTGAAATGGTAAAATATGATTACGCTCCTGACTCAACCCACTTTTGTCTAACTTAGTAAACATCCTTTATCTAAACTTAGCTTTGATTTATTTTGCATTTCATCTGTAATGAGTTGCATGCATTTTGTTGTCATTCTTTTATTTGAACTCTTGTTTCTTTCTAGAGAGACATGAATACCCAGAAAAGCTATTTATAAACATGCGTGTATGGCAATGATTGGATAAAGTTACTAGAAACTGAATGTTATACGATTTCTTCCAACTTCCGAGCCAGTTTTATGGTTAAGTACTTAAAAAAAAAAAAAACTGACACCACATTTAATCCATTTATTTTTGGAAGGTAAACTTAACCGATTTCATGCTTCGCGCAGAAGAAACATAATGAAATTCACTTTTTTTTCAAAGACTTGCAGTCCGAGTTGAAAAGTATTAGAGTGGAAAATTAAGCTGTCGTATTTATTTTTTGACTTCAGGGTGCAGAAAAAATGACTACACAAAAGAACAGTATGCGAATTAATATACAATTTTATGTTAATAAAATATGCTTGTTTGTGACTTCATTTGGATGTGATTTTACATGCTTTAATTTATATGCAAAATATGTTAAATGTGGAAGGCGACACCCAAACAACATTCAAGCAAAATCCAGATTTTGTCCAAGCAACAGGAAAAATGGTCCTTGATTTTCTGTTTCTCTTTTAACTTAAGCAGTTTTGTTGAAGAAAAAAAAAAAAAAAAATTAAGAATATTAATGAAATCAGTGAAATGTAGTAATTGAAAAATTTTTTATTCCATATCCACAAAATACGAGTATTGTATTTGATGTAAGCCCAGCAGAAAAAATAGTTACTTCCAAGCAAGTTCTGGAACTTGTTTTTTGCGACCGTTAATTGTTCCAGTATTAATTCCTGCAAATTCTATTTTCGCAGGCAATGTCCACAGAAAAAAGTAGTTCTATTCTCCCCAGGTAGGCATTGGCAGGTATTCGAATGGCTTCTAGCAGGCCTTGATATGGATTTCGGAGGTCTACCCTACTCGTAGCCAAGCCCATATACTTTTTTATATGAAAAGCTAAATTGTCCATGCCTTCCGCTCTCCCTGCTTTGAAAAGGCCTGCTATAAGCACTTCTTTAGAATGGCTTAAAGAATCGGTTAACCAAAAAAATTAAAAAAATATTTTTTTTAACGTATACCTACCTATATATTCTGTGATTTTATTTTATTTTACATATTTTTAACTCCGCCAGGTTAGCAACTTAGTTGCGCTTGCCTGTCCACAGCCAGGATAAAGGAGGATGGTTGTTTGTAGGATACATCCTGCAAACGTAAAAACTGATAGGGCCAACCAAGAGCTCGGGGTGGCGCCCATCTTGGTAGCAGGGCATATTCCGCATATCGATATGAAACAAGCCTGCGAAGGTATAGCAATTGACCTTAAAACTTGTTAGTACGGGGACTGTCTTAACCCGTCAAATGGGGTAGACTCTACCTATCCACCGCACTGAGACCTTAATTCGGCTGGTTTAAACTGATGTGAAGTGTTTTGGCATGCGTGCGTAAGTGTCGACGCTTCGGCTTTCCAAAGTGGTTTGCTTGTCGACGTGTTTGACTCGCACCCTCAAACTGGCACGGCAGTCACTGAGGGAAGTGTTGTTATGGTTGTGGTTGAAAAACCAAGGGTTCTCATACTGAGCACGGCAGTCCCTGAGAACAGTGGCCTATACTCTATGTCTGGATGTTGAAATCCGAACGGCCAGAGTAAGAGTGGCAATTGCAAAGGTCCTCCAGAGTAGGTACCAGACATGCGCAATAGTTTGCAGTTGAGTCGGCAGCTGGAAATTGTTAACCTAGTCCTTTAAGTGCTCATTGAGCTCGGTCATGAATAAGAATGCCCTTTTTCATAATTGCATTTGTGTATTCTTGGTCTTTTTGCGGGGATGTTGTGGATCCTCATTGACGGGATCGAGTTGGCCAAATGACTGTCGTGGGCTGGCCCTTCTCTTACTGGTTGCGGTTGTGTGAATGCTACACAGGTCTAGATTGACCGGCGGCGTCACGCAGTGGTACGACCGGGCTGGCATATCTGTCTTAATATGCAAGAGGTTGGGTAGGTCTCGTCTTCACCATTAGATGGATGGTAAGTACGTCACTACTGAAGTCTAACTGGTACTGCTATTACGGGTAGTATGTAATTTATTGCATTATGCTCCTCATCAGCAGGGCACTGGGTGATGCTTTGTGTTTGTGAAACAGCTTCCATGTTCGTGTTGCCACACCGGATGCCCCGTATGTTTTACTAGTTAAAACATAAACGGGTCCGTGTTGTGGTACAACACATAAGTTCTGGTTGTCTGTTTCATGAACTTTTACCCTAGGTCTGGAAGACCCAAGTACTTAAGCCTTGCGGCAGGTGTACTTGCCAAACCAGTATCCTATTTACATATTATTGTTCGAGAGGCGGCGCTTTAGGCAAGTTTAAGTTGTGATATTCACTGTGTGAATGTGTGTGTGAGTGGGGGCTATGGTCCATAGTGTGAATGGTGTGTGTATGTTGCGTGTGTGAGGCGGGGCTCATCTTTTGATGGGCGTTGTTTCTGATTGATGACCAGTCCAGAGCTGTGATGGGCTAATACTGGGAGTAGCCGGGGCGTAGGCTACGAGGTCTGACCAAAGACTTTAAAACTGGTACCACGGGCAGTCAGCGGCCCCCGGCCTGGCTTTTGCTGGCATATACTGGGCTGACTGGAATGGGCTGGACCTTCGGGAGCTTTCGTGGTGGCTGTGGTTTACCACCCATATCGCGGGCAGAGCTATCCAGCTCGGTGTGGTTTGAACTCTCAAACCGGGCGCCATACTCTTTAGTTTGGAAGAGGTTTTAAATAGGCTACTACTTTTATAAATACGTTTGAATTCATACATCGTATAAGACAGAATCTAAAAATAACAATAACAGAACGTGGTTCGACAAACAAATTTATTTAGAAATTACTTACTTAATAAAGTGTCAGTTTTTCACTTAGAAAAATAAAATCTCAACTGAACAGCATCACCCAATACTGCCAGTTATGTGGGAAAATCCCATTCGTGGTAGTTTTTATTTGCCCATGGAATTTTTTTTTTTTGGAAACTGCCATGGTATTTTTTAACTCAGAGTGGTATTTTTTAATTAGTGTGGGAATTCAGTGTGTTTTTTTTTTAATTGCCGTGGGAATTTGGGAATTTTTTTCTTCAAATGATTTTTTCACATTTATTAAGCGCAAACATCATATGAAATCATTTCCGTTATACGCATTAAACGCGTATAATATAAATTTAATATAAATTTAAGGAAATTTAAGGAAATTGTTGTGTTATTTTTTAATGTGTATGGGATTTTTTTTGGGATTTTTACTTTTGTGGTAGTTTTTAATGATCGTGGGATTTTTTGTGGTATTTTCATTGCGGTGGGAATTTTTTTTGTTTACCTTTACCGTGGTCATTTTGGTGGTGTTTAGTTTATGCTACTGTGGGGAAAAGGTAATTTACTTTGTAATTGTTCCAAATTTAAATGGCAATCTTGGAATCACTACATAATATTGAAACAACAAAAATCAAGCCTATAGATTTTTTCTCTGAATTTGTCAATCTTTAAATTTCAAAAATCTGTTGTTTACCAATTTCAATTTAACTCTGATCGAGAACCGGTAGTGGAAGCTATTTTACATTTAAAGGAATTATTAACTTCCTCTTTATAACATATTAAGTCCTTCCCCCTCTTAATTTCCTGTTGGGAATGTGTACAACTTGACGGCTTGATGAAAGCAACGCACCATTAACACTGTTACATCGTCCACACTCAAAACACTTGTGTTAAATTGCTAATATTAGGCGAAGTAATATTTTTTTTTTATCACATCACAAACATAATTTTCTTTCTACAATGATAATTTTATGATAATCATTAAGTTGATTACAACAGCACTACGATGTTACAGATGCTACTACAACGAATGCTGCAGGCATCCATCCACGTGGTGAAGAATTTGTACTGTAATTGAAGATAAACATGACACTCCCTTCAAATCAAAGTGTGATTTATTAGCAAGCGCACAGTGGTTATACCAAACACAAAATGAAATCATTTTATTTATGCTCGAATTTGTTATTAATTTTCTTCTAACTTAATAAATGACTTGCAGAACACCGAACGTTAGTTAAGATGAAGTATGATTTTTGTACAAATACATTTTCAGTATTTCCATAGAAATGCTCATATTAGTGTAGAAACGAGCCAGTGAACCAAAAGTAACCATTTTTTAATCATTCGTTTGACAAAAAATGTCTCTTTAAAAGGAACCTTTTCTTGTTCGGAAGTATGTTTACAAAAGAACGTACATAAAGAGTAAAGCTTTCAGGAACTTATTTTTAAAATGTGATTTTTTAAAACTATCTAACGCTTATATGAAAATATTAAAAATTAGTTAGGAATAATCTTCGAATGGATTCAAGTTAAAATATCCCCACGTATAGTTGATTGGTTGGTTTGAGTGGTGATACTGCTACAGTCAGTATCCAATGAGCTCCGTTGAGACGTTTTGGTGTCTCATCCTCTTATCCTGTGCGTTGAAGTGTGTGGCGTGGGAAGGTTGAGGTGTATCCGTTATAACCATCCAGTTCTATTTAGGAATACAAGGAGGTCGCTGATTTTTAAAGTTGATAGTTCCTCTAGGTTGGCGAAAAAGGGTTTCCCCAGTGTACTTAATCTACATCTTGCCAATGTTTGGCAAGCACATAGAAAATGGGGTAATGTTTCCCTTTCGTTAGGGTCATTGCAGCTGCGACAATGGGGGTTAAAGCCAATGCACTAATACCCTGTGCTGATTGCCGTGACTCTTGGTGTATCAGTTCGGGATCTTGTTAGCAGTTCAAGAGTTTTCCCTTGGTTGTATAAGGGCCACATTTTTCTTGCTGTTGAACAGGTTGTCAAACTACTCCATCTGCAGTTAGCTATGTCAAAGTAGTACGTATATTCATGTAGGTATTTTTAAAGTTTTGAAGGTTCATTATTTAAATTACACCACTTTTTATGGGAAAAAGGCATAGTTTTATCAAATTTCCAACTCAGAGTATGTTTTTAGTATCGAAGATTTTGTGTAAAGTATCATGTCAATGCATTAATTTTTTACTCTGAGTATATAATAAAAATTAAAGATTTTGTGTAAAATTTTAAGGGGGTCTTCTCATTGAGCAACTTTTTTTTTCAAGTTTTTTTTTTGCATTTATTTATAGCTTGGGTAGTTGTGAATATGCCCTTAAAAGGATTTTTAGAAATTCGAAATACTTTAGAAGATACAGCCTTTTTTGTGAAGCAAGGTCTGATGGACAAGAAGGTGATGGAGGTAATAAAACCAGCTTACGAAGCGCTGTCGGCAGATAATTTGCTTGAAAGATGCCTTGGATCTGAAACTCAGAATTCCAATGAGTCCTACAATTCTGTTCTTTGGTCACTTTCGCCCAAACACATCAACTCAGGCGCACGCACCATCGAAGTGGCCAATTTCATTGCAACGTGCCTCTTCAACGACGGTTTTATACCCATACTTAAAATTATGGGTTTGATGGGTATTGCGATTGGCACAAACGCATACGAATACGCACTATCTCGCAATGAAGACAGATTGAACCGATCAGAGACTCGAGCTGCGGCATCATCAAAAGCTGGCAGAACGGCTCGCAGAGCAGAGAGGGCAGCAGAAAGCAGTTTCTACGAAAAAGAGGAAGGTGGCCTGTATGGAGCTGGCATCGCCGACTAATATTTGTAAGTAAAAATTGTCAGCTCTTTAAAACTACATTTAAACATTATTGATTTTTTTTTTTTTTTTTCCCAAAAAAATTACTTCAAACTTTAAACGCGTTTATCTCGAACCCACGTTTTTCGAACTGGCGGCCATGATATCTCCAGTTCAACTGAACCGATTTTCATGAAACAAAATGGAATCGACGCAGAATTGTCACCATTCTCGGGTGAACCTCGACCATAATTTTAAAAAATTTTTTACTATTTTTTTTTTACACTAAACTAAAAAAAAAATTTTTTTTTTGAATGGCCGCCATTTTGTCAAAAAAAATCACAAAATTAAGCTTGAGGTTCACCCGAGAATTACATCTATACTGATTATAACCCCGTTTTTTTTTTCATTTCAGACGTTCCGGAGACCCGGAATCGTGGCCGCCGTGACGACACCTTTTTTTTTCACCACCAAATTTGAAGTCTCATTACTTTTTGAACAGCCCACGTATCGAGGCAAAAAAAAAATTTTTATTTACTTTGAACCTTTTGTAATACAATAAATAAAAAAAGTTTTCAATTATTCTTTGCGTTTTCAAATAAGAATTTTTTTAAAAAGGGTCCAAAAAACGGGTTTTGAATGAGAAGACCGCCTTAAGTCATTAGATAAATTTTAGTGGATATTGAAGAGATCTTACCATTTATGTGAAGACGTTTTATTCGGAAGGTTGGCATGGTTTTTATTCGACTGGCTAATTCACTTGAATAAAGCCTCAAAAATTGGCTTAAAAACAATTCAAACATGCATTGTTTTATAATTTTTATGAAAAATGTTAAACAAGATTAGTCTATGTAATGCAGAATGAAAAATAAATAATTAAAATTTTCATGCATAATTTTTTTATCTAAGAGACATATTTCACGACGTTTTAAGTGGTTAAAGCTAATTTTTGCAACAATTTTTGGGTAGAATTTCATCTTAAATAATTCCCATAAATTTTTAAAGGGTGATCAAATTTATTACTTTATAGCATCAGTAAGAGAATTAAATGGGACTTAAGTCAAACATTTTTTTTTTAAATTTATTATTATTATTTAAAAAAAAAAACAACAAAACGTTTGAAAGTGAAAAAATTGTAATAATTTTATTTATTTAAATGAAATCTTCATATACCATAACAAAGTGAAAGTCGATATGACTTTAAAATATCAGAGCTAATACATTGCTTTTATGTAATATATATGTTACACTTGGGATATAGAGATCATATTATGGAATGGCTAGCTGGTGCTGCATTCAAAGCCACTGTAGAACCAACAACATTAGTTCCAAAATATCTGTTATTTAAAAAATTTCACAAAACTCTGGCCAGAAGTACAGCATGCCAATTTCGTAGCTAGTGTGAAGATTCAGATGTGGCTATCAGTTTTCCTACACCGAGATAATTGAACGCCTTAAAATCAAAGAAAATAGTTCTTGTAAAACTGTAATCAAAATATTTTTGTGACAATGAAAAAATCGTTGCAATAATGGTTTATCCTTTAACTATGCAAGTGCTGCATTATCGAAATAAAAGACTGAAGTTCCTTGAAGCTAAATCAATTAAACAATCTTTGCCGTGAAGATAAAATATTTACTATAACGATTTAATTCTTTGTTAACAAGTAATTGAAAATAGTATGTAAAATCAACAACTTTTCTTTGTTTTTTTGAGAATAAGCTTAATTATTTCAAAAACGAAGTCTGTTACTTTAAGGAATGTTTTCTTCAAAATCATATCTGTATACGAAGAATAAGAAAATCGTGTGCGAGTGCCAACATTGAATTGTAATTGTAAAAAACACACGTTAATATTCACACCAGTGAATTGTATTACATTTCATCAACAAAAAGAACGAAAAAAAGAAAAAAAAATTTCTTTTCCAGCCGTGCAGAATCGAACCTGGAAATTTTGGTGCCAGTCCATCGCTCTACCCACTGATCCAAACAGCCTTGCTACTGTTTGCCGACATAATTGCAGCTATGTTAACAGATGCTATATTAACAGATACAGTATGTATTAACAACAGTATTCTGTTGATAGCTTCAGTTGTAATTAATATTGAATCAATCACTCTGCGTAACGAAGGAGTTTGGCTCGATGCATAGTGTAGTGACTTTTCAATCGGTGATATCGGTGGGTGTGGGCTTAAATCCCATGACAGACGAGAGTAAGATTTTCAAATTGACATTTAATTTAATATTCTTATTATAATAAACGATAGCAGCAAGGAGCAGTCGAGAGAAGCCATTAACTTAATGAAGTCATGTACTTAAAATCAAGGATCTAAAATTCTACGTCTTTGCCGTAACGAATGAGTCTTTGTCTTTGTGCCAAAGTACATTTTCTTTACTTTTACGACCTTTCCATGCTTTTTTAAAGATGTACGTCTTTGCCACAAGAATTTAAGTTTTTGATTGTTTTTGGGCTCAATCTAACCAATAAAAGTCTTTGTGGCAAAGTGCATTTTCTTTGGTTTTACGATTTTTTTCTCTAGGTGTAGTAATACCAGAAATTACTTGAAAATTTTTTTTCAATATCAAATTCAGAATAAATCTCATACTGCCAGACATGAAGGCATAGAAAAGGTTTAACCCTACAGTAGTTGCGAACCTAAATGTGTCATGATTGGTCGCGCGGTCGACATATGTATGTCATTTTAAAACTAAGAAATAAATGATAAAAGTTGAATTCTTTTTTAAATTCTATTATCATTTGTTCAAATTAATCTAATATAATATATCTAATTAATTATATTATCATTCTATTATCATTATATTATTCAATAATATTAATCAAAAAGAACATAAATAAACATTCTAAGCTTACAAAAATAAATAAATGGAATAACTTATTTAACATAAGTGGACGTAATTTAACATGAGTGGATTACGTGTGTAGAACGCGTAACTACCAGGTTAAATGTGGTATTAATTCATCAAGAAGAAAAAACAATTCAAATTAAAAACAAAAAAAAACATAGGTGCGTCGTTGGACACACGAGAGAAGCGAAGCTTTTTCGCAGTTACATACAGTTACCTAAATAATCTAACCATTTTTTTATTTTTTTTTGAAGCGAAGCTTTTTACTCCTCGTTCTGTGATTTGCTTAGAGTGAAATCTGAAAAATTTTCGACAGATTTTTACTTAGAATTTTATAAGGTTTCTTTGTTTCTGCGTTTTTTACAACAAGACAATTTAATATATCAAATATAAAAAAACATTCTTCCACCTGCCGTGGGGATTCGAACCCGCCAACATCCGATTAGAGTGATATACTATATCCATTGAGCTAAACACCTTCTTTACGAAAAAGTATTGATTCAGTATTAAGTGCAATTGAAGCTATGTTGCAGCACATCCAATAATATATTAATATATCTGAAGCTGCTAAGCCACTTGCTACAAGAGTTGATTAAATGATTTTTATGGTTTGGGTAGCTGCTAAGCCACTTGCTACAAGAATCATCAGTGTTGCCCCTTTTCCACAATTGTGATAAATCTAGCACTTTTTTGAAGCGAAGCTTTTTACTCCTCGTTCTGTGATTTGCTTGGAGTGAAATCTGAAAATTTTCGACAAATTTTTTCTTGGTAATTTGATGGTTTCTTTGTTGCTAGTGCTTATTCTAACAAGAAAATTTAATACTTTAATATTATATACTAAAAATATTTTTTGGCTTGCCCGTGGGGATCGAATCCACGTCCTCTTAAACGAGAGTCCAATGCACAATCCACTAGTCCACAAAGACTTGTCAGACAAAGTTGTTAATTCAATACTAATTATAACAGAAGCTATGCTGCAGTAAATCGTCACCATCTATCAATAGATAGAGGATTGTGTATTTGCTATGCTACACCTATCAAAATTTGCTTTTATTTGCCACAAGGTGTCTCCAGCATCGGTTTGTTTGTATTGTGAATGCGTTTGTGGTGCTGTTGGCATAGAGTATAAATTATTATCTAGAGATTGCATCAACTCTGCTAAATCTCTGGCATGTGTTAACAGAGGTTAACAGAGTTTTTTCTTAATGTTTTTAAGTGAAATAACTCTGTTAACACATGCCAGAGATTTAACAGAGTTGATGCAATCTGTAGATAATAATTTACACTCTATGACAGTGCGTTGACAAGTGCGTTTTTAAGTGTCAAAAAAATAGATTTCAATAAATATGGAATTAACAAACGCATGCATGAGTCAGTGCAGCCAAGTTCACAACCATGTGTGGAGAGCTAAAATGGAGAGTCGCTGGCATTATATGCCCGTATATGTAATTGGCGTGGAAATTTGACATTAAAAAAAAAAAAATAAGCAGTAAATATATTTTCTGTATATATGTAATTTATTTTATGTTATTTCAACTTTTTGAATTTAAAAGTTAATTTATTAAAAAGAAAAATTATTAAGCTATCAAATCTATGTAACTGCGAAAAAGCTTCGCTTCTCTCGTGTGTCCAACGACGCACTTATGTTTTTTTTTTTCAAATAATTTCTACCTCTTTTCATAAGTTTTATGTTATGTGTTTTGATAACTCGATCTCATGCAAAGCTACTGATGAGTTGGTGTAGCCGCCAACGAAACAGTCTGTCTAGTCTGCTGTGTGATTACTACTCTATATAAGGGTGTTGTTGTTGTTGTTGACTGTTTTCTTCAGAAAGCGTCATAGATCTTGAGCGCGAAAATATAACTCTTAATTAGTAATTGAAAAATTATTCGAGTTATAAAACCACATAACATAAAACATGTATAAAACTTTAAATTTGTTCTTGAATAAAGGAATTCATTTCATACGCCTTTTATTCTTGGATAGACCATATGTAAAACATAGATTCCTTGTATCAATGCTTATTTATGTGAAATTGGTTACTCGGTAGCTACAACAGCAATTGCTACCAATAACATTAGCTGGCAGCAGCTACAAATAAATTAACTGCAACAACAATAGAGGATCAGCACATCTCTTTTCAAATAGATAAAAAATTATAAAAGTATAGATCAATTGATAAATTCAAGCAAACGCTAGAGCCAATAAGCGAAAACAAAATCTGCAATTTTCTCAAAACAGGAGCTGTCGACTTTCAGAAAGTCTTGAATATTTTTAATGAAAAATTTTGTTAGAGTAAAATTTTATCCTTTAAACACATTTGGGTAAGTATCCATTTTGTGAAAAAAAGTAACAAGAAATAACTTGATATATTTTGCCACAAGAACAGAAACCATTTTTAAGAGAATCAGAATTTATTTTTAAGAGTTGCACTAACTTTTGAGATACCGAACGGCTGACTTGTTTTTTTCTTTATACAATTCGATCCGGCTTTGTTTTTCTGCTGATTTCCACTTTTTGAATGAAATGCAACTACTGTGCAACACCGAAACAATGAATATTCAGAAAATGAGGAAAATTGTTTATTTTATTTAATACATATTTTAATCTTTATAAGCTTCTGTGTAATTTGGAATAAGTTAAAGAAACTTCTTTTATGTTCATAGAACTTATTAAGGTCAATAAGAAATACGATTTATATAATTTAAATTCATATTTTTTTATATCTTTTTTTTAATATCTTAGCTCCCATAAAAAAATAAACTCCTTACAAAGTTAAGCTTCATATCGATTTATGAAAGAAGGCCGCTTATTTTTAAGAAAAAAAAAAAAAAATCAATGATTGTTGAACCTTTTAAGCAATTATTCTGGTTGGTTACATCGTCAAGGTTACACTTCATCGAAATAAAAGAAGTTGAACTTTGCCTTTTTTTGTGGTTAGCTAATCTTATTCGGAATTTGATGCAATTCAATCAGAAAAGTTTTTCTTCGACACAACATAAACCGCGTATTATAGGAAATGCGTAAAAATTAAATAAATTAAAATTGCTACGAGTAACACATGCAATAAAAACTGCGTCAATTAGCTAGTTGAGCTGACGTTTTTGACCACGTAAAAACTTGGCGTCGATGGGCGCCAAGACGTGTTTTGACAACCTGTATTAGTTTTTGTTACAATTGAACAACTTAACATTTATGTAATACAAACGGACATAAGTCGGCGAGTTGGCGAATAATATACTTTAGGCACGTACTTGTGTTTTGAAGATGTTAAGAAAATGTTTAATGCTCTGTTTGGTATATTATTAATAATCGTTGGTGCAATACGGCAATATTCGACTCGAAAACAGAATACAAAAATAATGTCAAATCAGCCTAACGGAAGTGTGTTGTTACAACTTGCCACACAGTGAACTGTCACAGTGAACTTGAGGGAGTTGTTATAATAATTATAATAATGTCCTTTAATAATTCGCTAAGGTCAATTTAGATTTATTACAAACCTTATAGCTTTAACAAAGTTGGCTTTTTATTTCGCATTTATTATTGCTAGAATACGTTTCGTATTCTATAAACTTTTTTATAAATAACTTTCTTTTTTTTCGGAAATATAAAACATCCTCAATCATTTTATAAAAAATTGAAATATTACAAAGCCTTCCCCTTTTAAAAAATGTGATGAGAAAAACTTGGTTTATTTTATAAAATAAACTCTTTTTAATTTATAAATTTATAAACTTATAACAATGTATAAGTTTCTAGCCAATTACTTAAACAATCTTTTATTTTGTAATTAGCAGTATTTTAAAAGATATTATTTAAATATTTATTTATAATTTACTATATTATTCACTTGAACCATTGTTAAAGCTTGCATCAGAAGAAGAATTTTAAAAGATGCATTTTTATTAAAGCTATTTTCGTCATTATTTTCTTCCTGTTCAATGAATTGAATCATTTTTTGCATTTCTTATTTTTTTGTTATTTATTTTTGAATTCCTTGAAATATGCGAATCCGAAGACAGAAGCAAATAAGACATCAAGTAATTTTAAGTGTTTATTCGCGAAGACTTTCTTGTATGCGACAAATGAATTTTCCGGATGTCTTTCTGTCTTGCTTCTAAAGCTTCTACAAAAAACCAGTCGAAAATAAGCAAAACTCTTGTGTGTGCACTAAATAAAATCAAGATTAAATTGTGTGTGAAAGATTAAATCAATCACAATTTCGCGACGTGAGAGCAAGAGGGTTCTATTTGACTTTTTCAAAAATGTTTAGGAGAGCATTTTTACGGTTCGGAACCATTTCTTTACTATTTTAATAATAAGTATGAAAAATAAAACGCAAGATAAACCACCACAATTCATTTGTTTATTAGAATATACAATTCATTTCATAAAAAGTTAAAAACCAAACCTAAAAAAAGTTAACTTTTTTAATTATATCTTTCAGATAGAACCTTTTGGAAGTCGCACATAACGTATAAAATAAAACACAACATAAAATATAAATACTTTTTAATGTGAACCTTCACTTAGAACTTTCTAGAACTCAAAAATTCAATTTTATTTTTCATTCAATAATTATTTTTCCTAGGTTGACCCGAAAAAAAATAATTTTAATATTTTAAAACGTAATAAAAATATCTCCTATCTAAATGAGACAGAATTTTAAAAGTATTTTTTAATAATTTATACGTTCTTGGAATAAAAAAATTGAACTTTTTACTTATTTTTTGTTTTAAGTTTAGAATAAAACGATTTTAAAAGGCTATTTTAAAAATCAGTTTCATTCAGATTGGTTAAGATGTTTAGGTTGCCCACAGTTTTCAAAAAGGTTGTTTTGAGATAAACTACTTTAAAGTTATACGAAACAAATAATACGAAGACGTTAGTGTCCAAAACTTAATTAAATTACTATATATACACACAAAAGTGTTATTTGTAATATTCCCCTTCTCAAATATACCGGTTTTAGCAGACAAAATAAATGATATAATAAAATAGCAGCTATTGTAACTTGATTTTTATATTATATCGAACTCACCCGCGGGTCTCTTTTCAAGCTTGTAACTTTCTTAATTTTCAAGAAATCTTTATAAATTTTTTTTTAAATATTTTTGAGATGTTGTTAAGTTATTGAAAATAAAAAAAAATTTTGATTTTGAGATGCCACTAAATGTATTGCCGGCCTTAAACAAAAATGAAGCTTTTTTAATCTTGACCTACATGCTTATAAGGTGCAGCTAGCACAGCAATTGAAGACTTTAAGCCATGAAAAACGCTATATATTTGCTGATTGGGTGCTGGGAATGCACGAACGATATCACAATTTCTCGCACAAAATTATTATGAGTGATGAAAGTCATTTTCATCTGTTTGGGTACATTAATAAGTAAAACTTGACAGACTTTTTTGACGTGTCATAAGGCTGGTGAAACAATGTCTCTATTGCGTGTACAACTTCCTGAACGTGTGATTTCTCGAAATCGTGATTTGATCGGCCGCCAACATCGTGCGACTTAACACCATTACACTTTTGCTTTAGAGATAGGCTAAAGATAAAGTCTGTGCCCATGCTCCCGCAAATATTCAAGCAAATATTCAAGCAATCAAAGAAAAGCTCTAATTCGTGAGAAAATGTGATGAAAAATTTCATTAAAAGAATGGCCATATGCAAGAACAGCCGACGCGGACAGGGTGTCCCGCAATTGAGTGCAACTATTAACGGAGGTGAAAGGTTATGTCGAACTGAGCAAAAAATCGTATGGGAGGGGGGTCTATTTTCACATTCTTAGGAGCCACAGGGTTAATTAATACTTCACGACCTTGGCTTTTGTTATTGTTTCTAGCAAGAAAACTAACCCACACAAAACTTATTTTGATAGCTCATTGCAAAGGCAATAAAATCACCTTTTTAACGGTCTACCAATAAATTCCACCCACTTAACCGTTACCGAGCTGTGCTCGTGTAAAGATGAAATCAATCGGTTGAAACTACCAAAGTTCAATTTTGAGTGCATATTTCTCAGAATTTTACACAATAAATTCATTTTTTTAGCATTAATTTTGTTATTTATGCAATTTTCTTTTCAATGACACCATAAACATAGCTTTAAAAATAAAAAAGTTGGCTGTACAAAAAAAATTATACTTATTAGGAAATAATTATAAATAATGACATTGAATTAGTTATGCAGTAGATAATATCATTGTTTTCTAATAAGTATAAAGTTTTTAGTACAGCCAACTTTTTATTTTTTGAGATATGTGTATGTTTTTGGTGTCCTTGAAAAGAAAATTGAATGAGTCACACAATTGATCCTAACAAAAAATTTCATTTATTACGCGAAATTCTGAGAAATTTGCACTCAAAGTTGAAATTTAGTAGTTTCAAACGATTGATTTCATCTTTACTCGATCACAGCTTGGTAACGGTTAACTCGGTGGGGTTTGTTGGTCTACCGTTAAAAAGGTGATTTTGTTGCCTTTCCAATGAGCTATCAAAATAAGTTTTGTGTAAGTTAGTTTTCCTGCTAAAAACAATAACGTAAACCAAAATCGTGAAGTATTAATTAACCCTGTAGCTCCTAAGAATGTGAAAATAGACCCCACCTCCAGTACGATTTATTGCTCAGTTCGACTTAACCTTACATTTCCGTTAATAGTTGCTCTCAATTGTGGAACACCCTGTATATTTGCATCTTAACATTATTTAATTGTTCTTGTTGACTCCTTAGCACTTGTTGTTTGGAAACAATCAACTTGTTGTTTAGATTTAAAAAGAGTATGTTTTGTTTTAAACAAACTGTGCTTGCATTTCAATATATTGTAATTATAAATGGACTTAGAACTTTTTTAGTCCATTACTATTTTTTGCTTGGAAATACAATTTCATTAAGAATAACATAAAATATTCACAGACAAATATATATTAATTGGAGAATACATAATTTGATTGCAGTCAAACAATACTTTTCAAAACGTTTATTAGGAATAACATTATGTATTTACCAATGATTACTCTATATTTACTATTTACTTGAACACATATTTTACCAAAAACATGCCTAAATTTTTCCCTTATATCAAATGTTATAATATATTAAAATATTTGTATTTCATTTACACCCACTTTAAATTCACTTGTAACAAACACTTTTGCCTGCTTGTACCTTGAAAATATAAATACTATATAAATATAGTATTAAATATATATAAATATAATACACTAAATATAATAACTTGGCAACAGTTAAAAGCTAATAAAGCAAGCGCATAAGGCATGAAAGTTTTCTCTATTTTTTGGCCAAGTGCAAAAGAAACAGATATATGTGTGTCGAGGCACAACACATTAAAGAACGGATTTCTTTTGAACTCTTTTTGAGTTCAACTGTGTTGGAAATACATTTTTATTGGGCAGAAACAAACAATCCTATTTTCTACCGAGCATATTATTGTAGACTTAATTTTTTAGCCAGGACAATTATATTATGTTGGACACAACTAATATCTTCTTATATCGAAAAAGAATGCATTTGTAGAAAGTTCTTAATCATTAAGTGGTTCCCTTTAAATATTTTATTCTTGAAACCAAACATATATAAACATTTTTTTTCTCTGCGTGTATGGCCCTGCAACTCGCTAAGAGTGACTTAAACAATAATATTAGTTTAGTCTTACCTCTCTTCAAAAAATAAATCATTGAAAATGCAATCAAATTAGCATTTAACGCAATGTTTTTATTAAATATTTCTGAACTTGTACTTTTAACATTTAAAGCGGCTTATTTAACCCATTACTCATTTCAATGCTGAGCTCTTAGCTTAATTCTTAACCTTATCTATAGTATAAAAGTGCTTAATTTTAATTCGAATAAATTACACATTAAACGTTGTTTGTTTCTATTTACAATTTAATATTTGCACAAGTGTTTTAAATACTTATTGAATGCCTAATAGCGGGGGTCACGCTATCCAATTTCTCTTCAGCATCTAACACGTAATTAAATACAATTATCAATTAACACACCCATCCATTAACCACCCGCTGCCATCACCATTACCTAATGGAACTTTTTCACCACCAACGACTTGGGATCACCTGATGTTTTCAGGCTCATCACCGCTGTGAATAGAGCAAAAAAGAATCCCGCCAGTCCTGTTGTACCCACCAACAGTGTTAAACCGCCAATCAAGAGGGGAATAAGCATTAAAAATTTCAACTTGTAAGCGAGTAATAGCGGCAGCATAAATTTCCTTAATTTCCTAAATTGTTTCAATTTGCGACTGCTGCCTACGGAAATTGTTGGTGTTGTTGTTGAAGTTGCTGCACTCTTTAAAACTTCCTCGTGACCCTTAAGTTTTCTAGATTTTGGCCACTTGATAGCATTAGCTAAAAGAAAAATAAAAAAATAAAAATGTAAAAATTATATTTATTAAAAATTAATCACAGTCCCTTATTTAACTTTATAAGCTTTTAAGACTGTTACTTATCGTTTTTTTTTTATGTCAAACTTTTCCAGAAATAAACATCGTCAATTATCCCGAAAGTTTGTTTTTGAAGTGACCATAACTCACATTATAATTTATGCATTTTTTTTTTTTTAATTTCAATAAAGTTTTTGAGCAAACTTTTATATATCGTACATAACAAAAAATGGTGTCAAGTAGAAAACGAAACTTATGCTTATACAGCCTTGATAGCAACAAAATGGAGCAACATGAGAATTGTGTACATATTTTAAAAGTGTCGCCGTCGAAAGATTTATTATTTTCTTACGAACGAATAAACAAATTAAAATTGCTGTAAAACCTGTAAGAAGAGTATTGTTCAAAGAAAAAAGTATAGAAGGATATTTTATAAAACTCTTTCTGGAAGTTTGTTTCAGTTGAATATAAAAAGTAACAGTGTTTGAATTCCTCATTTAAGATTAGTTTTGCTCTTCAACATAAACTCATATTCATTTCCGGGTTCCACATTTAATAATTTTGTTTTTCCACCTAACTTTGTATTTTATCTCAAATTGAAAACTATTTTGCTAAAATGATAAGAAATTGGGTAGACAATTTGCTCAAGCACAGGGCTATCAACATGCAGAACGGAAGAGTCAAGACTAGAGGTAGAGTAAGTAGAGGATGTCCTTAAGGAGGGGTGTTATCGCCAACCCTGTGGAACATCGCTGTGGACTCACTTTTGGCTAGACTAGATGAATCGGGCATACACACGATAGGGTATGCAAATGACATTGCGTTGATGGTCTGTGGTAAGTTCATTGACACCATTTCTGACATCATGAAGGGAGCACTCCAAATGGTGGAGGAGTGGTGTCGAGAACAAGGCCTCACCGTGAACGCAGAAAAAGCAGACAATATTCTCTTTACTAGAAAGAGGGTAGGCCTGTGGAGAGAACCACTCAGACTTTTTGGAGCTGAAATCAACATGTCCAAGAAAGTTAAATATCTAGGGGTAACTCTCGATAGTAAACTGAACTGGAACGAACATGTAGGAGACAGGATTCAAAAGGCCAAGAGGGTTCTGTTTTAGTGTAGACGCGTTTGTGGTCTAAAAGGGGAGCTCAGCCCAGAGGCCTTGAAATGGATCTAAACTATGATGGTTAGACCTGTCATCAGGTATGCTTCGGTGATCTGGTGGACAAAAGTCAGTCAAAAAACCATTAAGAAGCGACTAGACAAAGTCCAACGGCTGGCGTGTGTTGGAAACGCACCACTCCATCAAGTGCAATGGAGGTTTTGTTAGGTATGCTACCGTTGGATTTAGAAATAAAGAAAACGGCAGCGCTAACAGTCCTCAGGATGGTGCGAAATGCTACGTGGCATGGAGCAACAGCCCTCCATAGTCATATGCGCATCTTGGACATGGTACAGCGAAATGTCAGGGAATCGCGTATGCCTATGGACGGAAAGCAGAGAGTGAGAAGAACAGAAAAATATTATAAAACTCTAATAACAGATGGATCTGTTTGTGAAGAAACCGCTGGTAGCGACATCAGTATATTCACAGACGGCTCTCTGATCAATGGCAGAGCCAGGTCAGGCGTATACTCAGAAGAGTTGAACCTATCCTGTGTACTGAGACTGGGGAGCTTCGTGTCTGTATACCAGGCGGAAATGCTTGGTGTAGTGCATGCGCTGGACCACTCGATAGATGGCCGGGTAAATGGCAAGAAAATTGTCATTGCCCTAGACAATCAGTCGGTGATTAGGTGCATGCAACGGACAGATATTGCTTCCAGGTTGGCCATAGAATGTCTTACCAAACTCAATAGGTGCGCTCAGACAAATGAGCTCACACTTATGTGGGTGCGAGGACATTCTGGCATAGAACAGAATGAAAAGGCTGATTCTTTAGCAAGAGAAGGATCAGCAGAAGAATTCTGTGGACCAGAACCACGTATCGCCATAGGCGACAACATGGTGGCAGGCCTTATTAAGCAATGGACGGACTCGGAACACCGTACAAGGTGGGAAGAAGCTGGTAATTGCAGGCAATCAAAGGCGGCCGTGAAATGGTCAAGTAATGAGGCAGCAAAAGTCACCCGATACAATCGGAATACTTTAAGCTGGCTTACTGCACTGGTCACAGGACACGGTCCCTACATGTACCATCTCAGGAATATGACTCTGACCAAGGACGATGCGTGTAGGTTATGCCTAGAGGAGCCGGAAACAGCAGCATACATTCTGTGCCAGTGTCCGGTGGTGGCAAGCATAAGATTGACCATTCTGAGACGTCCATTTATTGACGAAGCCGAGATTGGTCAACTGACCTACAAGGACATGCTTGAGGTGACAAAGGGTGCTTATATAAGGAGCATGCTCACTTATGAGTGCTCCGAGCAGTAGCATCCTTCGTCAAATAGGGGACAAAAAGGGACCCACTTTGGTCTGATTCGGCCAATCCCCGACTTATTATATGTATTGCTAAAGCAAAATCTGAACCAAGTAGAAATATTTTATTAGAAATAACAGCAAATTGAAGTTTAGTAGCAACCGCCATAAAAAAAATACGAAAACGTAAGCTAAATATGGATAGACATGGCTTGTGAGGAGCTTATCCTTAGAGATTATAGGGTCGGTAGACCAGGTTGAAATGGGCTTAGGTAGCACTATACCTAAGGACTCATTTAAACTGGTCATTGGAGCCAGGAAAGTCCTCTTTTTTAGTGCAAATAATGAGTTAATGCGTTAAAAAAATGAGTTTAAGCGCTATAACTCGCTACAAAATTTACGCAATTTTTAACTGTATGTGTGTCCTCATCACTGTTCTAAAACAAGCATAGATTTGATGATGGGCTATTTTAATGCCTTAAGGGTAGCTTCTCTATCAAAAAAATAAAAATGGGTTTGTCTACAGCGTGGTTTGAGCTATTAAGGCATTAAGTTGGTTCATGAAAAAAGATTTTTTTTTTTTATTTTAAACGTTTACTTTCTTAAGAACGTAGAAAAACAATTTTATAAAGATATCTTAAATAATAAAAAGTTATAGCGCCTTATAATTGAAAAAACAGGTGAACCGTTTAAGCATTATTTTAGGATTATATAGCGCGCTTCTTCTTTACTATTATATTATTATTATTTCAGCTGCTCAAACTGTTTTAAAAAAAAATATGTACCAGACACCAAAAAAAAAAATTCATTTGAATATTTGCCTGCTGTCGAGAAATTAAAATCTACACACGAATTAAAGCAAATGAAATAATATTAAAATTAATTTTTTTTATATTGTCTTATTTTCCCATAGCTATATAAAAATTAAAAGAACAATTTCGTTGAAGTAGTGGATGGAAACTTTTTTTTGCGCCAGGTGCATTATTAGCAGGCCACAGTTGCCCGCGACTTCGTCACGGCCTTTTTTTAGCTAACTTATAAGTATAAAAAAAATTCATATTTTTAATGAAAATTTTTTATTAAACGCGGTTAATTTAATTAAAAAATTAATTAAAAAGAGCGTACAATCTCATTTCAAAACTACTTAACAAATTGTTCTAAAATTTTCAGGATTTCTTAAGACACAAATTATCTACAATATGAGTTAAATAATTTTTCAAAATCCTTTTTCCGGTTATTAAAAAAAACATGCCAAAAAAAAAAACTTTTTATTTTCATCTCATTAAAAAAATATTTTTTTTTTCAATTCTGCCTTACTCATATCATTGAAAAATAATTAAATAACGTCTTGCTTTAGAAAAGCCTATTTATTGATAATGTGTCTATTTAAAGTGAGAAGAATCGTCGAAATAATTAAAACAAATATTATTTATTTGATATTTTTAAAATTATCCAATTTCCCGTTTAAATAATTCTAGAAAAAATTTGGTTCCTTAAAGTTTTAATTTCAAGAATTTTAGTGTTTTCTAATTTTGAAAAAATGTATTAGTTCTGCGAGTAATTTTTCGCTAGATCCGCCGCTGAGGCTATACATTATTAAAGTATAACTATTGAAGATTTACCCCTGAAATTATGGTCTAAAAATATTCGTCGATAAGGAAGAAACAGCAATGCCGCAAAAGGCCTTAAAAATTTGCTGTGAGCAAGGTATCTGTAGACTTTTCGGTGTAGTAAAGATGTCTTGGGTCTTTAATCGTTCAATTTTTTTTTTTTATCATACTTTTAGATTTATGGAAAAAAATGAAAATTTTGTCCATTTTGTCAAAAATTAATGTTTTTCAAAAACCAACGATTATTTATAGAATAATTTAGCTATAGAAGATTAAATTCGTGGAAACTTTTCTTCTGCTTGAAACTTTTCTTCAGGAAATACTTATTTTGAGCCGAAAAAGAATAATTTTTTTTTCATATCAGTAGAAAACAATTTTTTATAAACGAACTATTTTATTTTCATAAATGAGTTTAGAAATGAATCACAAATGTTACTTCTTAATATTCTAAAATGAGTTGAAAAAGAAAAAATTAAAACCTTTGTTGATATTTGTATAATACTAAATTAATATGTAAGCCTTCAAACAAACGTCATATGAAATTTGTCACCAGCCCGAATTGATTCTCGTCATAAGAAGGGAAATAGATGTACTGCTACACGTCTGAAAAACTATTTTCCATTTCATCTATCAACAAGTCTGTCATAACATTTCAACATTTCTATCAAAAATTAAGATCAAGCCCAAATAGTATGAAAACCGCGATAACATTCCATAGAAAAAAGTAATCAAATTAATTTCCCAATGAATAATTTTACTACTATGATATTTTACACATCATTTGAAAGTTTTTCAAATTTAAAAACAATCCCTCATTTCCGAACAAAAAAGAAGTTCGTTTTCGAGAGGCAATTCATTCCAGCGATTGATATAAAAAGGGTTAATTTCCGAGGGCAGAAATTTAACTTTTCTATGGTTATTTTTTTGACTCATTTTCGAACAAAAAAATACAATTTATGGTTCTTTTTTAACTCATTTCCGAAAAAAATTAACATAATTTTTGAAAGGCATTTTAGTCTGATAAATGATACGAGTACAAGAAGGGTTCATTTATAAGTGCTGAAAATGAAAGCTTGTACCCGAAAAGGTTCATAAATGAATTCAAAATCGGTAGCTTTGGCTCACTAGATTAATATAGAAAAGGTAAAAAGGCTTTTCAAGCAAGAAAAGAAAAAAATTATCCGATGTGTATGGTATAGAGAAGATGTGTTAAATGAGCTCCAGTGCCAAAACTGGTTTGCAAAATTTTGATTCGGCAATATTGATCTCGAAGATCAAAGCTGATCGCGAAGCTGATGAAGACACAATAAAGGCAGAAAATGTTTGCAGTCGCATAATTGACATAACTCTTCCAATTGCATTCCTGAGGAATTGAGATGATCAATTACCCATTTCTAATTCCAAGAAATTGGAATCAAATTCCTTGGATTCCAAAAGGACTCAGAACTCAGCTTTGGTTAGGGAGTCGCTGACTTTGAATCTGATGTCAGAATTTTAAAATTCAAGATGGTGGATAGGATTGCTAACAAAATTTTTTTTATTTTTACGAAGCCAGTTTTGGGGCGAACACAAGGTAAAAATGGGTCCCTGAATCCGAATCCGCAAACAAATAGAGGGGTCTATCTGCCCCCCAATTTGTCATATTTTTAAGGGGGACCGAAATACGTTTTTGACTTACTGTGGACAGTTAAACACGTGCTTCGACGTTCCCCCTAAAAATGTGGAAAGGGGGGTAATAAACTCCTCTATTTGTACGTCTCAACAATGCTTTCCCCCTTAGAAACGCCCAAAAAATGGTTGATTTGTACCTATTTCGCTTCCCCTTCGAATATGGCACTTTTTCTATTTTTTCGAAGATTTTTTGAGGATTTTTCGATATCTTTCGGTCTTATGTTGTTCCATAACTGAAAGGGGAAGCAAAATATGTAAAAACTAACTATTTTTAAGGGGGTAACTAAGGAAGGAAGCATTTTTGAGACACACAAATAGGGGGATCGCTATGTCCCCCATTCGCCATATTTTAAGGGAGGGGCCGACACACGTGTTTGACTTACATTTTAACTTACAGTAGACAGTTAAACACGTGTTTCGACGTTTTCCCCGCAAAAATATGGAAAATGGGGAATGATAGACTCCCTCTATGTGTGTGTCTCAAATCTGGCTCACCCAAAAAATAGTTAATTTTTACCTCTATTGCTTCCCCTTCGAGATATGTCACTTTTTATATTTTTTCTATGCTTTTTCGAGGATTTCTCGAGGTTTTTTCGATATCTTTTGAGTTTATGTTCTTCTATATCTAAATTTTACGAAGCAGGCAGAAGCAGCCAAATAACGACTACGACAACTCGTCGTGAACTGTTGCTTGAGTGTTAAATTTTACGCAGCAGACAGCAACAGCCAAATATCGACTATGACAATTCTTCGTGAACTGTTCAATTTTACGAAGCAAGCAGCAATAGCTGACTATCGATAGCGACTGCTGAGTATATGCTGTTGCTGTAGCTGCTGATCGCTTGTACTACCACTACGCAGCCACAGCACAATTTTTGGTGCTGTTGCTATTTCCTTCGCAGCAATTCAAACGCTGATACAAACTGTCAAATCTAGTTTCTTTATATGTATTTGTTAAAATTTAACTTTGTTTAAATAAGGTGTTTTTCCGCAAAACAACATTTCAAGAACTATAAGAACATATTGTAAACATGTTCTCTCCGCTTACTTTGAATAACAAATTATAAGAAAAAAAAAAAAAATCTTTTTAACAAAATACACAAGAATCCTCTTAATAACTGACAGTTCATTGCTAAACATAAATATTAAGGAATAATGCAAGATTGATAAATAAGTGATTTTCACCTCCAATATTCATGTCAAGCAATATTTTATAACATAATTTATGTCTCGTGGGGATTACCTGTTCACTCAAAAACCTACTTAAGCATAAGAATTACCCCCCCCCCCCCCCCCCCCCCCGCCCCCTTCACTGAATTATTCCCAACAATTTTATCTCTTAGCCAAAGTACTTAACACAGGACCAGTTTTAAATATAAGCTTTACTCTTGATACCGTGATATCAACAGTAAAGGTTGAAAAGTGATATAATTCTAAAATTCCTTCAATATTATCTGGAACTTTGTAGAAAGCTAAATAAAACCTTAAGTGTATAATTTGTATGCATTGAGGCTTAAGGAACTCGATGTCACATTATTTATTCAATATATCGCACTCACCTTCAGTCACACCGAATACATTCTTAATAGCGGAAAAAAAATATTTCACGTTAGCAAAAACGTTCTTATACGGCATCAACAAGTCATCCAGGCGCTGTTCAATGTCAGTGCCTTGAATTATTTGCGCCTCAGCGTCAGCCTCTGCTGCTGACTTACTTGATGATTGCTGCTGTGAAGCTCTTATTATTGTAGCTGATGATGATGAAGATGGTAATGATGCTGAAGATGATGATGATGATGACGATATGGATGAAGTAAATGACGATAATGCATCTTCAACATCAAGGCTTAGCTTTCTATTGCCAATTTCCTGTGCTGTTCGTCCTGGTGGGGGTCCCTTAGTGCCGATAGTAGTTGTAGTACTCGTAGTAGGCGTAACAACAAAGCTGCCGGCATTAACAGCAAGTCGCTGTCGTTGTTTGTTGTAAATGTTATCAGCAACTTGCTGTGCATAAGATTCTTTTCTAGAGACATCCTGTGTGTGAACTTTGCTAAATGTTAATATGTAAGGCTCAACTACGTTATGTTGCGGTGTCACAACAGTAGAATGGCGCCCATATAACTGTTGTGCGTTTTGTTGCTGTTGTTGTTTTTCATTAATACCACTGCGATTCCTATCGTAGGCTTGCAAGCCAGCTGATGTCTGTACTATTAACCAATTGTTTGGTATGGGTTGCCAACTGTCGGAATCAGTGTTGGCAAATGTTGTTGCTGTTGTCATGACGCCTAAAGCGGAAGTGCCTGAACTTGCGGAACTTAAAAGATTATATGGCGAGAGCGCTTCTGTTGCATGTAGTGAGCTGCAGCAGCATCTGATAAGGCTGCTCAAAACAAATCCAAGCCATAACATTTTAATTAATTTTTCACTTTTAAAGAATAGCTGAATTGATAAAATTAACACTTCTTCAAATTCAGCTGCTACGGCAGGAATTGAAGATTATCCTGAGTAATGTGATATTAATCATAACAGACATTATCTGAGCCAAGTTAATGTGCAATAAAAAGTTTTTTACAAAATGTTCGACTCTTTATATCTTAAACCAATATATATATATATATATATATATAGTTGTTATTCTGAGCGTGTCTGCTCTTTTTGCCAACTAATAATTAACTGAAAGAAAAAGCATAAAAATCCAAAATTATATGGTGCAGTTCAAATTTAAAGCGAAACAAAATTCACTTTTACCAAAGTCCAAAAGAAACTGAACGGTACTTTATAGCACTTAAAAAGACAAAAATAGAAAATGTAATCAAAACCAGAAAATAAGCGACCACAATTCTTGGTTAAAGAAATACCAACAAATATCAACAATTTGATGTCTTTATTCAGTAGATGATGATCACTCAAGCATCAGCTGAGATTTTTTTTTATAATTTCTTTATTACCCAGCTATAAATCGACCAAGTATTTATATTAGCCCAAAAAGCATTCGGTTAAAGTTTTGTTCAATTAATTCAACCAACAACAACAATGCAAACATCACTATTTAGGCTTATTACCATTACCATTAGCTAGCTGCTAGCTTGCCGGTTGCTGCGTTAATCACTGTAATCATCACTTGTAACTATATCAAATCGTCGACTTTGTAAGTAAATCGTTGTTACAGTGGGGCTGTTTGTTAAAGTATCGCTCTTAAATTAACGCTAACTTTGTTCAATTTTTGCAGAAAATAATTTTTATTTTTATCTGAATCAAAGCTGTGGTTATTGATTTCTTGCGTTTTATAAAATTCGGCTTTAATACCTTATCGTAACTTGTCTAGCTTACAATAAAATTAAATTATGCACTTTTATTGAGACACCCTTTAGTTTTTTTTTTGTCTGATCGAGTGAATCGAAGAAGATAGGACCACACAGCTCTGTTGAAGCTTTTTGGCTTTTTTCCACTCTCGCATTCTTCTCTCTCACAGTAACGCTGTTCAGCAGAGCTGAGTGGTTTTGTATTTTCCTAACGGATGCGGATCTGTTTCGAACCCGATATGAGTCCGTCAGTACGCACTTCGCTTTCTTATATATCGACGGACTCGTTTCGAATCCGTTACGAATCCGTAAGAAAATGGTCGCAGCATTAACCCCTTGTAGCCTCTTGTGACATTTCTGTAAAAAACTCTTTTAACTCATGGTAGAATCACTGATACATACCGCACTAACGAAATAATGCACCACCGTACCCAGAGATGGCGCTACTAATATGTTACTGAACGTTTATTTTGAAAGTTCGAATACCGCGCCAAGTCGGTGCATGCAAAAAATTGGAAATTCGTGATAAAAATTGTTGATTGTCCTAAATTGACACGGCTTACTGTTACACTTCTAGGTAAGTACCTAAAATACATATTAGATTTCAACACACAACATAGAAAAAAAATATAATACAGGCTCAATGTCACAGATCTGTCACACCCCCTTTGTTCTGAATTAAATAGATACATAGAAAAATATTGATTTTAAAGAAATACGTGTTTATTAAACTTAAAACAAGTTTATAAATGTTATATATTTTAAAATGTATGATCATGGATTACAAAAGGTTAATATGAAAGGCACTCTTAAATTTATTATCAAATATTTTATTTTCAGTGTATTAGGATACGAAATACAATTGTGTACTGATTTTTATTTTAAATAACTTTTTTATCTCATTAGACATGATCGCATTACTAAAAAAAACGAGCCTGTCGCAAATTCGCATTATTTAGAAAAAGCAAGTTCGTCGCAAGTTCGCATTATTTAGGAAAAAGGAGTCCGTTCCGAATTCGTGTTACTTTGAAAAAAGGAATCCTTCTCGAATTCGTATATGAAATTCGTTCTGAGTTCGAGACGGATCCGTAAAAATTAAAAAAGTATTTCGCGTTTTTGAGAGGAATTCCATACGAAAACGGGTCAGTGGCATAAAATGTACGAAGAAGTAAGTCCATCTCGAACTCGAAACGGATCCGTTTGGCACACTTTCTTTCGTTTATATGAAGAAAAAGGTGTTTTTAATTTCTAATTTTGAGCTTCTTAATACCGATCTTAATGATGAAATATTTAAATAAAAATTTTATTGTGCACTTGGTATGAACCATAGCTTTCAAATGATATATAAGTTTTATTCGAATGTGCTTACGTGGATTTTTTTGTGTTTACATGAAAAATTTGCTGTGACTTAAAAGTCGTCGCTCTGCTCTATGACTTACAAGGTGGTTGCATCAAACACAGCTGTTTCTTGTCCTATGGACAAGATTGACCATCAAAGCGATTGATCGCACCGTGTCAGTCATGTTTTAGCAGTAGCCAACATTGTTAATGAATCACTTGTTGACAAAGATGACGTGCTTCTTCCACCGTTGCAAATAAAACAAAGGCATATGAAGAAATTTGTGAGAGCGCTGGGTAAAAGTCACAATAGTTATGCGATTGAGTATTAAAAAAAGTTTTCCAGATTGTTTACGGTCAAAGCGGGAATATTCGGGGGTCGGCAGATCAAGAAATTGTTCATTGGTGACGTGTTCAAAGAATGCTTGTCCCAAGACCACGACCACCAACTGATTCAGAAAATGATGGAGTAAATTTGTATCAACTGATCACGCACTGGTTGCTCGATCATTTTTAAAAAATGTTGATATTTTTATTAAAAGTTATTCAATGTATTTGAATCTCAGAACTGCTTTAAAAAAAAACTAGTAAGGATGGAGCTTCGGTAGGGTACCGAAGCTAAAATATCCCCCGCGGCCATATTGAAGTACATTCGAAGACTTTAGCCACGACATACACGATGACATTCAGTTTTATATATTAACGAAAGTTTTCCTATTTTGGTGACATCACTTTGTATGGGAAGTAGGCGTGGTTTTGATCCGATTTTGCCATATATCATAGAGATCGTTCATATTATATATCAAAGCTAAAGTGCAAAATTTCGAGACATTTCATTAATTTTTGTGGATTTTTAAGAGACTTAACGTTTAAAATTAAGCCAATTTGGGAATTAGGCGTGGTTTTCATCCGATTTTTTTTTAAATTCCATAGTGGTGGTCTAAAATCTCAAGATATTTCTTTAATTTGAGCATATTCTTAAGAGATTTTACTTTTAAAATAAAGCCACTTTGTATGGGAGGTAGGCGTGTTTTTCATCCGATTTTTCCAAATTTCGTAGACAGGATTAAGACTGAACAGCAAACAGGAAATCGACTCAGGAGATGATGCTGATCAAAAATATATATATTTTTCTATATCTGCCACGCATCCTTCTTGGCGCTACAAATGGAATGACAAAGTAAATATACCCCTTACGCAGTACGGGTTGGGGTATAAAAATGTTTTGTTCTGCGCTTGTGGTAATTGATATTTCTCAGCTCCGATTATACATAGAATTATGAATTAAGAACCATAATATTAAGCACACTTTGACCCTTAATCTGACAAAACATGCTTATGAAATTGTTTCTTCCTTTCACTCTATTCTTAAGACAAAAAGTTGTTGTCATTTTTGAAATCTCCACCCCAAACTACGTAGTAAGAAGTTGAAGTATCTCATAGATAGTAGTTTTCAAAATAAGGCCAATATTTGTACACTAGTCTTGTTTATAAACTGTCACAGTACTAAGTTTTATTTTTAAAACCCTGCTCAAAAGCATTAATTTATTAAAATATTTAATTAGGGAAGTTAAAGTCCTAAATAAAAAAAAATCTATTTTGAAGGTTAGGTTAGGTATGATTGCAATGAGCAGTCTATAGATATACTTTCAACAATTAGCTATTTTGATATTATTTTATATCCGATGGTCTATCAGATAACTTTAAGTGTTTTCATGTACCTTATATCTTTACTGAAGAGTCCAAATGCAAATGTCAATAATTTTTCAAAAAATTTTCTAGACTTGAAATTATAATCGACGAAAGGAACTCATTGAACGTTTTTACTTTCAAATAATTTATAGGCAGTAGAATCAATGAATATAATTTTTTATATAATGCTCTGAAGTTTTAAAAATCCAAAGCGGACTTTTTGTATTAGGGGCTGTTCATAAATTACGTAAAATGTTTTTGACTAATTTTAGACTCCCGCTTTTTAGATTTTAGACCTCGATTTAAGACCCTTCGATGTAACGGCAAAATTTTACTTTTTTAAATTGTTTGGGTTTTTTTTTATAATTTAGCAGATTGTTATGAATAAAGCGTAGAACATGTTATATTTATTATACGTTTTATTTTTATAAAAATTACATGGAAATTTCTCTTTTTTTTTCTATTGTGTTTGACCAACAATTTTATGAATAATATGACCATGTGTAGAGAAGTAAATAAAAATGAAAGCTTTTCTAACGTAAACAACAACACTAACCAGTGGCGATACGTTAAAAATTTTGTTTGTTTTAGTTTTTTTATAACACTTAAATGTTCGTTTTGAACGTGAAGTAATAAAAGCTACTTTCGATGACTGCTTTAGAGTAAGAATTTACACTTCAGTTTAGCAAAAAAGCTGCTTTTTGAAGCTGCTACACCTTCAATTTCATATGCCTTATATACTTTTGCCTTTATAAATATAGTTTTAGCTGTTTTTTCCGTTTTATGATGCGTTCATTTTATTAGCTTCGTTTTTGTATTAATAAAAAATTAAAGCAATACTTACAATAAAATTAAATTTTAATAAAATTTAAAATATTGAAAACTGAATTCGAATTGTTTGTTATGTAAAGCTTGATACCCTCGCTCCGCCTGCTCTATGTTACACTTCGTTACAAATGTTTGACCAACCTCCCTAAGCCCCTCCCTGCCTTCCCCGCCCTAAAGTGTTACAAAATTTATGAACAGGCCCTTACAGGCTTTGAAAATATTTAACGTTTACTTTTTTATTTTTAGATTTTCCAATCTAATTAATCTAATTTCCAATCAAATAATTTTTTATTTCGTTGATTATTCTGTTCATAATATATTCTGTTAGTCTTATGTAAATCAAGTTGAAACTTTATTTTTGCCACTGTTCATTTATTATACAGTTAATTATCATTAAAATGGGCAGTAATAAACACCACTCAACCGACCGAAGTAGACACTAAAAGACACTGTGGGTGTATTTAGTCTTATTCACTTCTTAGCCCCTTTTCAATGTCATGCTTTACAATTTTGACTGACGCGACCGTTAAATCAACCGTTTAGTCTAATATTAAATTTTTACATTTTTATAACTTGGATTTTGAAAACTAAATTTTTATTCGGTATTTGTAGTTTTATATTTGGCACGCATGTCTTAAGAAAATTATCTGTTTCGCTGATTAAACCATAAGGTTTATTACTATATTAAAATTGCAAAAAAAAAAGTGTTGCTAATGTTGCTTAAAAAATTGTTACTAACAGTAAACTTTTATATGTTCCTCACCTAGCTGGCTGTAAATAAAAAATGTTTTGTCCTCAGGCCTTATTTGCATATAATTTTTAATAACAGAGTAAAAAATGTTGTTTTCATGTTTAAATATATAAAGAAACGAATATGCAATTTAAGCACTTTAAAGGATTTCAACTCAGGTTCTTATGATCAATTGTGTTAAATGTTTTTTGCCTACTGCCAACGGCTCATATTCTCAAGATTTTTTTTTGTATAGTATGAAATTTTTATAACATTTTTTACTCCTGTGTGTGCAGTTACCTCTCTGTAATGAGATCGCCAAAATAGAAATATTAATATCAATTGAAAAAACATTCTATGGCAAATGGGATTTGAACCCGGGCTACCACGGTTCCATACTTACATAGCGTCCACGGACTTAATTGTTGAGCCACGGTGGCAACGTTCAAGTATGTTTTGAATACACGTATGCCCAATACATGAGGAGCTTAGACTCAAATCTGGTCAGTTCCAGGGATGATATAGACTTAGTTGGAAAAGGGCCAGCATTCAAACAAAAATTGGGCCAATTTGACGTTAATAGGGCTTTTAGTTTTAAAAAGTGGCAATTCAATATTGAAGACTTTCTATTTGGTCACACGGTCATGTGACATGGTCTCACAAATAGCACACTTTTTAATAATTTCAACAAGTCCAGTTTATTTTTGATAAAAATAGTCGAAATTTCGAATTAACACTTTTAAGAAATCAAAAATACTATAACTTTTTCGTGTTGGAACATGGAAGATAGTTCTTGGTTGATCACAAAAATAGCGCACTCTAATTTAAATGATTATATTAAATCACTCTCCATCTTAATAGTGTTTAAGGTGATTCTTTCAAATACATTTTATTTTACGCATTATTTGTGTCAAAATTTTTTTAAGTCATAGAATGGTAAAAACCAACTTTAGATATATTGTATTTTTGCAAAAAAAATTTTAAGCAAAAAAATTTCAAAGCATTTCCACATAAAACCGCAAATCGGTTATATCCACCTTAAAATAGTCGTAGAATGTCAGAAATTAATGAGCAATTTAATGTAGACTCTTCTCCGTTAAGACTTGTAAGAAGACGAATCAACGAAGCGGAACGAAGTTGAGTAGAAACAATTCACTCCTGTCAAAAAATATATTGGAGGCATGGCTGAATTCAACAAAAAATAGTTTAATAAATAACTACAATTTTAGAATAAAGAAGAAAATTAAGTCAAATTACATCTGATAAGAAGACAAAACAATCGCCAAGAAATAAGTTTGAAATTTGCCAGCAAAACTTCATCAGGGTGTAGAGAGATTGTACTGGCCTGATTTGCTTAGCGTTGATATTGAATTGATAACAAAATGGATTAATTTGTATGTATATTAAGGCATTGTCAGGACTACGATAGAGCCTTTACGGCTCGCTCTTTTCATATAACTTGGAAAACAAACTAAATTTGTAGTTGTGATAACTAAAAAGTATGCTTTTTATGTGATCATCGCTGTATATAACGGAACTTATTTTAGTGAGAACATTTAAAAAGGCGAAAGGAAATATAGACTTTAAATAAAAATCCCCCAAAATTTCTCCATACAAAATTCGGTTCATTTTCGTTTAGAAACCGCCAAAAAAGCTATGCGGTTTTGCACGTTTTTGGGCAAAATTTCGTTTTTTGGTTTGGTTATTTGCCATACAAAAGTCACTTCATTTTTTAGGACTAAATTCCACTTTTTGTTTTCGAGTGATAGTTTACATTGACTACTAGTAAAATGGCAATTATAGCTATTACTACCACTCGATCATCATGTTTTTAAAAGAATTAAAAGTTTTTAATTAAAATCAATCCCCGTCCCGTGGAAGACATACATTTTGATAATTACTATAAATAATATTTATATCTTTCTCCAGATATTTTTATTTATTTAATAAATTCAAGAGATCTTATTCTTGTCAAGCACTCCGACACCGCAAGATTGCATTTTAGGCAATTTTTTCAAATATTGGGCATATTTTCGTTTTATTGGGTGATTTTTTTATATGTTTCTTTAATTTCTTTTTTTTTTTTTTTGGTAATTTTTCGTTTTAGTGGTTTTTAATTTTATTTTTTGTGCGATTTTTCTGTGGACGATATTTCCTACCTCCATTTCCTACCTCCAAATTTAAAATTTTGTATTACGATGGCATAGTACACAAATGTTGTCAACAGATATCAACCATTAAACTTTTCTTGTTAAAAATTGCGACAATTTTTTCGGTTAAATTTTTTCAAAAGGGCCTAAAACGACTAAAAAGGGCCTCGGGGCTTTTGCAATTAAAAAGGGCTCGAAAAAGCCCTAAAAGCCCCCAAATATCATCCCTGGTCAGTTCCCCTTTTTACTATCTTTAGGAAATCACGAAAAGTTGATGTTAAGCTAAGAGTTAAAAATGCCAAAAATTATAAACAAAAGTTTATTAAATGCAGATAAGAAATAATTATAACATAATCCTTTGCGTTTTTAAGATTCTAGACTTATCCTTTTTAATTCAACTCAAAAATGTTTTTATCTGATAATATAAATACAAAAATAATATATTCAAAAATGTACATATATATGAATCCGATATCAAAAAATTAAATTCGATGATAATTACAATATGACCTCAAAATTGGCCGAAAATATAAATGACAATGATATCAGGGTTTTTTGGTTATTTGGTTACAAATCTATCAAGAGTAAATCGAAATTATAAGTAGCTCATCTAATTTGAGCGACTAAATCTGATAAAAACCTTAAAAATGGCTTCAAATGCATGCACCGTAGTTTTTCATGCCGACCAATTCGAGATGACTTCGAAACGTACAAAATTCCTGATCTCTATATTGCCCAAAATATTTCTGAATTTAAAGTTCAGATTTTTATTCAGCGACCCAAAAAATCCCCGAGCACCAAGTTTCATCCATATTATTGAAATTTTTATAGCTTTTTGGAATTTTTTATCCATCATATTTAATCCGATTTTTTATTTATAGACATTTCTGATTTTACACTTCGGATTCGTGTTTAGCGATCTCAAAAGCCCTAGACTAACAAAAAATG
Organism: Coremacera marginata; assembly: GCA_914767935.1. Classification (NCBI taxonomy): domain Eukaryota; kingdom Metazoa; phylum Arthropoda; class Insecta; order Diptera; family Sciomyzidae; genus Coremacera; species Coremacera marginata. The sequence continues at coordinate 202,730,483 of OU612043.1, read as the reverse complement.
TAGGATAAAATATTGAATAAAAAAAAGCATGCATCAAAGGGTTAACATAATTACATTATTTTTACATTATTTAATTGGTAATATAGTATAGCGAAGCAGCAAAACTCAGCAGAAAATTAAGCATCAAAGAAGTATGTCTTAGATTATAGGTTTTCTAAGGACAGTTAAGATAGTATAGATGAGATGGCTTAGCCTTTTTTTGGGAACATAACAAGCCTTGGCAACTAAAGCGAAGCTTGATAAGCCTTGCATGTATTAACTATTATTATGATTTCAGTACCCAGGTCGTTCAGAACTGGTTTAACCAACTGTTTTGTAAATTGAAATTCAGTACTAGTAATATTGTCCTTGTATTATATTCAATACTGGTATTATATTCATTGATTTGTATTCCTCCTCAATAGTTTAGTTCAATATCAAAATATAATGTTTAATCTTGATGTCGTTACAATATCAAATTATTATTCTTCTCGATATCGTTACAATACCAAAATTTAGGATCACTTTAGATATCGTTTACAATAGGTAGTTTTCTATGAACCGTTTCGATTCATTGTAACGTCAAAACAATATCATTTGGTTTGCTGCGATAATAAAATAAAAATTGTTTTTCTTTTTTCATGAGTGGCTTGGATCACTTTGATTTTCATCGCCTCATATCTCCTCATACGTTAGCTAATAGCTCTGTTTCCTAAGAGTTATCAGTATAAAGAAATAGTTTGGAACGGAAAAAATTTAAATAAATATACGAAATATTTTATACGAATAACCAATTTTCAAACATTTTATTTGCCTCATAAATTCGTTATAAACACTCCTCATGTTTCACTGAGTAAAATATGCCCTTCAAATTTATTTTTAGCCAAAAAACCATTTTATGCGAAATTGGCTGGTTTTATGCATAATATGAACAAACAAATTTTGCATATTAAATCTTTTTTAGATTTTGTGTCGGAAAAAGATTTGTTCATACATGAATTGAAGCAAGGAGTATTCTTGATAGTATTATTACAGAGGATTTGTCTTATTTCTCATTTCAAGTCGTGCTTTGAATAAATAAAATATTTTATATCACAATCATGTGCAATATTTTTTTATATTTTTTTTTTTTTTTTTGCATTATAGCTCTTATTTCTAACATATCAAAACTTCAAGGGCAAATAAACAATATCTAGCACACACCGCTAACTTATCGCAAGCAATAATTTTTTCGCAGAAATACTCTTTGATCTAATATTACATAAAAGTATATAAATATGCAATAAAAACTCTTTACCGAAATATACTGTAACACAAAGTAGGTTTTTCATATCCATATGTTTAATAATAACGGCTTAGCATACAACTCTCGGATAATTTTTTTTTTATAGCATAATTTTAGGTTTGGGTAAAATATTATCATAAGGAAATGCAAACAAGGCAAATTTCGTTCAATATCATAAAACGCCAAATATTCTGATTATTAGACCAAATAAATATCAACTTTGTGCCAACTTTGCACCACTTTTTATGCCAAGCTATCAAGCATCAAGCGTGCGTGGCTCGGCTCGTAGCTAAGCCAAAGCAACAATATGTTCAAGAATAATAAAAACGATTTTTTTTTCAGCTGACTATATAGTATGTGTAAGAAGAAAAAAAAAAAAATAAATCAAGCTGAGTGTCTCCGCTACGCTATGTCAGACTAGGTCGTTAGCGTCAGCAGTTAAATGTGCGTCTGTGGCCAGCTGGCTAGCTGAACGAATTATGACCACTACTCTGCAGTAAAACCAATGATTAATAACTGTTTATAAAGTAGAGTAGCGGCAAACACGTTATAAAAATGACTTTTATTGGCAGGCACAGTCAGTGTATTAAGACGCTACAGCAAACTGTTTATGGATTATCATAAACGCACCAATTACTTCTTCTTAAATACTATGCTTTAATTTAGTAATTTTTCTTCAGAAAAGAATTTAGACCTAAGAAGTAAGTTCGAGCTTATTTGTTTGTAACATAAATATATAGTAAGTAGAATTAGTATTAATGCCTATAAGAAAGCAATTATTATTCAAAAACATCATTCTCATTATATCAGGCCCGTAGACAAGGAGGCATTTTAGGTGTTCAAACCCCCTTCTCCCCTTAGGGAAGTATCACCCCAGAAAGTATAAAGAAATAATAAAGTGATAATGATGTTAATTTTCTTCAACACTTCACTTAATTATTAAAATTTTTTTTTGGCGTGAAAGTGATAGATTAATTTTGCTTATAAGAGTGATAATCATTATATTGGAATTCATCTCATTTTCCTGAAAAAATGAGTTTCAATACTCAAAAAGTCCCTGATATCCAGTATAATATATATATGAAATTATACCTAAGAAAAAAAAAACGAAATGGCCATTTCAGCCCTTGAAAGGACTTTGACCGAGCTTCTTTTGATCAATTGTGTTGTGTGTGATGTGAAATGTTTGCACACAAATGATCGAGAACTGGACACCTACATGTTTTACGCCGACTCCGAACGGCTTATGTTCTCAAGAAGCCTCTCATGGCAGTTTTTACTCTCTGAGGTTTGCCAATGTCTGCAGAGAGGTGACGGCCGAACAGAAAAATTAATTCAATTGAAAAAACTTTCTGTGTCGGATGGAGGATTCGAACCTGGGTTCTCTGGCGTAAGAGTCGCACACTCTACCCACTACGCCACGGCCGCCACATGAAATTATACCTAGAACGAATATAATTTTGTAAATTGTAGAAAATTAGCTTGACATTTTTTATGCGATAACTACCCAGCAAGCCATAGTTGACGACTATGTTGAAATTCCGACAAATTCGTAACTATTTCGAGCTGTCTTAAAGACATCATTACAATTTCGTTACGCACATATCGAAACAGTTTTACTTTTTATACGAATTTATATAAAATTTCATTTGCGACTGTTTGTACGACATATTAAAATGCCAACAGAATAAAATTTCTTTTTTTTTAACTGTCTGAACGAAATCGTAACTTTTTCGTAACATTTTCTTTAGGATTCGTTACGAAATCGTTTCGATATTTTGTTACACAGTCATGTCAACCACTTCATATGACTTTCATTAAGATTTCGCAACGAAATCGGATTTCGAAATCGGAAAGATTCCGTAATTAATCGTAAAAAATATCGTATAAAGCGGTTGACACGACTTCGTAACGAAATGTCGTAACGATTTCGTAACGAGTCTTAACGAAAACGTTACGAAAAAGTTACGATTTCGTTCAGACAGTTCGAAAGAAACGAAAGTTTACTCTGTTTGCATTTCAATATGTTTTACAAACAATCGCATAACGAAACTCTTTATAAATTCGTGTAAAAAGTGAAACTGTTCCGATATTTGCGTAACGAAATTGTAACAAATTCTTTAAGACAGCTCGAAATAGTTATAAATTTGTCGGAATTTCGACAACGTCATCAACTATGGTTTGCTGTTTAAGCTTATTAGACCCAAAACTTTTGAAAAAGCATTCATTTGAGTAGGTTTTTTTTCATTTTTAAAAGTGTAAAAAATACATGAACCACAAAATTTAACAGATTATGGGGTATTCCATGAAAAGCGAATGACTAAAAAGTTTGACTATTTTATTTTGTTGTTTTCTTGATAAATAAGACATCTAAAATTTTCAGCTTGGCACAAAAATTTAGCGTGTTGCTTTTCTTCGTATGCTTTTTTTTTGAAAAAAAAATTCTCAATAGAAAAATTTTTTGTATAACAGTCCAAGTCTATAGTGATTTGATGATTTTTTAATCATGTTACCAAATTTTCATAAAAAAATGAACAATTACAGTTTTTTAAGCTTCAGCATTTTTAAAATTATTTTTATTTTATTAAAAAATTAAAAAACAATTTGGAAGTTCAAACAATTTTGTTTTTAGTGTTTTTAGTTTGCAAATAATTTAAATATAAATCCACGACCGATTAACTTCTTAAATATCCAAAAAAGTTACTGTTTTATTCTTTTTATAAAAATTTATCTAGCTGAGCAATTATTTTAGTATTAACATGAACTTATTTTCATCTTATATCTTATAATAAATTGGGTATAAGATACTGGTGCTGTGCAAAAAGCAGTTTTCAAATTACGGTTTTTGAAAACTATCTGAAATTTAAATATGACTATCGGAGTCAATTCCTCTGCTAAAAAATTTTATTAAAAAAAAAATATATATAGATAGTAATTGTTATTGGAATAGAATCATGATAAAATGAAACTGTTAAATTTTTAAAGATCTTAAAATATTTTCTTTTGAATTCATTTATATTGTAGAAATCGTTTTCGAGAACAGTTATATTTTAGCCCTTAACGATAACTCGAACTAGGGTTCGCACAAGCTGGGGATCAATAAAAGCGTAAGATAGTCAAAAAAAAAAAACCAAACCAAATCTAAAGACTAAAATTTTTTTTCTCCAGCTTATACGAAATGCCCATAAAAGTTGTGAATACAGCTTCACCAGCTGAACTTATTAAAAAATGTTTGCATTTTCCATATCTGATTTTAATTTTGATTTTAATAAACTGCAAGAAATCTAACCTATTTTTACTGTCCCATTAATATTGTTGAGTTAGTAAAATTTTGTCACAGACATTTTTACTTTTTGTGCTAATTTTCGGAATAATACTATTTAAAAGAAATTAAAAATTCTCAATTTGGACCATTTTCCAACAAACCATAGGCAAAAATCAAAATGCTTAGTACTCAAAATTGATTTGTAAAAAAAAAATTAAATAAACTCTTCTCATCTCTCTTATGGTCATTTAAAAACAGGCATATTCACAAATAGTCTTAAAAGAAAACGGATTTGCTTAAAAATTTTCATATCCTTTCTTTCAGTTATTACTGGTATCTACTTATAGATTTTTTATCTATGGTAAATCCTAGCTACGGGCCTGCATTATATACATATAAAAAATATATATTTATACAAATTAATGGTTATTGATATTGTTGGCTTATAAGTTTTGTTTGCTGCTACACGTAAACATTGTCGGCATATAAATTTTGACAAAACTTTATTGTATAGCCATGTTGTGCTTAAGTGCTTAAGACTATTATCCAAAGACGCAAATTCATTAAATACTATTCTAGCATACTTTTGGGAGCAGCTTTAATTTGATCCCACACGAACTGTACACAGTCTGTTAACTGTTGTGTCTATTTTAACAGTTATATGTTTAGTTTTTGTTGCATATCAATTGGTGTTAAAAGTTTTCTTACATTTATTTACATTTACATTTTCTTGAAATTTTTGTTTTATATATTATTGTTAGTGGTTGTATGATGTGTATAAAATTGGCGTGATCGGGCCGTAAGTACGACTACCTCCCATGTAAAGTTATTTTTTGTACATCAAAACATACAACCAAAATTTCAAAAAAATCGGAAAAAAATGAAAAAAAACTTCCTTATATAACATAACTTTGAAACACCTTGTAAATTGCCTAATTGTGTATTAAGGCAAATTAACAAGAAAATTGTATCTTTATGACGTGACTTACTTTGAATTAGAATATATTTTTTAAACCATATAAAAAAAAATTATTTTTTACTCGAATTAAATCAAATCGAGAATAAGTTAAGATAAAAATTCGTAAATCGTAAGTGATTTGCGTTAAAGGGGGAATACCTTTATAATTTCGGAATAATGCAAAAATTTTTCCATTTTTCGTATGTATAATATGTTAAAAATATACTGTCAAACGGAAAAAGCGAAATAATGAATATTTACATGGTTATGGACAAAAACGTCTCTGAGCCCAAGACAAACATCCTTAACTTGACGATCTTACTCCATTACTTGGCAATGAAATGAGGGAACATCTTCTACCAATTTACACTGATTTGTCTAAAGTTGATTTGTTTGAAAGATACTTAGGTGGCCATACCCAGAATGCCAATGAAAGTTTCGATGCGATAGTTTGGCGAATATGTCCGAAGTATTTCAATTCCGGTTCGAAATGTTTCAAAATTTCAGCTTACATTGCTACTGAAATGTTTAATGAAGGCAACACCTCCATTCTGAAGCTTATGAATGAGCTCTGTATAATTTTTGGCACCTTTTGCAAAGTTATATAATTTGTGCAAGTGCAAAGTGGGTATAATTTTTGGCACTTATTGCTAAGTTTTCGCCGAAGGCAGCGATGATGTACGAGTAGCGAAGTAGAACCGAAAGAGTCTTTCCGAGACAAAAGCAGCTCGTACAGCTCGAATACAGCAGCAGCTAAAAAATAATCAGCTTTTCGAGGTGGCCGAAGGGCCAAATGTATGGACCCGGAATCTTAGATTGACCTGTTAGTTATTTAAACTTGTACCGTATCGAAACTTTAAACGTGATTATCTCGAAACTACATTTTCAAAAAATGCTCGTGCTGTAACTCAAAAAGATAACCGATTGGGCTGACATTTTGACAGGTTTCTCTCTCGATAGTAGCACCGGAAGGATGTAGATACAAGTTTGAAGATATAAAAGTGTTGGAAAAAATAGTCGAAAATCGGGAACTTCGATTAAACAGCCGATATGAATTTTTATTTGTATCTTTTTTTTTATTTTGCAGGTTTATCCTTCCATTTAATATATCAGTACTCGAAAAAAACCTCTTTTGTTTCAGATAAGTGGAAAGATTTTGACTGCTGCAGCACTTTTGGATGCCTCGCAGCAGATGGTATACTGAAAAGATAGAAAAAAAAAATTATCCAGTCATGTTATCAACTTGAAAAAAGTTTATAAAACATGACTAAGTTCGCCCTGTCTAAAGATATCTCCCCCTTAATGATGCCATCCTATATGAACAAAGATGTTTCGGATGGCGTTATCCTCTGATATATTTCTTTTGCGGACTGTACCGAAAGGAAACTGTACTCTTACGTTTGCTCGTAACTAGAGTTTTTTTTTCCGGGATGAACCGGGAAAAATTCCCGGAGAAAATGTACACTTCAGGCAAATTTTGCCCGGGACTCTCGGGGAAATCTGAGAAAAAACAATGTACTAAGTTTTGATTTTGTTCTAGCAATTAACTACAAGGTTATCAACACTACCAATAGTTTTCTAACAATAAGATCAAATCGAACAGAACTTTTGAAAATGCAATTTTGTTTCAAAAACCCGAAATGGTTCTGACCAAACCATAAACTCGTTGGTATCATTAAAATATTATTTTCTAAAAAAACAAAAATAATACTATTCCTTATTGAACACATTTTATCATTTATAAGACACGACTTGAGGGCTTGTGCTTGAGGTGCAGAGGTTCTGTTGAGCAGGTAGGTTTTCGTGAACAGTTCACACTTGTGATGGAAAAATTTATTGAAGTATTTTTTTGTTATTGTTGTCGCCTAGCAAAAGAAAAGATTTCATAAACCAAACATAAAAATGTTGTCAAATTCTTATATGTGCACAGCTGTGTGAAGATTTTTGACTTACGTGTATTTTGTTTTTGGAAAGTGCCCAAGTCCTCAACTGCACCGACAAGTGCACTAAACCCTGAATACCCCTATAATATTCTCATTCTTTAATACAAAATATCTTATAAAAATAAATTTTTTTTGTAAATCTTTTGTTCAATATTAAAGTTAGCTTCAAAGTTTTTTCATGGCATAATAGGATGCAAGAAAAATTATCCCGAGATAATTCCAGCTTTTTGAAAATTTACGCTTATACAAAAGTTATTTAGGTTTTTTTAAAAAAATAGCACTTTTCGCATATAACTAAGTACTGACATGTACCGATGCAACTCGGCATGGGTTCCCGTGGTCCTAGGTACACACAATTTTTTTTTTCATTTATTTCAATATCATACGAAAAAAAATTGAGAGGGTACCACTTAAAAAAAACAATGCCGACTTTTTTGGGACACCCTAAAATATATAGATAAAATTTGTAAATATTATAGGAAAATTGCGCACATTACTAATACCCACTTACTAATTTTGAGTGACAAAATCCATTAATTAACATAAAAAGCTCAGTTTTTCATAATTCTATATGCTTTGTTTTCAAGGTGTATAAGTGATTTCTTTTTCATATCGTTCTTTGTTTAATTATTCTGTTTATTGTGTTTAATTTTAAGCAAAGGTAATTTAAAAGACGATTTTCGTATTTGGTGATCCAAAAGCATTAAGAAATGTTAGCAAACAGGCAAATAAGAGAAGATTTGTAAATAAGAGAAGTTTCAGTTACAAAAGCTCTGGTAGAGGGCCAAAAGTTATATGGAATTAAAAAATGGTTAGCCTGTTATGAAACTATTTAAAAATACGCATCTTTTATTTTCTCTTGTGTTTCGAAAAAACAGAAAAAAACATCCATATTGCATCGGCTCTGCCTAAGGAACACGCTAAGATTTATAATAACTTCTAAATTTAATAAATCAATATCTGCAATTTTACTATGCACACGCATTCTTTTAATTTCTGCGAACATTATTTTTTACACAGATCGCGAACAACACGCAGCCGATTAAAGCCGATTTAAAAAATTAAAGTGATAAAATGCCATATTATTAATGTTTTAATCAAAATATGCAATCATCTTTAAACTTATTAAGTATGTTTAATAACAATAAAAACACTTTCTTTTTTTGCCATTTTACCATCAAATTTTTAAAAAAATTTAAATTTGCATTGTTTTTTTTTTAAATTGGTATTAATATTTTTTAAGGCGGTCTTCTCATTCAAAACCCGTTTTTTGGACCCTTTTTAAAAAAATTCTTATTTGAAAACGCAAAGAATAATTGAAAACTTTTTTTATGTATTGTATTACAAAAGGTTCAAAGTAAATAAAAAATTTTTTTGCCTCGATACGTGGGCTGTTCAAAAAGTAATGAGACTTCAAAGTTGGTGGTGAAAAAAAAAAATGTCGTCACGGCGGCCACGATTCCGGGTCTCCGGAGCGTCTGAAATGAAAAAAAAAACGGGGTTATAATCAGTATAGATGTAATTCTCGGGTGAATCTCAAGCTTAATTTTGTGATTTTTTTTGACAAAATGGCGGCCATTCAAAAAAAAAATTTCAATTTCGGGTTTTTTTTTTGTAGTTTAGTGTAAAAAAAAAATAGTAAAAAATTTTTTAAAATTATGGTCGAGGTTCACCCGAGAATGGTGACAATTCTGCGTCGATTCCACTTTGTTTCATGAAAATCGGTTCAGTTGAACTGGAGATATCATGGCCGCCAGTTCGAAAAACGTGGGTTCGAGATAAACGCGTTTAAAGTTTGAAGTAATTTTTTTGGGAAAAAAAAAACAAATCAAAAATGTTTAAATGCAGTTTTAAAGAGCTGACAATTTTTACTTACAAATATTAGTCGGCGATGTCAGCTCCATACAGGCCACCTTCCTCTTTTTCGTAGAAACTGCTTTCTGCTGCCCTCTCTGCTCTGCGAGCCGTTCTGCCAGCTTTTGATGATGCCGCAGCTCGAGTCTCTGATCGGTTCAATCTGTCTTCATTGCGAGATTGTGCGTATTCGTATGCGTTTTTGCCAATCGCAATACCCATCAAACCCATAATTTTAAGTATGGGTATAAAACCGTCGTTGAAGAGGCACGTTGCAATGAAATTGGCCACTTCGATGGTGCGTGCGCCTGAGTTGATGTGATTGGGCGAAAGTGACCAAAGAACAGAATTGTAGGACTCATTGGAATTCTGAGTTTCTGAGGTGACGGCTGAACAGAAAAATAAATGCAATTGAAAAAACTTTCTGTGTCAGGTGGGAATTGAACCAGAGTTCTCTGGCGTATGGGCCACACACTCTACCCACAACGTCACGGCCGCCACATCTGAAATGTTGCACTATCATCTGAAAAAATCGGAAAAAATATAAAATACTTTACTTAAAACTTATTGTTGAATAGTAAGAGAACATTTTTTGTTGAAAGAAAATAGGTGACCAAGATCAAACCAATTTTCGTATTCTTCAAATAATTAAACCTGAGACTCTAAAAACAAACTGAGCAAAATAACAATTTTTCCTTTGATCTGTCTCAGTTTTTGAGATATTAAACTGAAATTTCGTGATTCTTCAATCCCTTAACATCACCCTTCATAATTTTTTGCGCGTGCATGTATCAGAAATACTTTTTGATTTTAATACAACATTTAACTTTTCTACTATACATGTCAATATTAGTTAAATACTGAACTAAACCAAATTTCAAGAACTTTCTTATATACGTAATACATTTCTATTTCGATTCGTGCTTAACTCAATTGAATCAATTGGCAATAGCCCTTATTGCCTAGTTTAATTGATATCCATAAAGCCCATTTTTATACCCTAACGCGTACTGCGTATGGGGTATATTAACTTTGTCATTTCGTTTGTAATGCCAAGAAGGAGGCGTGGCAGAAAAATATAAATATTTTTGATCAGCATCAGCATCGTGTGTTCGTCTGTATGTCCGTCTGTCGACACGATTACAGCCGTAGTTTTAAAGCTACCGCGATATATAAATCAAAATATAAGTTTATTTTTAATAAAGGAAGATCAAGTTCGAAAATGGGCCAAATCGGATGAAAACAACGCCTACCTCCCATACAAAGTGACTTTATTTTAACCGTAAAATCTTTTTTAAATCCACAAAAATTAAAGAAATGCCTTGCAATTTAGCACGTATGCTTTGAGTCCTTGCTCTGAAATTGGGAAAAATCTAATGAAAACCACGCCTACCTCCGATACAAATTGTCTTTATTTTAAATTTAAAATCTCTTAAAAATCCACAAAAATTAAAGAAATGTCTTAAAATTTGCACATAAACTTTTATATTTAATATAAGCCATATCTATCAGATATGGCAAAATCGAATGAAGACCACGCCCACTTCCCATGCAAAGTGGATTTATTTTTAACGTAAAATCTCTTAAAAAGCTGCTCAAATTAAAGAAAGATCTTGAAATTTCCACATAGGCTTTGATGTTTAATGTTGACCATGACATATGTTTAATGATTTTTGACAAAATGGGATGAAAACCACGCCTACCTCAAATTGACTTTATTTAAAACGTAAAATCGCTTAAAAATCCACAAAAATTAAAGAAATGTCTTCAAATTTTGCACATGAGCTTTGATATATAGTATGAACCACCTCTGTGATATTTGGCAAAATCGGATGAAAACCACGTCTGCCTCCCATACAAAGTGACGTCATCAAAATAGAAAAACTTTATTTTTCCAAGCTCCACCCACATCGTTTATCTAGCACATACTAAATTTTGCACATATATTCTATATACACATATGGTGTAATATGAAGTCCTTAGACTTGGAAAGTGGGCGGGGCATCTTACTTTAAATCGAACTTTTTCAACACCGTGTGTCAGACATCAACAAAATTTTGCACATATTATCCTTGGTAATTTGAGCAATCTTACGAGTAAGTTTTTAAAACTGGGCAGTACTAGATAGGGGGCGTGGCACTTTAGTTGTAAGCAAGCTCTATCTTCGCCGTTTGTCCGATTTCAACCAAATTTGTTACATATATTCTTGAGCATAATGAGAGGTTTTAAGCCTACAAAAGTGGGTGGGGTTGGACAAGGGGCGTGTCAATTTAACTCTAATTGAACTCACTCTACACCGTTTGTCTGACTTAAACCAAATTTTGCATTATATTTGGCATTAGGATCAGTCTAGTTTATTTACTTTATAAAAGTTGTCGGTACTATACAGGGGGCGTGGTAATTTATTTTTAATCTATTTCCATATACACCGTTCTCCGATGTCAACCAAATTTTACACATATATTCTTTAGTATAATTAGAAGTTATAAGCTCACAAAGGTGGGTGGAATTGGACAAGGGGCGTGTCACTTTTAATTCTAATCGAACTCCTTCTACACCGTTTTTCTGATTTCAAACAAATTTTGCAAATACATTCTTTGGAATAATGAGCAGTGAGTAATCTAAAAATTAGACAGGGGCGTGCCACTTAAATATAAATCAAACTCCTTCTATAGCCTTTGTCCAACTTCTTCTAAATTTTCCATATACTTTGGAATAATAAGCAGTCAGAAGTCTAGAAAATTCGCTCGAATTGAACGGGGCGTGGCACTATAATTTTAAACGAAATTGTTTTAAGCTGTCGGTATGAATTACCACATGCCAATCAGATTTTCACATATATTCTTTAGCAGTCTACAAATTACTCTATGGGGCAGCTAAGGGTAGTAAATTAATAAGGGTAGTAAAGTACTTTGGAATAATAAGCAGTCAGAAGTCTAGAAAATTCGCTCGAATTGAACGGGGCGTGGCACTATAATTTTAAACGAAATTGTTTTAAGCTGTCGGTATGAATTACCACATGCCAATCAGATTTTCACATATATTCTTTAGCAGTCTACAAATTACTCTATGGGGCAGCTAAGGGTAGTAAATTTTTGCAGATAATATATAAACATTTTATAGTCGGCTAAAGACTTCGAATATACCTTACTACGGCTGCGGGGGGGTATTTTAGCTTCGGTACCCTGCCGAAGCTCCATTCCTTTACAAGTTTTAAAACAAATTTGTTTAATTTCAATTAAATTTTAGTTAATTTTAATCGTTTTTCTTTCGTTGCAGAAATCATTGGAAGCAAAGTAAAGTATCTTGCACTTTGTATTATCTGCATTTTTTTAAATCGTTTGTGTTCACTTTCTGCACTTCTCTGCTTACAATTCTGTGGCTATAAGCAATAATCGCTTAAGTTAACTTAAGACCGATCTGAGCTATTCATGTAACTCTGAGCTATTGATGTTCTCTGAGAATATATCTATATACACACAAAATTTGCAGCTTTTATCGTGATTCTAGTCAAAGTTATGAAATAAAAACAAAAAAATCGCTCATACAACTTATATGGCGATTAAAAACTTTGAAGGTAGATTTCTCCAAACACAGAAATCAGACTTAAGCTGTTATTGCTTAAGGACACAGAATTTTTTGTCTCCTTTTTCATATAAAACTACTTAAAAGTTCAGAACAAAGCAAATTAAACCACGTTATTAATTTTGGCTGTTTTCAGCATTGAAATTAATTTTTATTAAATACATTTAAATAAAAAAAAAACAAAGAAAATAAATACATTGAATTAGCACATTTTTCTAGCATTTCTTACAATTTATTCCTTCAACTTTGATTTAATCAAAGAACATAATAAAGGTTAATTAATCTTAGAACTACAAATAAATAAATTAGTTAGTTCACTTAAAATTAATTTGTTCTTTTTTCTTGTTTTGTTCAAAGAATAATAAATACAAGTTATAGAAACGAAAATAGTAGCTGTTTAAGAAAAATAAAGTTTTAGAAAAGTTAGCAAAGACGGAAAAGTCAGAGCATATGAATAAATAAGCAATTACCTCAAATAACTGCAGAAAAGTTCAATGGAATTGATAGAAACAAAATTGAGGTGAATTAAGAAAATAAGTTCAGAAAAAGATAGGAAAAGCACTCGAGATGAAAGCAAGATAGTTCATTAAAGTTCACGATAGCAATCAGAATATAGATGAAGATGAAATAAAAAAGTGCAAAGATAGAATAATTACGAATACTGTTTGAAGAGATGGCAGGAAGAAGCTGTTGCAATAAGCAACTGTAAATGCAATCAACACATAAATTAAAAAATAAGAAAACACAAAACTGTATAAAAATTACTAATAATAATGTTAATAAGTATAGAAATAACTGTAGAAATTATTGCTAAGATTAACAGAGCAACTGTACCATAAAACAATCGAATAGAATAGATAGCAAAAATGTTAAACACAGTGAAAAAGACTAAAAAACAACAACTTAGAAGAATATAATTACAAAATGATTCAACAATGATTCTATTACATAATTTGAAGCATTAAAGATTTTAATCTCCCAATATTTGTTCGTTTCGTATCGTTTTTGTGCTCCCCCTCAAATTTTATTGCTTTTGGTGATCCGCATTATGACTTTTGAACCTGTGGCTGCGTTTTCAGTAACGGCATCTGTTGCTGCTGTTTTCGACTATAGCCCCGATATACCAAGTCCTGCGCTTCATTTATGGAACGTCTATCCCAACCACCTCCGCCGCCACCTCCACCACCAGCTGACCAGCCACCGCCACCGCCGCCGCCACCCGATGACCAACCCGAGCTACCACCACTTGAACCACCGCCGCCTCCCGACATCAGTTTCTTTAGTCCCATGATACCAGCTAGCAACAGTGCAATCTTCGATATGATTAAAGCCTTGCCCGCCAGCATATAGAGAGCACCCATTGCGATCGGTATCATGCCCATCATTTTCATGGCCATGCCCATCATCATCATGCTCATCATTTTCTTCATTTTACCACGTCCTGCAAGAAAGAGAACAAAAAAACAAAATATTATTAGTTACAAATACAGTGAAGATTATTAGGGTTCACGAGGGCTTTTCGGTATTTCCCACGCCCTTAGGGTTCAAAACGAAAGATTTTTTTTTCTTTTTAGAAAAAGTGGAGTCATTCTTGTTAAGGCTCAGAATGCTGTCAGAACGCTAGGTAGTAAGCTGTTGAAGGAAAAAATTTGTTCAGTGTAGTTGTTTAAGTTCACAACCATGTGTGGAGAGTTAAAATGTCAGAATTTCGCTGACATTTATATGAACGTACATTTAATTGCCGCGGATTTTTGACATTCGACAATAAAAAAAGCCGTAAGTGTGTGTTGGTGTTGAATTTGTTATTAAACAATTTTTTTTAGTTTATTAAGTGCTATTTCTCCACTCAAAAAATTTTGACTCTACACCAAAATTTCACGTGTACAATTATATGCCCAAATATTTTCGTTCCTACAGCATATTAAGCTCTACTTGAAGACGCAAAATTTATTATTATCAATACAAATTTAAAAAAATTCGCTTGAGCAATGAACAATTGTTTGGCTAAAGAAAAGTTTAACTTTGCTTATAAAACTAATTTAATTTAAATTAATCAAAAGAGTTTCTATATTATAGTACCATAATCGACTATGGCTTTGAGTGCTCAATAAGTCATATACGAAAAAAAATATATAAGGAATTTTATTTATGCAAGCTGATCAACTTAATCTAACGGGGGTTTTTTTTTCTCTCTCTCTCTCTCTCTTTTTCTTGTTTTGGTGTTCCAAAGATATTCAATCGTGGTGGGCGTAATCCGCCCACCTAAATTACGTAATATAAAGAACACGTCAAAAAAATAAGACAGGAAAAAATAAAGATAAAGAAAATTATAATTAACATGGATTGTAATTATAATGCTTTAAATACTTCCATGGAATATAATTTTATACATTGTAGAATACTAGGTTGACTTTTGTTTGCAACTTGCAAGCTTTTAGGACTCTAATAAGAACAGGACTGCTTCTTAACCAGTGTCCAACTGGAACCAAAATTTGGCCGGAACCGAAAACGAAATTCGACTCTTTTTGTAATATTCGGCCGAAACCGGAAATGCATATTTATATGAAACTAAAATTTTTTCCAAATAACTTTTTTTATTAAAATAAATCAGGACACATAACTTTTCATACTTTTATTTTTACTTTAAAATAAATATTAACTCAATTTTTCCAATAATTTTTTGTGAACATAAGAAAATTTTTCATGAGATTTTGATGTTTCAGTTTCGTATTCAGCCATATTGAGTCCGAAGAGCAGTAAAAAGGACAAAACGAACATTTGACTACTCTACTACCACTACCACTACCACTACTCTTAACTCTCCAACACATATTCAAAAATTTGGTCCGGTGCTAAAGGTGTGGTTTCAGAATTAAGGCTTAAAATCACATAAAATCTAAATATTTGACTTGTTCAAAAGGAGATTTATGAGTTGATAAAATATTTTTAGCAAGACTTAATACAGTATTGCTATCGGTAATTTGATTATTTTTTAGTCATGGTCTGAAAGTTTCACTAGATCAATAAAAACATGTTAAAAATTTTTAACTGATATTTTTAAATTAAATATTAAAACGTAAATAAAATTCAACTGAGTAATTTCAAAAAATTAAATATAATTTTATTTTTGTATTTTAAAAGTAAAAATGTTCAATAACTATTTTTTTGATAATAATTTAAAATTTGTATCACATTTCTTAAAGTTTTGAAGACAATAAAACATAATTTTAAAAATTTCAAAATTCAAGAAAATTCAAAAAGCCATTGTTTCGATAGTATCGTAAATAGAAACGTAGAATTTTGCGTTTGATATATTCGGTGATAAATTTTTTGTTCTTGTTAATTTTTATATTGGTTAAAATAAAATGTAAGTCCATGCTCTGTGTAATAAATGGAAATATGTATTTCGGAAAAATATGAATTTATTATTTTTCCTGCAGTAAAGCACTTAAATAATTTTATTTTTCTTGTTCATTTACATGCTGATTAAAAAATGGAAATAAATATTTCGGAGAAATATAAATTTATTATTGTTAAAATATAAATTTATTATTAATGGCTCTGTAGTTATATACATACATCTGTAGTATTTATTGAACTTATCTTGCTGAAGACTCATAGCTTCATTTTGTATTCCTATGGGGGTGTTCCTACGTCAGTCAAATGATTGAATCAATCAAAATTTGTTGTTGCTTTCCTATGTAAAAAAAAAAATGAACTTTATCTCAGAGCGAAAATGAACTCCTAAATCTTCTCTCGTCAGTTATTTTACTTGTCTGCTTTTTAGTAGGCAATTAAATCAAGAAAAGTAGTTAACTGCAACCAAAGGTAGTTTTTTGAAGTGAAAAAGAGGTGCAGTTTCTTCAGTTCCTGCCATAATTTCATTAATTCTATTGTTTTTTTATGACTTGCATCCGATGGTCATTCAAATAGGTATAATTTCCGGCGTATTGATTTCTGAATGTGATCAATTTTATTCCTAAATGATCAACTATATTTCCGCTATTGTTTTCCATTTTGTAAAATTATTATGCACACAAAACAACTTAATAAAAGAAACCCCCATTCACAAAATAGTAGGTAGCAGAAAAGTAACAAATGCCTGCGTCGGAGCTTCAATCAAAAAATCGTGTGTGAGCAAGCGTCAATCAAAATTTTCAGAGAGAGTTAAAGAGAGTAAAAAATCACGATATACTCAATCATTTCACTGATGTGTGCACACCTACTACGGTCATATGATCCTCGGTCACGTCAGTTTTTACGCTCATTTTGGATTTGATTCACTCTATGACCAAAGTGTGTTATGGTGGCGGTCATTTGATCCCTGATCACTACTACACTTTTCGCTACTTTTAGTACTTTATTCAAAAAGTATCATTTATGTTAATAAAAAATTGTTAATCTACCACTTTTTCGCGCGCATTATACGTATTCAAAAAGTTTTAACGAATTTTTAGAAGTCGAAATGGAAAATATTGATTAAGGACTGCAGGCGTTAAAATTTGGCATCGCCTATTCCAAGAACATTATATTTTGGCAAGATAGGTACAGGAACATCATTAAAAAATGTTTGAAAATATATTTATTGACGCAAAATAAAAAACGCAACCGCAAAAGCAGATCATGTTAATTAATTTATTATGATAAAATTATGCGTTATTAATAAATTCATTACTTACGCTATCCTTTTTGTTTTCGCCACTTTCAATAAATGCAGTCAAACAAAAATTTCATAAATTGCACAAATAAACATGGCTAGCGTAGTGTTGCTTTGCGCAAGTTTTATTTATGATTTCCTACATTTCTCATAAAAAGTGTACTATTTTCATACAAATCAAGGAATGTCGTGAATAATTTACCAACGCAACACTGCTGTGATCCCGTGATTTGGCAAAGACAGCCGAATCATTTGGTGACCATTGGGTCAAAATTTATTCCCTCACTCACTCTCTCAAATTTCCCATTTACATGCAAACAACAACAATGCGTGACCGTGACGTGCCCATGACCGCCAGCATAACATAGCCCTATCCGATCAATAGTTTCGTTCAAAACAGTGTTCGTTCGTGTTTTTGAAATTTGTAATTAAAGCAGAATGAACAACGATAACAGCTGATCCGCCTGCGAACGATGCCGTAGTACAGTTACAATATGTATTTCTAACGAGCACTGAAACCACGGATTCGTGTACATCCTATCATAAATGTAATCATACATTTTATTTTGATATGTCAGAAGCAATCACTGAATCACTAAAAACAATAATAATGAACAACAAATCCGCAAACCACTTAATTGCTCAAAGTATTGTATATTTACTGAATACACAAACCGAACAAAAGCACTGCCAACAAATAAGAAACAAAGCAACATATTTGCAAAATCTTTGAAGTAAGTTGACAAAATACGGAAAACTTTGCTAGTGTTTGATATGGCAGCGCCACATTTGACAACCGCTTGTGTATAACAGTTTGAGTGTACATATCAAACAAAAGCTTGTTGAATGAGCTAACGATAAGCTTCGTTCGAAATATATACTTCAGTTTGAATTCAATATCGTTCGTATAGTGATCGTTCGTTGAATGCTACGTTAGGAATACAAAATGAGGCTATAACAACCCTGTAGGAAAATCAACTAATTTAAAAGTAGTTGATAAAGTAGTTTTTTGTCAACCACAACTAGTTGAAATTCTGACTTTTTTCCATAGAACGAACTAACTTATTTTGTATGGTGATGTCCGCTAAATAAGTCAATTGACTTTCGTCTGCATATATTTTCAACTACTTGTTAAATTAGTTACATTTAAATTATTTTTTTAATTGCTTTGAAATAACCAATTGAAAACTATTACTGATGGCCTGAAGTTAATAATATTTGATGAAATAACATGGTTAAATATATATAAACTTGTAATCTAATAAAAATTTGCAATTTAAACATGTCAACATCAGAGTAGTTGCCGCCTTAATATAATTAAAAGTAGTTCATATACTGGTTTATTTTAAATTAGTTTTTTAATTAGTTGTTTTTAAAAACAAGTTAGTTTGTTCCTATAGGGAAACGACAAAAACAAAAGCAACTGATATGCATATAAATTTAAATTTTACATACATATTATGAAGCATGATTTTTCTCATACGAAAATGTAAATTTACCTTCTTAGATTTTGCTATTTTGGAACTTAACTAAAAAGTGACAAAACCCAAAGTTTTTTGTACGATGAATATTAAAAGCTTTAGGTTTACCCCAAAAAGTGATCTAACACATTACATGTGCTTGAAAAGAATTAACGATAATAACCTCTAAACAAACCGTCTCGTAAGACGTAATTCTATATCAAAAATAATAAGTAATTAATACGTATTAAATAACTACTTTATTTTTCCAAATAAAAGAAAATTTAAATAAATCCAATACTTTAAATAAAAAAATTAAAATTATATTTCCAATGTGATGTATATGAAAGTTATTTAAACTCCCTGTTATTTTCATAATATAACGAGTGTGAATTTAAGTGTGTTACACAAAACTACTTATAAAAATATTGTACATGGGGCCATACACAACTTAAGACTGATACATGAAAAACAAAACATTAGTGGTATTCAATTAACGCCGTATTTGTGGTGTAAATAGCGTATGTGCCGTAAGTTCATACAACTTACCACACATATGCAGTTTACATCACAAATACGTCGTTCATTGAATACCACTATTATTTGTCACAATGCAAATTCTTACGTTGTTCTTTTAAATTACTTTCTAATCTAAGGCTTTGAATATTGTTAATTTTTTTTTTTATGTATATATAGTTATATACATAAAATTTGAATCCTATTTGAGTTAAAAATTAAAAATAGTTTTTTCTATAAATTCTTCACACATCTAACTTTGTAAGGAAACTAGTAAGGAATGGAATTTCGGCAGGGTACCGAAGCTAAAATACCCTCCGCGGCCATATTGAAGTATACTCGAAGTTTTTTGCCACAACATACACGATGACATTCAGTTTTATGTATTAACGAAAGTTTTCCTATTTTGACGACGTCACTTTGTATTGGAAGTAGGCGTGGTTTCGATCCGATTTTGCCATATATCATAGAGAGGTTCATATTATATATCAAAGCTAAAGTGCAAAATTTTAAGGCATTTCAATAATTTTTGAGGATTTTTAAGAGATTTAACGTTTAAAATAAATCCAATTTGTATGGGAGGTTGGCGTGGTTTTAATTCGATTTTGCCAAATATCATAGTGGTGGTCTATGTTATATATCAAAGCCCATATGCAAAATTTCAAGATATTTCTTTAATTTGAGAAGATTTTTATGAGATTTTACTTTTAAAATAAAGACACTTTGTATTGGAGGTAGGCGTGGTTTTCATCCGATTTTTCCAAATTTTATAGCCAAAATTAAGACTCGCCTGCAAAGCTCACCTGCAAAATTTCAAAGCATTTCTTTAATTTTTGTGGATCTTAAAGACATTTACCGTTAATATAAAGTCACTTTGTATTTTGTGTTTGTACCTTTGGGAGGTAGTCGTGGTTTTCATCCGATTTGGCACATTTTCGAACTTGATCTTCCTTTTTTAAAAATAGCTTTAAAATTGCGGCTGTAATCGTGTCGACAGACGGACAGACAGACGGACACACGGAAATCGACTCAGTAGATGATGCTGATCAAACCTGCCATGCCTCCTTCTTGGCATTACAAACGGAATGACAAAGTTAATATACCCCTTACGCAGTACGCGTTTTGGTATAAATATTAATAAAAGCCCGTCCTACGATGGGTTGGAAGCATTTACACTTAAATTGTTATTATTTTTTTCCATTATTACGTTGATTTTACAACATACTGTTTTGAAAATTGTTCAGCCTGAAAGTATGCACATACATACATAAAAAGCAAGCATGTCACTGATAAGTACCAAATGAATTTTCTGTACATACTTTCAGGCCGAACATTTTTCAGGACAGTGCATGTTGGGAAGAAACTGTAATAATCACAAAAAATAATTACAATTTGAGGGATATTATGTGCCGGGCATTGTGATTGCCTTTTAAACATTAAGATTATTGTTATTCAGTAATTTAAAAGTATTGTTTTTTTTTTTTACAATATAATTTGAAATTATTGGTAGTTCTTGAAAATCGATTTACAAGAGTTTGTTGGTACTACAAACTATTGTGCGTTTAGCGGTGGAGGTACCATTTGTGTAGGAAATAGGTCAGAAAGGAACTTATTTGTACTGAGCTTGTTTTCGTAGCATTTAGAAAAAAAAATTAAATATAGGATGGAAAATCCATAATTGTTCATTTGAATATTTCAAATCGTCTCGATTTTTGTGCCAATTTCAAAATAAAATTGAGTTTTTGGTTGCATATCTTATTTTGCCTAAATTTTTTTCTTAATTTATTTCTTAGCTCTTTAAGCAGTGTTTCTAAGAAAAGAATAGAAATCAGCAATATTTGATGTCCAAAAAAGTTAAAAAGCAAAATGTAAGATCCGTAATAAAAAGTTGTTTTTTTTTACATCTATCTAGTTATCGGATAATGTGCTATGAAAGATACTTTTACGAAAAGCAATATGAAATTAGGTCTTGTATTGGAAACTGAAAAGTCATAAAGTTACCTTTTTGTCACCTGCTAATTGTGATTTAAAATGCTTAAGGAAATTAAGAGCGATATAATGTTCCTTAAATGGAAGAGAATGACAAATTCATATGATATGTTTTTCCCATGATATAATAATTTACAAGCTACGAGTGACAGTTTTTTGTCGACCAGCATTTGTCAACAACGTATAGAGAAATGGAAAATGAATAAGCAGCAAAACAAATGAAAAATTCAACTTTATATTAATTTTGACAAGTGTTGGTCAACGCTCTGAAAAAATAGCCAGTTGTCAAGGCTACCTACTACTTGTATATTATTATATCATGGTTTTTCCTAATAATTTGTGTTGATTGTTACTGTTTATTGAAAACCAGTATCAACTTTTTTGAAATATGAAGTTTTTTATGAACTTTTTTTAACTTTTATATAACAATTATATATTTTAAAATTTAAATTATGGCTTCATTCTGTATTCCTATCCGAACACTCGTTTCGTTTAAAACACTGCTCGTTCGTGTTTTTGAATTATATATTTCGAACAGAATCTTCTAACGATAACAGCTGATCAGCTGACGAGCGATGATGTAAAACACAGAAATATGTGAAATCTGTATCTCTATCAGTCAATCAAATCACGAGAAGAACCGTCAAAACCAAACGAACATATTCAGGTTATCGTTGTTTTATGCTCGTTGATAAATGTTTTGTTGAAAATGGTTAAAACAACAAAAAAAGGTAGCTGCCGTTGGCTCGATAAAGTTAAAGCGCTCTGTGTGGTGGCTAAAACCTGTAAAGCACTTGAAAATATTTATATGTACTGACTCAGCGTCTGCTAGCTCCAGAATGTTCGCGCTATTTCGCAGTCTTTGCATTGCACCCTTAACTCACTTGCAACAGCCTGGTCAAAATCTAAAATTGCAATCGCTGCATACATTTCACAAAATACTTAAATTTTTAACGAAACACAAAATTATGTTGATTTCCAATTTAATTTATTGTAAAATACAAATCAAGTATAAACAATAACAGCTGTCTTTAATGATAGGCAAACTGAGCAAAGGCATTGCTTACAACCAAGAAACAAAGGCAAAAGTTTAAGAAATCTTTGAAAAAATAGATCAAATTCAGAAAACTTCTGAAATGTCTGTGATCCTGCAATGCTAAATTTGACAACTGTTTGTATAAAACAGCTTGAATAAACGTAAGAAGCGAAAGCTTACCGTAAGGGTTGGCGAGCAAGTTTGTTAGAGACACAGATTTAAATTAGATTTCAATCGTTCGTTCGGTCGCTCGTTAGAAATAGGAAATGATGCCGTAAAAAAAAAATGTAATCATCTACAAAGTAACCGCAGCTTATACTTATCAGAATTGCTATAAAACATTATATTTTATGCCTAAAATCTTGAAATTTATACAACGCTTGATGTTTTTTAACCTACAAGTCTTCCAATAAATTTAATGAGTTTTATTAGGCAAAATTACTGTCAAAGCAGTCGAAGTTAAGCTTCTTTTCATCAGAAAATATTATCTTAAGGTGTAATATACGTGTAACAGCCAAATAAAAGCAGTTTTTTTCAAAAAATCTTTTTAGATACAAGGAGTTATTATTTTTTCAAATTTATACAGTTTATTGTACATAAAAAGTACTTTATAAAAATAATTTTTTTTTTAAATAATTTTCAGGCGTTTATATAGAGGGCGCTGAAAATGGCATTAAAAAAAGGACATCCAAAACAGTTCGATGAATATGGCCTTTCACATCTTTCTGACACAAAGAAATCAAATGTCATTTTAAAGTACAGATCACTAATTAAGCATTCCCGCTACGCACGACTCCCGGGAGGCTTTTTTTAAATTATGGCTAAAATTAAGGTAAAAAGTTAAAAATTGAGAGAGATTTTTGCGCGCCTTTTAGTCGTAAAAAAAAAAAAAAACGAAAAAACAGTAGGTACTTCAATTTAAGGATACTAAAAGGACAAAATTACAAACCAAATGCAATAAGATTCATTTAAATTGAACCAACAGATTTTGAGTTATCTATCGAACCGTTTTAAAAAAACTAGTTTCGAGGAAATCGCGTTAAAAGGTTTTTTTTTCGAAATTTTGCATATATTTTAAAAATTATCGGTTGATAATCCTACTATAATTTAATCTGCAATGCCAGGCATTGATTTAAAAACATGTATGTATATTCTAGAAACTATAAAGAACACATTAAGCAAACAAAAAATTTTTTTTTAAAAAATTTACACGTAAATTAATCTTAAAAAAAATTTCGAGAAATCATCAATGTGCAAAAAGCTACACTTTTTACGAAAACATTACCTGGTTTCAATTCATTTCATTTCATTTTAGAAAACCGAAAGGTCCCGGAATTTTTTAACATATGGTGAATTGTACTTCAAGAAGCATTCAAGTCGAATTTCATAATTACCAAGAATTTTTTTGCGTCCATGTTGATTGTTTTTCGAACAATAAGTTTCCTTATCTTTTACAAAATTTCGTACTACTCTATCACTTAGTTTTCGAAAAGAATTTTTTCTGAAAAAAAAAAATACTTTGATTTGACCTTTTCACCACGTTGCATTTTGCAAACGACTAAAGAAAATGATTTATTTTTTCTGATTTATTGGAAAATTCCATGTGCGTTTTTAGTTTTGCAACAGCGATATTTTCGTCTATTCCTTTTTCTATTTTAATGTTGTTGTTGTTGTTGCTGTTTGTTATATACAAAAATTAGTTTGCACATTTGTCTAACGGTAGAAGTAGAAAAATGTTCTCATGCACACAACAAAAGATATTGGTAAAAATCAAGTGCGTTTATAATTTTGGCACGGAGTGTGTATATTTATAATTAATTTAAAAATGTTCAATAATGTTAAAGAGAAGTTCTGCTATCTGTCATACAACGTGAAATGAAGAGAACTTGAGTTTATTAAAGTTCCGATAGATTAAATAAAAATACTAAAAAGATGAAATAAAAGCAACTTGCCAATTTTAAAAACAAATTTTTGATTTTATTTTGACATTCGAGGTCGGTGTGGTGAATCTCCTTACCCTATCGAATTATTGTATCATGGTAGGTATGTAATTATACCCAAAAATATGCTCATGAGCCAAATGATGCAGTTCTCTGATCGAAAATTTATAAAAAGAAAAATTGTTTTATATATTACTTAAAAAATTATTGTTACAAAATCTATTTTTAGTCTATTTTATTTGATTATTTGTTTGAACACTTTAGCTGTAATGTTGTAAAGGGTGATTTTTTAAGAGCTTGATAACTTTTTTTTTAAAAAAAAACGCATAAAATTTGCAAAATCTCATCGGTTCTTTATTTGAAACGTTAGATTGGTCCATGACATTTACTTTTTGAAGATAATTTCATTTAAATGTTGACCGCGGCTGCGTCTTAGGTGGTCCATTCGGATAGTCCAATTTTGGGCAACTTTTTCGAGCATTTCGGCCGGAATAGCCCGAATTTCTTCGGAAATGTAGTCTTCCAAAGCTGGAATAGTTGCTGGCTTATTTCTGTAGACTTTAGACTTGACGTAGCCCCACAAAAAATAGTCTAAAGGCGTCAAATCGCATGATCTTGGTGGCCAACTTACCGGTCCATTTCTTGAGATTAATTGTTCTCCGAAGTTTTCCCTCAAAATGGCCATAGAATCGCGAGCTGTGTGGCATGTAGCGCCATCTTGTTGAAACCACATGTCAACCAAGTTCAGTTCTTCCATTTTTGGCAACAAAAAGTTTGTTAGCATCGAACGATAGCGATCGCCATTCACCGTAACGTTGCGTCCAACAGCATCTTTGAAAAAATACGGTCCAATGATTCCACCAGCGTACAAACCACACCAAACAGTGCATTTTTCGGGATGCATGGCCAGTTCTTGAACGGCTTCTGGTTGCTCTTCACTCCAAATGCGGCAATTTTGCTTATTTACGTAGCCATTCAACCAGAAATGAGCCTCATCGCTGAACAAAATTTGTCGATAAAAAAGCGGATTTTCTGCCAACTTTTCTAGGGCCCATTCACTGAAAATTCGACGTTGTGGCAGATCGTTCGGCTTCAGTTCTTGCACGAGCTGTATTTTATACGGTTTTACACCAAGATCTTTGCGTAAAACCTTCCATGTGGTCGAATAACACAAACCCAATTGCTGCGAACGGCGACGAATCGACATTTCACAGTCTTCAGCAACACTCTCAGAAACAGACGCAATATTCTCTTCTGTACGCACTGTACGCATTCGTGTGGTTGGTTTAATGTCCAATAAAGTAAACTGAGTGCGAAACTTGGTCACAATCGCATTAATTGTTTGCTCACTTGGTCGATTATGTAGACCATAAATCGGACGTAAAGCGCGAAACACATTTCGAACCGAACACTGATTTTGGTAATAAAATTCAATGATTTGCAAGCGTTGCTCGTTAGTAAGTCTATTCATGATGAAATGTCAAAGCATTCTGAGCATCTTTCTCTTTGACACCATGTCTGAAATCCCACGTGATCTGTCAAATACTAATGCATGAAAATCATAACCTCAAAAAAATCACCCTTTATAATCAAGCAAAGCTAAGTAGCGTAAACATCTGCTATGGTGCAAGTATAGCACGTTCTCCTTTAAATAGCGAGAACGTGAGTTCGGAGTTGTAAGTAAAATATTATTTATAATTTAAGAATTTGAAAAATGAAATAAAATATTCAATATTGAATTAGCAAATAAACTGACAATACGAGTTGAAAGAAATGTGCCTATATTATCTAAGATAAAAATATATTTTTTTAATTTTGATGTGAAAAAATTATATAAAACACTTTTTTCAATAATTCGTCATCAGCACAAAATGCAATAAATGAACTATTAAAACCTTACTGCCTTGACCAAGACCTTGAACAGACTCAAAACGATCGTAGCCAGTGAATAGGTTAACATAAGTTTATTGTTAATTTTTAATATTCAACTTATGTTAATATTCCCTCAAATTAGCTTTAGGGGCCAAATATTCTATTAAAAAAGAAAAATTAATAAATTGGCATAAGTGAGAAACAGTAGGTGCTAAAATGTCCATGATTTGCAAGAGCAACTTTTCCGTTATCCAGTTTATAGCTTTACATAACTTGTTAATGTGGTCTTGTTTTCCAGCTTGAGCACTCAATGATGATAAAAACGGCAACATTGCTATTTTCAATTTTATGTTCAAATTTTATTACATAGTTGTTAAAAAGGTTATTATTTGAACGCAATTTATACAAACTTACATTTTTAACAAGAACAATCTCTTTTTTTCCAATCACAAGAATGTTTAACAATAGCTTATAGATTTTTGGTAACAGTTTGCTACAAGGCAACATGTTTTCTTTACATCATGTTTGTTTTTCAAGTTGGGCTACTTTTTTCGCAAGCAAAGAAAGTGTATTAGCTCCAAATGCTGTTTGACTAAATATCACCAAATGTCAACGATTTAGAGGTAGTTGTATCTTGAGTTGCCATTCAAGTCTTATCCACTATTCCAGTTATGTATGAAATCAAGTTGTATACACTCATTTGCATATAAAAAATAATGCTTAAAGCCTAATACTTAAAGTTGATTATGGACCAAGCAACATCATCCTGACAAAGTCCATCTGAGCTGTTAATCTTAGCGAAAACTTGTCATTTTACGGTATTGAATAATTTATGTTATGCATGGCCAGCTTGCAGCGACTGTGCATACACATCGTGCTAAACATGAATGGAGCGACCAACATAAGAGCAAGGTTTTTTTAATGGCTTTCAGAAACTATCTCTGGTTCCAGAAGCAGTTTTCTGCGATGTGGGCGAGAATGAGCCATTGAATTTTTAAATAAATCCGACCATTTCTTATCGGGAATGCAATGCATAGTGCAATAACTGTATTTGTTTTACGTATTTGTCTAAGATATATGTATTTCAAATTATAAATTCTTCGTTTTTAAGTCTAAATAAGTTCAGTCCAAGATCATACAGTACAAGTATGACATTCATGAGCTTAAAAGCGAATTTCGAAAAAAATTGATAAAATCCGTGGAGAATTCGATATGGCAAAGACAACATTGTTGCATATAAATAAGGCACAGATAAATCAAGATGTCGAATTCCAAGTCTCAATGCCATTGCACCAAGGGAGCGAGTTATTACCTGAGGATGTCACAGAGAGGGAAAATAACACTGCAACACCTGCAAGACCAAGTAGCATAAATAAAGTAAAAAAAAAGATACAACAAACATTGTCTGAGATCAATGACCTTTCATTACCAAATATTCCTTTTGTTATGTAAAAAAACCTTTTTAATAACAATTTTTTTAACTTTTAAAACTTAATTTCAGCCTCTGTTACTGAGGCTGATATTACTTGGACTGCAAATAGCTGTATGTTACTAGAAACGAATTTGACGAAAAAGCCATTCCGGTCATTAACCCTACAACCAGCAATGCTGTTCTGAGGTAGCCATCGTTTTCTCAATGTAATTTTGACGTTTTAATTTTTTAGAGTTTGAAATTTTTTGGCAACTCAAAATAATTAAGCAAACTACAATAATTGCGTCAGTTTTATTGTTCAAGCTGTTAATAAATTTTTTACAGCCCTTTAAATGTGATTTTTTATGTTTTTTGACAGATAAATTAGTGCTTTCATCAAGAATTAAAGAGTAGAAAAAAAAAGATATGTCGTGAAGTTTTCGTAAATTTTTATTATCTTTAAATTAAAATTATTTTTTTTTTTTTAATCTAATTCTGAAATTTTGCAGACCACTCTCTAGTGATTTAGAAGTTAAAGGGGTTAAAAAATGGAAAAGAGGATCTGCAAAATTTGTGATTTTTTTAACCCTAAAAGATACACTTAAAAAATACTACGAGAATGCACACCCGTGGTACAAATGTACCCACTAACAATATTTCGCTATTTTCGAGTGTTTTTCAAACATACTTAATTTTTTTTCTTTAATTTATATAGTTAGTTTAAGAATCAACAAGTATTTTAAGGTAGAGTTTGTTAATATTTTATGCCTCCTATCAAAAATAAAAGGCAAAATATGTCGATTCAGCAAAGACTCCATATATGCTGGTTCGAGCATAAAACCAATATGCTTACAACATTCAACAAATACTACTATGTGTTTTTTCTTAAAAAACTATCAATAATTCTGTCAAGATAAAGCTTCTTTATCATTAATTAATCAAAGCAACTATTTATTAGTAAAATTAAAAAAAAATATATATAAAAAATTTTTTAATTTCACAATAAACCACTTTGTTTCAGCACACGGGTACAAACGTACCCCGGGTGTGCAAGGTCGTAGGTGTCAAATTTGGAAGCTTATAGCTCCTCAACCATTGGCCACAGGAAAATAAACTAAGATTAAAATGACGTATAGTTATGTCTTCTTCCAAGATCAGCAGTTTCAATATGCTTTAAGAATTGATTAAAAAGATACAGCAGTTTAAAGTTGCAAATAGGTATGTTTGTACACGTGTGTGTATTTGAGGGTTAATTATTCTCCTACAAAACAAAGCAAACCAATTGAGAGCGGCCTGACACTTCTTACCAGGGAACGAAAATAGACGCTAAACGTAGCATATGTTAGGGTACTGTATCATTCACTTAGAGAACAGTACGTTAACCTTGTGTAGCATTGGTGACTTCAGTCATTATTCTGTAGCATTATAGTTTATGTGCTTGAACGCAGACCCAAACAATATCAGTTATTATCATTTCATTGCGTAGTTACATTAAAAGAGTCGTATGTGTTGCGGTTTTTGAGATACAAAGAAAGCAGACAGCTTAAACAATTTAATTTTGGTTGCGAATAATTCATTTAATGTTTCTCACCTACCCCAATCTGCCACCCCTATCTTTAGGTCCCCATACAAAAACTGTCGAATATAGTATATATCGCCCGCAGGTGGACTCCTAGAGGAGTCAAATATATGAGGTATTCCTTCTATTTTTTGCCCCTTTTTTTTGCACACACTAACTCTTACCTGGCACCCTTTTTTGGGTCCCAAATCAAAAAACACAAAAACTATCGAAAAAGCTTATATCTTCCGCAACCGGACTCTTAAAGGGCTCAAATACTTTTCCATCCTATTATTTTCCCCCCTCAAGATTTGTTCTGAAGACAGAAAGTTACTGTATGCCATTTGTGCTAAGTACTTACCACACAAACACTACTAACATTACAGTAGGTTTTCCTGTCGAACGGTACAGAATGATAATGTTTGTGTTTATTTATTTATTATGTCATCGTAGTGTGGTGTATGTGCTTGTGTTTGTATACATAAACATAAACATAAACACAACGAAATGATGAGCCATGCTTTCTACGGAACACTTAAACAACGTTCCGTTTATATACAATCATTATTTCTGTAAATAAAATAAAAAATTCCATTGTCGGCTTAAATAAAATGCTCCCAACCCTTTTTTTTCTCTTTCATTTTATGAAGTGTTCTGGTTTGTTTTGGCATCAATATAGATTTTTCCTATTAAAAATAAGGTCTGTCAGTTTCCCACTCGAACTTTTAAATGCTCTGCCCCTCAACATTCAAAGTGAGTTTTTTTTTTTTATTTCTTTTTAAACGTAGCTACCGAGGAAAAACGAGTTCTATAAGAGTTCAAAAGAATAATAAAAAAATTAAACCTAATTAAGGCAAAGAACTCAACGAAATATCACCAAACTGACTGTTGCTTAAAGCAACTCATTCACTCAGCCAACGAAAGTAGCTGAAGTACTTAAGCCAGATTCTACTCATTGTATTCGCCTTTAAGGAGAGAATGTGGGACATTTTTTCACGGTATCATAAATTGTGCTAAAAGTATATTAATTAAACTAAAAGCAAAAACAACATCAAGAACTTATTGTTCTGTTAGCTCAGAAATGCAATAATTATTATTTTCTAAATATGAAAAATGTTATGCCATGACCATGATTATAAATGTAATTATATACATACACCGAAAAAAAATCTAAAGAAAAATTATCAATAAACTTGTGCTATTTATATTCGTTCATATAGTTTAAGAATTATTGTACATTATTTTTAAAATATCTATACTTTTATATTATTTAGTTGGTTTGCAATGTCAAATAATATTCAGTCGAATTCAATCATTTTGGATTGAGCTTTAAGGCGAATTCAAAAGTTGAGCAGAGTTAAAAATTTGGGTTTAAGATTTTGAGCTGACTTCACACCGGTTTGCAGACATATACGTCCGCCAAGTTTTTTACAGTTTCTAAGTTCCTGATTTCCAGCCTTCAATAAAAACCTTATATAAAATTTTATATAAGTTCTATATATGAGCTCAAGGAACAAATTTTATAAGCATTTTTTCCTTGCATACTTGTTTCAAGAATTATTCCCTCCTCCCTACATAAATTCCTTATATAAAGCTTAACTTAAGGCTTATTTAGGTGAAATTGTTACCTGGGATGCTATTTAGTACATAGAAGTAGATTTTTACATTACTTGGCGTTGTTTGCTTGATAATTAAAAAACACAGCTAAGGCGTTTAAACAAACAAACAAATAAAATCTAAAAAAAGATTTTGCTACATACGTCTTAGATATTTTTTTTAATAGTTTATAACTTTAGAAAGAACGACAACTAAAAAACCAGATAAAATCTACAAATCGATGACATATATACCGGGCCTATCTGAAAGACTCTCAAATTCTAACATATATGACAAGGATAAATATAAAATCGCGTTTAAGTCAGCTAACGCATTACAACAAATTTACCGTAATACAAAAACAAAAATTGACAAATTAGATCAAACGAATGTGGTTTACAAAATAAAATGTAATGGTGACGGGTCCCACGTATGTGACCAGACATATGTGGGGACAACGAAAAATAAATTACGAACTAGACTTTCTTCACATAAATCTGACTTGAAACTAAAAGACAAACCCATAGAACAAAAAACAGCACTAGCGGCCCACTGTGCCAAGCACAAACACACACCTGACTTTACTAACGTTAAGATTTTACAGCAAGAGAACAAATACACACGTCGATACACTCTGGAAATGCTCCACATTATTAACGTTCACCCACATAAACGACTCAACTTTAAAACTGATACCGACAATTGTGCTCACATATACAGACGCTGCATCGAGAAGCAGAGGGAAAAAAACAAACGCAGTTGAAGTTGTATGCACAATTGATGGACGCGGTTTGTTTTTAGCTGTTTGTAATTTTAATTTTAAATGGTTTAATGTTAAATGTTTCAATGTAGATTCAGTGTATAAAGTTTTTTGTTTTTATGTAAGTTCTTACTGTTTAAAGACAATGTGTAAAATAGTGTGTTACAAATGTTTATTTTTAGTTCTGTCCTGATGATGATTCTCGGTGAGAATCGAAATATTGACAACTAACAACAGTGTTTATAATAATAAAAAATTTTATAACACTAATAAGAGTTTTTGCAATTGGACCTTAAGCCCGAATACAACAATAAACAATAGTTTATAACATTTATAAAGTATCGTTGTTTTAATTTTAAAACTAAGTTTAACTATCACAAACACTTTTGTGATAAGACATTAGTTCTTTAGCACAGAGAGAAAATAAGTCATATTTTATGCATAAGAGGCAAAACGAACGCTTTTTTTATGTATAAATATGGGTTACTCCTAAGTTTTTCATATTTTATGAATTTTATGCATAACTCGCTTATAAGCGTTATTAATTTATTTTTTGTTGACTTTTTGGGCATAAATTTGTATAAAAATCATGACAATAAAAAAAAATTAAATCATACATCATGAACAGGTTAAGTATAACTTGTCATGGATTCTGACTACTATTTTCATACATAAATAATGAATACTCTTATTATAATACATGAATAACGTACATAAAATAACCATATATATTATGCATTCTTGCTAATAAGGCTGAATTCACTGACCACCTTCATCAAGTCTTGCGAAACTTAAAATAATGTTAATCGAGTTGAAGAGCGTGCAGCAAGTCTCTCTCACTGGGCGGAGAGCAAAAAAACTTCATATAAAAAAAACATGCAATACTTGCTGAAGGTGGTCAGTGAATCCAGCCTAAGCCATAGGTTTTTGGTGTGAATCAAACTAGAGGGTTTATTTGTTTATTTTTGATTAATTTTATTTAATGTTACAATTTTTATTCATCTTTTGAATTATATTTTTGAATATCATATTGAATTGAATTTTAATTTTTTGTCATTCAAAAACAATATTTTTATATGAAAATACTTTTGATTTTTAAAACTTGACAACACAAAAACTTAAACAGAATTTTTTAGCTAAGGTGTTTTGCATATAGTGTTTCGTGTGTGGTCTAAAAGTCCTAAGGTGTGGTTTTTATTCCCCCCTTCCCCCCGAAAGAATTTTGTAGTTTTGGCTAGTAAATTGAAGTGTACTTCTGCGGTTTTTGTCTGTCCGGTTTCTGTATCTAAAGAAGCAGGTTTGATTCTATCTATGCTGACTGTAATGTTAATGTTGTTTTTGTTAGTTTTTAAGTATTTTGGTTTTCTCTCAACGACCTTGAATGGACCACCGTACGGTTCTTGCAGTGATTTACGAATCGTATCGTTACAGACGATATGTACTCTTTAAACTTGGTGCTGTGATGCGATATTTAGAATTTGTTGTGTTTAACGTTGACACCTACCGTAAAGGCTGAATTCAACGTTGTTCCATAACAATTGGAACCGATACAAAGCGTCGGTCAGCGCCCCTTTGAAGGTTCAAAGGTACCAAATTAGCTCCATGTTGTGATGACACTTCGCAACCCTTGGTAAGGGTGGAGGCCTATCTAAAACCTCTTCCATACTAAAGGGCATGGCGCCCGGTTTGAGAGTGCAAACTACACCGAGCTAGATAGCTCTGCCCGCGATATGGGTGGTAAGCCACAGCCACCACGGAAAGCTCCCCGAAGGGCCAGCCCATTCCATTCAGCCCAGTATATGCCAGCAGAAGCCAGACATACACCGGGGGCCGCTGACTGCCCGTGGTACCAGTTTTAAAGTCCTTGGTCAGACCTCGTAGCACTAGCCCCGGCTACTCCCAGTTTTAGCCCAGCACAGCCCTGGACTGGTCACCAATCAAAACACAAAAGCTCACAAAAAGGTGAGCCCCGCCCCACACTCACAAGACATTCACATTCTGGACCATAGCCCCACACACATGCACACATTCACACAGTGAATATCACATGTGATGCGACATGTTCGATTGCTTCATATCCGTTATCAGAACTTTAAATTAACAAGAATTCGCAATAATGCAAACAAATCTAGGTGGCAACCTATCCGCCATCTTGAATTTTAAATTCAAAGTCCTAATAGACTTAAGCTTTTAATACACAAGCTCATTGAATTATTTGGATACTTGCTTTAATTGGATACTTCAATTAATTGGATATTTGCGAGCTTAAAAGTCTTTGCCGATCATTTCAAGCCTTTCAACTTTCGGACCCGACAATATAAGTCATAACAAGTCAACGAGAAAGCAGGGATATGAGTTGTTTCTCTTTGGTATTTTTGTAAGCAGGCTAGAGCTTGCTTTTTAAGTATGGATACATACAATATTTCAAGTACTTGAAAAGGCTTGAACTTCAAGTATGCTTATGAAGTTCTCTACTGACGAGTGACAAAGCAAATTCAAAACCTTTTTCCTCTTGTTATAGACAAGGAGGGATGAGATATGAGGCAGGATAAATTCATTTGAGCAGGTTTTCTTTAGCTGAAATCAGAGGGCAAAAAATTAAGTTGAGTATGCAAATCGCATTTTAACACATTTGTTTTCAACTGTGTTCCTTAGGCTGCGTTTATAGTGCTCACTTATTGCTAAGCCGAGCCGAAAAACACATTGGAGCAAAAGAGATGAATGACTTGATTTCTCAATTGCTCAATAATCGTTAACTCTGAGCGCGGCCTCATGCATAAATTCCAAATTCATAAAATTGGAATTGTTAAATTTTATATATTAGGCACGCTTGCTATCGTGCGTGAGCATGATTATCAACACAATTTTATAAAAACTTATATTTCACAGTTTATGAAAACCTTATTCATGATTTATTACTAAGGATTTCTCTCCGTGAGTAACTTTTTTTTTCACAAAGTCAACTTGTATTTCACTAAGGTTTTGTTTTTCTCGGTGTATAGTTTAGCTAAGTAAGCAACTAAGACCACTTAGTTAAATACATCTTGGTAATATATAATTAAAGTGCTCCCTCAATCTTGAGAAGAATCGTCTGGCATTAATGTTGGCTTGTGGCAAAGAGGAGGGGAAAAAACAAGCTTACCATGCTTGCGCATATTCAGCGCATGAATTGAAAAAGAGTGCCTGCCTCAATTTTCAATTCATATTTTGGTCACAGGCAGCAACAGGCACGACAACAACAACAACAACAACAACAACAACATAACAAAGAAAAATAAACAACAAGACCAATAAAAACGTATATGCTTGGGAAAAATCGTAAGCTTTTTTGTGTTATTTTTTTTGTATATTCAAACAAGACCAAAACTAGTTTCTCTTGATTTTAGTGCATCAAGTAGTTCTTGTCTTTTTCTTGGCTATGACCCAAAACTATTTTATGGCAAGAAATTTTAATTTTATTTGCGTGCAGAATAGAATGCCTTTTGACCCAAATAGCCTGATGAGCTAAATTTAATGTTTCGTTTCAATTCAATTCAATTCAAAAATGCATTAAAAGTTTTGAAGTTTTCCAAAAGATTGGGTGTCAGGACCAATCATTGTCTTTTTGACATATAAAAGCAAATCTAAAAAAATAGCTCTTAGAAGACATGGTTGTTGTTACTAAAAGTAAATACTTAAAAAATTATCCTTGATTATATGTTGCTGTTTAAATATAACTAATAACACAGTGCCACTATGCATTTATTCTCAAAATATTTTAAAAGCTGTAGGTCCATTTTAGGGCGCTAAACGTAAATCTAAAACTAATTTTCCTCAAAAACATTTGGTTCTTTCACTATCCGTGTTCGAAGTGAGGAAAACGTGATCTTCAAGCACTAGGGCGGAAAAAAATATTTATAGCTGCCATTATAGATTAAATTTATGTAGCAAACTTTGCATTATAATGAGATATTGTTTTTTTTTTTTTTTTTTTAATTATTATTATTTATTAAAGCGCTCATAAGTGCACTAAGAGCTATGTTCCTTTTTATTTTTAGTATTAAATTAAAGTGAAATAATTTACAAATAATAAAAACTCATAATGTGGAACGCTTCACGATTTTGCGAGTCATCTTTGAAATGAAAAACTTTTATTTGGACACCCTCACCATAAATTCGAACCCTACTTCAGGAAAGTCGTTTTTGATGCCCAGATTTTTCTAAAATTTACACTATAAAAAAAAATTACCAAACTAACTCAAACTAATTGAAAAAATTGTCTTTTGCTTAATACTGGAGAAGGTTTTAAAACAAGACAATCGCTTTCAAGGCACATATTTCCCAGAAAAATTCAGGAACTTTTTTTTTTGCATTTGCAATGAATTTTCCGATTTTGCGATGGAGCGAAATAAGTTTTTCACTTTTGTTGCTATTTTTTTATTTAATTTTTATTGAATTTGAATATTAGAGGACTAAAGCATGCGTTGGAATTGTATGGCACTGTGTTTTTCACAAATAATGTTACTTAACTTTAATTAATTAGTTGCTCAAAAATTATATAACTTTTTATAAGACTTTTTGTAGATCTTCTATATTAAACAGTTGACTTTAAAAAACTTTAAAAAACTTTTCGAAGTTGGAGTATTTAGATCATGAAAACTTTTTAAAATTCTTGAAACTGATATAAAACAGAAGTTGCTTATCTCTGAAAATGAAGATGAAAAATTTTATATCTGATTTTAAGCCTTCTCATTAAACTTTATTGAAAGTTAAGGGTGGAATTTTAATAAATATTTGAGGTTAATTAAGAAATCATCAGAATTAAAAAGCATTTGGTAAGTAAAAATATCTTAATCTCGAGTCTTGAAAGCGATTTTATGTTACTGTTGCTAGGTGCGTCAAATCTTAAATTTTATTAAGAACCTTTGTTCAATTATTTTCACACCTTCAGAGGCATATGACGACATGCGTCTTGTAGCTGGATTTTGTGTGGTCCACCATCAGCCTATATTTTGGAGGATCATTACGTAAATCACTGTTTTGTCTGTTGTACCGATTTGAGTTAGGTTCCACGGGTCGGTCGTTAGCTCTCTGCAGACAATGGTAAATCTCAGAGAGTAAAAACTGCCATATACTGCCATAACTGGCATAACTGGCAGTTATCCTTAAAAAAGATCCTTATATCCATTTTAAGATCTTTTCAATTAACAATCTTTGACAGCTGTTGTGCCTGGTAGAATCCCTAAAATTGACAACTTCTAAATTATTTCATAGCTCAACTTACACCATTTACTGATTCATAAATACTACTACCAGAAGATTCAGTAACCAAAAAAGTGAAAAGCTCACAACTGTTCAGGATCAGCACCCGAAAATGTGAAATTTCCAATCAACAAAACTCTTTTATTTCAAAGCTCCCAAGCTCCATTTTAATATCTATAAAAAATGCAAAAAGGACCAGTTTCCAAATATCTAACTTCTGAAAACATTTTCCATGAAAACTTTTCGATATGAATTCAAGATGAAGTTCATAAAAGTGTAACATCTCCAATTAAAATCTCTCACGTTTAGATTCTCCACACATTTACATATATATACATAAAAACTACCGGAAGATTAGCTACAAAAAACGTTATTAGTACCCTGAATAAAAATCTTCCCGAATATCTTTCCCATAATCCGAAAAACTACTATGAGGTTAAGCTTCGAAAAGTTTTAATCTCTTAATCCCTTTTTTTTTTTAAAGTGGAACCTTATCAAAATTTCCATAGGTTCAGCTCCTAAGATTTTTTTTTCAACTCGTTTTTTTTCATATAGTGCTTATTTCGTGAATGGTAACACTTAGCACGTGTCTGATTTGACAGATAATTAGTTTTATCCTTCCGCTGAACGAATATGGTTGTGTATACGCTTGAACAACGCTGGGAAATATTGCCTGCGATCGACTTACAGAAGATGCCGATTTTGCCAAAAAAATCATCTTTTCAGATGAAGCTCATTTTGATCTTGGCGGGTATGCAAACAAGCAAAATCGTCGCATTTGGGGCACAGAAAATCCGCACGCATACATTGAAAAGCCGATGTACCCAAAACGTGTCGTCGCTAAGAGGCATGGGAATGAGAACTCAGAGAAATTTTTTAAAAGGTCTGTTCAGTTAGATTTGGCAGTCACTATCTCAATTTTCATGTTCGGCATTATTTTGAGTTTTGTGTGAACAATTTTTTTGAGCGAATTTAATTATTAACAAACATTATTAGCTAACGGTAGTTTCCCCACAGAAAAGTTATATGGGGAATGTACAATTTTTGAATTTTTAAAATTTTCATTAGTTTACAAATTATAAGTGAACATTTTTTAAGGGAAGAAGGAAAAACTTTTCCCGAAATAAATAGCGATTTATTCAATCAGGCAAATTATTTCACGTGAAATTCTTGATAAGGAAAACGCCAAAGAAGGCTTATTATAAAAACTTAAGAGAGGGACTTTCAAATGCAGTTCACTGTTTCACAGCTGTGTTCGAATTCATTTTCTCATATCTATCATAGTTGGTGGTTAAACATTAATAGGTTTTGAATTAATACTAAAAAACTATTTTATAAAATTACTGTTCGTGAACTGTTGCAATAAGAGGAAAGGATTTATTATTTGCTTAAATGAACTTAGTAAATAAAAAAAAAATGCCCAAAATATCTAATACATTTCCAATTTGGATGACTTAGGAGTATCCCATAATTTACGCTCAGTTCAAAGCTCAGACCTACCTTCTTCCAATCCTCGACCGATCTCATCAGTGCTCAGTTTGGGAAAGTTCACTTGCAAGGTGTGACCATTGAAGAAATAACTTAACCGTTCGATCAGCATATTGGTCAGCTTCAGATCACGATCCTCGCCGGAGCGCGACGCTGACGTTGATTCCAACTCATTCTCGCTGAATGGACGCATTGGTGTGGATTCGCCCGTTTCGGAAGCGGGCAAACGCATCAGCCGTATGCCGTCCGAAACAGTTATGGCATCGATGGACGAGATACGATCAATAAACGAGATCGCCTTCTTCTTCAAGCATGGCACAAAACCAACATCCGAATGGCTGCATTCATCGTAGACGCGCATCACGGTACGCGTGCCAGCATTCTGGTACCCCATCGACGCTGGCGCCGAGGCGGCAGATGCTGCTGAAGCAGATGCAAATGCAGATGCCGCGCTAAAGCCATTATTGGGTTTGGTTAGGTTTTCGGTGCCGGCGCTGCAGTGAGAGCAGAGGTGGACGAGGATCGTTAGCAGCAGGATGTGAAATATTCCATTGAGTTTTGGAACACGGTTTTGTGAACGTGCATACAATAAAGTCTTTTTGGAAAACATTTTCAACACTTTCCAACTTGGAAGAAGCGGTCCTTAAATTGTAGCACTTTTTTATCAAATTTAGCAGTTCTTATCACTTATTTAAAAACACAATAATTCTCACAACAGTTTTTTTTTTTTTTTTTTTTTTTGTTGGGGCACACACACAATTTAAATTGTTATTTAATAGTTTATCCACTCTTGAGTTGGTCGTCCTGGCTAGCCACCTGCTGCGGCTTTGCTGTCACTATTTTCAGACACTACTTGAAGCTACTCTAGCTGCTGACAGTCCTCAAAGCAAACTAATGCCAACACCAGGCCAGCGTAATTCTTTTATAGACCTTTCTTCAATTTTAATAACAACAACTTCTTTGGTTTTTTTTTGTTCCTCATCATCACCGTAGCATTTTTTCATTCGCTTCTTCGTTGCACTCTTAATGCGCGCTTTTTTTGTTTTCTGTTGGCTCGCTCTTCATTACTAAGTTAAGCCAAGCTTAAACGGCGCTAGCAATAACAACTGTAGCTTGATTTTTCCTACTATTGTTGTTACTGTGTTTTTGCTTTTATTACTAAGCCAATGTTTTTCTTTGCCGTTGATGATCATTAAAGCCATCAATGGCATTAAGAAAGAAAAACACTTTTGCTCTCAGGTTTTTGGTTTCTGCGCCTTGACTTTGGCAGCAGTAATTTTTCCAACTCTTGTCTAATATTTTGTGCCTTCTCCTTTCTTCTCCTAGTCAATCTGGTTAGTTGCCTTTGGCTTAAGGTCAGCGAATTTGATATCAGATGAATTGATTAGTAAGGATTTCATTTTCAAGCTTTTGGCATAAGTTGGATTTGTGGAAAAAAAGTTGCATGGTTTCGATTTCTTTTGATTTTTCATTTCAACTGTGCAAATATTTTAAACATAACTTGTGGGTTGCACCAAAACTTTAAGCGAGTTGTCGTGTTAAAAATTAAAAATAAATTTCTTCTTGATAAAAGCAAATTACTTGTTGTAAAAAATATTTTTTTTTGAATAATATATGAGTTACTAGAATTAATAATACGATAGTTGCTGATATATTTTTGCTGTACCACCATTCCTGCTGTTATTGATACGAAAAGACTTAAATTCAGGCACCCGAAATATTCGTTATTTTTAAATTTTTAAAAGAAAAGATCACATATAAAAAGTTATTGTAAAATACATTTGAATATAGCCAAGTGATGCCTACCCACTGGAGAATTCATTTTTGACATTATTTTATGTGCCAAGATTCTTATAACATATATCAAATAATATCAATTAAATTTTGATCGTTATTTTTTCGATCAAAAATAAAAATCAATCTTTGATCGATATTTGTTCCATCAAAAATAAAAATTAATCTTTGATCGTTACTTTTTCGATCAGAAATAAAAATCAATCATAGATCGATGTTTATTTGATCAAAAATAATAATCAACCTTTGATCGATTTTTTGCGATCAAAAGTAAGAATCAATCATAGATCTGTATTTTTGTCGATCAATAATACAAATCTAAACGGAGTTTCATATTTATATTACATATTTTATATGTTTTCTATATTAGGGTGTCCCAAAAAAGTCGAAGTTGTTTTTTTTATATGTGGTACCCCCTCAATTTTTTTCGTAT
Source organism: Coremacera marginata (assembly GCA_914767935.1). NCBI lineage: Eukaryota > Metazoa > Arthropoda > Insecta > Diptera > Sciomyzidae > Coremacera > Coremacera marginata. The sequence goes on along the minus strand of OU612043.1, from coordinate 202,689,863 downwards.
AATGTTGAAATAAATGTAAAAACAATTTGTATACCTGCACTCTAAACAATTTCTGTTGAATTTTACGACGATAATCGTTGGCAACACTTTTACGACTGCAAGTGTCTAAATTTACACATGCACATTCTATAACATTTTTTGTTGAATAATACACAAAAAAAGGTAACCGATTTACACACTCATGTGTAAAAATTAAAACTCACTTATGCTTATTTTTCAACAAAAAATGTGTAAATATATGCATGTGTAAATTTAGATTGCCTCATTTGACTCACTTTCCCGAACGCCGACAAAATTTTTTTTATGACCTTACGATGAGTTAATTGACATAATTTTTGTTGAATGATCACAAAAATAATTTAAAAAAAAAAATTTAGTTCAAAACAATTTGTTAGTGCTGCGACCAATATTTCGCTAGCTACGGCCCTGATTTATATATTTTATAAAATTCCTTCTTTTTTACACAAATCTTCTAGAAAATTCTGTTTTTGTTGTTAAGAACGAGTTTAAATTTTCCATGTGAAACATTATATTTGAAACAAGCTGAAAATCTAAAAGTATATCGATTAAAATGAAATTCATAACATCACTTCTCGTATCATCATTTTGTTTTTTTTTAGCAATTAAATCATGATAAAGATTTCAAAAGCATTTGCCATTATTGAAATTTGTACACATGTTAAGTTCACCATTACACAGTTGTGTAGTTTTGCACATTTTTTAAAAATAAAAATTTTTTTTGTCATATTTTAAATTTTTACATATTTTGAACTCAGCATTACACATTTTTGTCTAGTAATTCAAACATTTTTTGGTGTATATATGAATTTTGCATACCTTTTTGCTTAAAAATAAACAATTACTGTTTATTTTCATAAAATGAGACCAAAAGATCAGAATTTTAGGCAACAACAGAAAATTCAACAAAAAATTACAGTAATTTTGATTGGAAATTTTAACAAATAATTTAGAGTGTAGAACCACAGGAACTCGTGCCAACTTGCATCGGTACATGTCAGTACTTGGTTATATATACTGTAAAATATTTGTTGAAATTTGTTGTCAAAGTGAATGTAAATTTTTGTGGAATTATCAGTTGTTGCCTAATATTAATACCTTTTCGTCACATTTTATAAAAAAGAAACAGTAATTTTTTAATTTTTAACAAAAAGTTATGCAAAATTGAATGTGTAATGGTGAACACAAGATATGTAAAAATTTCAAATAGTACAGGAACTGTTAAATATTAAGCAAAAAATAGTGCAAAATTAAAATATAAACAAAAAGTGTTTAAATTCCAACACAAAAATGTCAAGTTTGAGCAAAAAATGTGTATGCATTGACTTAATTAATGTTTATTAACTCAATTAACTCAAACAATTACTCAAAAATTAATAAAGGATTAATATTTATCGAGTGTGTATCGGTGTGTGCTTAGTTCATCTTTAACGTTTGATAAATCATTTAAATTGAGTAGAATATACATTTTATTATATATGTAAGTTTAATATAATAAGTACAATTATCTTCCTCGAAGCAGTGCGTAAAGAACAGCTTAGTCAAAGGGTTGCACTCTGTTGAAGTTATTGAAGCGTATCAACAATCACTAGCCTTGGAGCCATGCTTTATACGCGTGCGTCATAATATCTGCGTGTGATGCAAGAACCTCAAACCTTACAAGGATGTGGTGGATCATATGTTGGCTGCCCTTAATATGAATGAAAATTCGGAATCCTTGCATGAGCTGTCCGATGAAGCAGGCACTGTTGCTGCCGTAAAGGGTAGATAGGGGAAGGTGTGCTAATAGTTGGCAACTTTTTACCGAATGTAAGTACATAAAATTATGCACGTCCTCCCTTACATACTTTTTTGTTCATTATTCAATAATGAATGTTAAATTTAAGAACATGTGTAAAACTAAGCATTTATAGTCGGTATTGTGTTGCCGACGATTATCGTTGTAAAATTCAACAAAAATAATTTAGAGTATAGGTAAAAAGTGCTAATTTTTTCAAAAAACCCAAATAACTTTTGTGTAAGTGTAAATTTAAAAAAATCTGGCATGTATTTCGTTTTAAATTATATTTTTCTTTAAAATAAGTTAACAGACATAAAAATTGGACGAAATCCTACTGAGTTGCGGTTTTTTAAATTTCGGAAAAAACTCCTTTTTGTTCTTGTATTAAAAATAATCTAAAAAATCGTAATTTGAAAAAATTTTAATGAAATCTCGTTGAAATATTTTCTTAAACTATAACAAATGGAGATAGAAAATTGTATAATTATGTTGGATAACTTGGTGAATGAATTTTTTTTCTAGAAGTGTACCTTTTTGAAAATTTCGAGTTTGAGTATTTTTACAAAAAAAAAAAAAAAAAATCCCAAAAATCCAAATATGCAAAATTTGGGAAACTTATTGTATGGTAGCTTTTCAAAATTTACACTAATACAGAAGTTATTTGGGTTTTTTGGAAAAATTAGCGCTTTTTTTTTCATATAAACAAGTACTGACATGTACCGATGTAAGTAGGCACAGGTTCGCGTGGTCCTAGGTACACCAATTTTTTTTTACATTTATTCCAACATCATACAAAAAAAATTGAGGGGGTACCACATAAATAAAAACAGCTCCGACTTTTCTGGGACACCCTAAAATATATATTAAATTTTAGTAAATTAATTTTCAGTAAAACTAATATTCATAAAGAATGCTTTCTTAACATTCTCCATAATTTTAGTTTGCGGAAACTTACAAACACAGAAGGTTTGGGCAGTTTTCTAGAGCATGTTTTTGAAAAATGCAAAAGTTTTTATGGGAAAAACTTCCAAAAGCTTAAAACGCAAATAAAAAAAACAATAGAACGCATTTTTAATATTTTTTTTTTTTAATTTCAATATGATTTAAACTGAAGCTTCTTAATATTTTCTCGAAAATTTTGTCTGCGGCTGCTAAAAAATTAAGAAGTTATATGAAGGTAATTTTCTGTAGCTTGTTTTGGCTAAAATACAAAACAGATTCAGAGTGAAAAATTAGGGGTTTTTTTTTTTTAAAACCTTCAAACTGATACTCGTAGTCATGTATGAAGCTTTTTCTTGCTTTATGATAATTATGAGTATCAAATTTTATTGATCTGGGATAATTTTTTGGGGATATATACTAAATTACTGATTTATTTTATTTTAATACCAAATATTTCTTTCTGTAACATAATTATGCGTACGAAATTTTATTGATCTAGGCTAATTTTTTGCGGATTGTTTGGAGATTTTGTGAGAACAATTATGTTCTCAAAAAACTCATTCTCGTAAAATGTCATGATTCTAAAGCGATTTTTTCTTTCTATAAAAAATATCTTTAAAATATTTGTTTTTCTAATTGATTTTATTAAAAAATACTAAAATACCCAAAACGTATTCTGTTTTCCACTTTGAAAAGTGAAAACCTCAGTCGTGCCCAGTGGTCCCATATGGGACCACGTTTTTCCAAAAAATCAGAACGATTACATATTTATGCTTTCTATAGCCAATTGATTTTAATTTATGCAAAAAAAACCAAAAAAAAAAAAAAAAATAGTTGTGTGACAAAGAGGGTTAATACATATAATAATGAGTTTAAGGGAGGTTTTAGGCAAACAATTTTTTTAAAATCGAATTTTTTTTTAAAATGATTTTTTTTTACACCTATTCGAGAATATTTAAAAAAAAATTTCAAATCAATCCCGCTTATAATACAGATTCTACAGCGCTTAAAGCCTGGTGCGCCAGAGTACCCATGGATTAAACCCAATCTGCTGTTAAAACGCGTCCCACTAGGCAATCAGGTTAGGTCTCTTCTAACGGAGGTGTGCATTTACTACTACTTTAGGCAGTAAGACACATGTCATCCTCGCTGTTTCTGCAAGCGGCCTTCTATAAGGCCTAATTTTTTGCTACCCAAGGCAGTACAACAATTATATTTTTCCTACAAAAACTGGTTCTACTTATATATCAACGTTACTTTTTCGTTAAAAGTTGAAATACATATTCATTCAAAAATATTGAGTAATAATCAAAGTCAGGACTTAGAAATATTCTTATACAACAAAAATATGTAAAATAAAATACAATCACAGAATATATAGGCAGGCGTACATAAAAAGAAATAAAAAAAAAAAACTGGTGCGTCGTTTTTTACACACGAGAGAAGCGAAGCTTTTTCGCAGTTACATAGATTTGATAGCTTAATAATTTTTTCTTTTTAATAAATTAACTTTTAAATTCAAAAATTTAAAATAACATAAAATAAATGACATATATACAGAAAACATATTTACTGATTAATTTTTTATTGTTGCATGTCAAATTTCCACGCCAATTCCATATACGGGCATACAATGCCAGCGACTGTCCATTTTAACTCTCCACACATGGTTGTGAACTTGACTGCACTGACTCATGCATGCGTTTGTTAGTTCCATATTTATTGCTATCTATTTTTTTGACACTTAAAAACGCAATTGTCAACGAACTTGTGGGCATTGCTAATTTTCTTCGTACCAACAGCATAGAGTATAAATTATTATCTAGAGATTGCATCAACTCTGCTAAATGTCTGGCATGTGTTAACAGAGTTACTTCAATTAAAAACATGAAGAAAAAAAACTCTGTTAACACATGCCAGAGATTTAGCAGAGTTAATAGATAATAATTTATACTCTATGCCAACAGCACCACAAACGCATTCACAATACAAACAAACCGATGCTGGCGACACCTTGTGGCAAATAAAATCACATTTTTGATAGTTGTAGCATAGCAAATACACAATCCTCTATTTATTGATAGATGGTGACGATCTAACAACTATTTTTAACAAGTCTTTGTGGCCTAGAGGATAGTACATTGGACTCTCGTTCAAGAGGACGTGGGTTCGATCCCCACGGGCAGGCAACAATATTTTTAGTATTTAATATTAAAGTTCAAATTTTCTTGTTGTAACAAGCACTAGCAACAAAGAAACCATAAAATTTCCAAGAAAAAATCTGTCGAAAATTTTTCAGATTTCACTCTAAGCAAATCACAAAACGAGGAGTAAAAAGCTTCGCTTCAAAAATATTTTTTTATATATTTTTGGTTAACCCTTTCTTTAAGCCATTCTAAAGGAGTGCTTATAGCAGGCCTCTTTAAAGCAGGGAGAGTGGAAGGCATGAAAAATTTGGCCATTTCATATAAAAAAGTATATGGGCTTGGCTACGAGTTGGTTAGGCCTCCGAAATCCATTTCAAGTCCTGCTAGTAGCCCTTCGAATACCTGCCAGTGCCCACTGGGGTGATGTTCGCTGTATATGTGTATGTAAAAGTGTATGTGTGTAGGGAATGTTTCTATGTATATATACTATATAAACTCTACCTTGAAGAGAAAAAAATATTTAATTGTTACAGTTTTGTTTTGAATTTGACCGCTTTGATGCTATCAAAGTTTGAAGCTTTAAATGCGTCTTTCTCGATACATACTTTTTCAAAACAGTCCACATTACAGCAAGCAAACTAATCGACCGATTTTAATTTTTTATTTTGTAATCTGCTTGTAATATTATTCTTCACATCTTTTACCAAAATGAGCGTCTTTGACAAACTTGTCTAGTGTTTACACGCTGCAATATGGTCAAAAATGACGTAAATTTTCCGAATTTTTTTCTACGATTCATAATTTTCTTAATTTTCCATATTTTCATTCCAGTTTTGTTAAAGATGTGCATTAGAGGTCTATTTCGAAAGCATCTTTTTTTTTTTGACATTCTAGAATCGCTTTATGATATGGACCGATTTTCACCTATTTTTGAAGGACACCAACTTCAACGCCATATTTATACTTATAATGTAAAATTAAAATGCAAATTGAATTTTTTGTATGCATATTCAACTTTTTTAGAAAACGTCTTCTAAAGTTTGACTTAATTTTAACTGCTTTTGCCTAAAACCTCCCTTAATGCATAAAATAGATATTTTTTCATTCATGTTTTGTTTTTATTATTATGTCATTTGTGTATAAGCGTATATTTTTTTTTTTTTATAAATGTATATGATGGTTACGATAATAGTTTCTGACATGAATTAAATGGCAACAGCATATTTTGTGTGCATAGAACAATAGAGTGGATGTGTGGCTTATATAGGAAATGAGATTACGGTAGTTTTAATTTAGTAATGTGCCATAATAGTACAGTTTTTGGTCTTTTTTTTATTATTATGAGTACACATCTGTTTATATTAATTATTTGAAATTTAATTATCCGTTATCAATTAATGCTCTCAAAATTAAAAATTTGCTAAAATTTTAAAAGCCAATAAAGGTCAAACGATCCGAATTAATTTATTGTAAGACTGTTCAACTTTAAAAGCTTTAGTTAAAACGTTTAAATGTCATCTGTTATTATCTAAAAGCATTTAGAGCCTGTTTTGTTTTCTATTAAGGATTATGTGCCGCACGTTTTTGCCAGACATTACCATCAACGATTACAATATAACTGCAGATGTATAATGTAGGTGATATTATATTTGATGTGAATGTCGAAAGAAACGTGCGATAACATATCTCTTTGGGGGAGTTTGTTTTTTTTTTTGCTTCATTAATTGAAATTTCTTTTACGTGCACGCCACTAGTTAACGTATGTGGGAATGAGAATATGTGATATTATAAATATAAGAATGCTTTGTAGCAAGGTGAATTTCTGTGAATATTCATTTGAGAAATATTCGAGAAAAGATAAAGTATTTCTTATATATATCACGTTCGCACTTCGTTCCTTGAGGTTCAAGTGTCTTACAAAGGGTACCTAGTGTTCAGTGAGATAAAATCGCCCTGTCTTTAAATTTTCAATTTAATGTTATTTTGTGGTCACTTGTGTCCAAAATTAAGGTACTCATGCTCAAACCCTCCCCCTTGCTCCCGAACCCAGCAAAAAAGTGCTTCTAAAAGAACGTCAAGTGGAAGGGAAAGTGTAGAGTTGCACCCCTTCCACTTTCATACCAAGAAGGCATTATTTTAATATAAAATATGCATGTCATTGGGAGGACTGTTTTCCCGCAACATTCTCCAGAAGTGCTTTCAAAACTTTTTTAAAAATAATCGTTGAGACATTTAATAACAGCTAGGATACAAGTCTTTTGAGTTACTGAAATATGACCAACCTAAAAGTAGAATTGAGTAGGTTTTTTTGAGTTTAATTGATTTAAGTACTTTTTTAAATGCCTTCGGAAGTAGTTTATGAGAATGCTTTTTGAATGCTCTTCTGAAGAAGGCTAAGAAGAAGCTTAAATTAATTCATGGAATGTCTTCCGGAAGCAATCAATCAGAATAATATCAAATTTGTATTTAAAATTTTGCTGGGAAGTTAAAAAAAAAGGTCTTTTTTATTCCTCAGATCTAATTTTTGTATCTTATGATGTGATTGTTAACAAAACTAATAATATTTTCATGTAGATGGTTTATCGGATTGCCTTTAAGTACGAAGAGTTTGTTAAGGTCCTATAGATACATACGATGAATTTTTCAAGGTCATTCAGCCTTAGTATGATCTTAAAAATTGAGATTTCCGCTCTTAAAGTTGTTTTTTTTTAAGCCGCTCAAAATTGTATTTTCTAAATAATATAAATTGCAACTTTTATGATTTTGTTACGGTTTTTTACGAGGCTGCAGTATTTATAAAAATCAAGTTTGTCGTTATTTTGCAGTTTTTCGATTTTTAGGCTCGAAATGCATTTTTTAGTTTTTCTGACCAAAAATTTGAATCTAATAAATTTTGAAGCTACAGCAAAATGAATTTTGATAGGGATGTATTTTTGGCTGCCGTGGCATACTGATTAAGGATTGTAGCTGGTACTCAAATAAACCCAGGTTCGAGTCTTATCTCACACATAATCTTTTTAAATCGAAATTAATATTTTTGTCGGCCGTCCACTCTCTGCAGATAATGCCAAACCTCAGAGAGTAATAAACGAGTGCCATGTCTTGAACACATGAGCCATCGAGCCACTCGATCATTTGCGTACAAAGATTTCATAACGCGCACAACCCAAATGGTTCAATAGATGTTCGGTCAAAGTCCCATCGAGTTCAGAAATGTACAATTCGATATTTTTTTTTATAATTACTGGAAAAATGTCTATGAGTGAAAAATTTCAATGAATTATATACTTTGAACTGCAGACTTAATTTAATGAAGCAAACGCGACTAACAATAAACAACAATTAACAAAAGCAGTAACAACAAAACTCAAAGTTGTCCAATTTAAAAATCGTGAAAAGTAAAAACACAGAAAATATATCAACTAGAACGTGAATTCCATGAAAAAGAAAGTGAACATTAAAGTTCACATATCTACAGCTCAAATAGAAAAAACTCACAACTATAGCTCTAAAGAAAGTTAAATGCTTAAGAATAGCTTCAAAGTACTTGACCACAGTTAAATTTCTGTTGAATGTTTCAAACTAGCTGAAGTATGTCGAATTAAATTGAAATCTTACTCAACCTTAAGCTTGTTTAAAGCTTGTTTATAAATACGTTAAGAATTATAAACTAACAACTCAGTAAATAACAAAGAAGAAAAAAAGGAAAACAACAATTGCTGGTCGTCTAATAAAAGTGCCTTAATTAACTTGAATTTAAATCCACTATATTAGCGACAAAAAAAAAATTAAATTTAACCACATCTTAGAAAAATAAGAATGAGAGAAAAATATAAAGGTATCAGTTGAAACCACGGAATGACATACAAAACTAATACAATCAGAAAAACTGAAGTAAGATAAAAATAAACTAGAACTACTTTAGTAAGCATAACAACAATAATAAATGGTTTATTCCAGCTAAATTTTTTAAAACCGAGCAGTAGTTGTTATAATGTCAGAAGTACTGAGGTAGTGTTTAATAATCCAAGTGAATTTGCAGGGGTGCACTTGCCCCCTTGACTTCAGCAAAATAATAAAAATGATCATGTTATTGTAAAAAAAAAAAAAAAAAACACAGGTGCGTCGTTGGACACACGAGAGACGCGAAGCTTTTTCGCAGTTACATAGATTTGATAGCTTAATAATTTTTTCTTTTTAATAAATTAGCTTTTAAATTCAAAAGTTTTAAATAACATAAAATAAATAACATATATACAGAAAACATATTTACTGCTTATTTTTTTATTGTTGAATGTCAAATTTCCACGCCAATTACATATACGGGCATATAATGCCATCGACTCTCCATTTTAACTCTCCACACATGGTTGTGAACTTGGCTGCACTGAACAAATTTTTTCCTTCAACAGCGTACTGCCTAGCGAAAAAATCTCTAAAATTTTTCAGATTTCACTCCAAGCAAATCACAGAACGAGGAGTAAAAAGTTTCGCTCCAAAAATATATATTAAAGAACGCACACGAAACAAAATTTAACAAAAATTTCAGATACCTTGCCGATGTCTTGCGTGCGTTTGTTAATTCCATATTTATTGATATCATCTATTTTTCTTGACACTTAAAAACGCACTTGTGGGCATTGATAATTTTCTTCGTACCAACAACACCACAAACGCATTCACAATACAAACACACCGATGCTGGAGACACCTTGTGGCAAATAAAAGCAAATTGGGTAGCATAGCAAATACACAATCCTCTATCTATTGATAGACGGTGCCGATCTACTGCAGCATAGCTTCTGTTATAATTAATATTGAATTAACTACCATTTCAAACAAGCCTTTGTGGCCTGGTGGCTAGTGTATTTGACTCTCATTTAAGAGGACGTGGGTTCGATCCCCACGGGGGGTTCAACAAATATTTTTAGTATTAATATTAATGATTAAATCTTGTTGTTGTAATAAGCATTACCAACAAAGAAACCATCAAATTTCCAAGAAAAAATCTGTCGAAAAATTTTCTGATTTCACTCTAAGCAAATCACAGAACGAGGAGTAAAAAGCTTCACTTCTAAAACTAATTTAAGTTTTAGTCTGCAATCCAATTTGCTTAATTTATACACATTTTCAAATGATTCTTTGCGATAAAAGTATAAAAAGATAATCTTTTTTGAAATTATTAATATTTTTCTTATATTTTTCACATTATAATCTTGCTATAAATTAAATAATTTTTTCAAAAACTAAGGACTAAATAACCGATTTTTATGTAAAGAGACATGCCGAACAAAGTTCAAACATTGCCTAAAAATAATATTAAAAGCCTCCTCGGCCGAGCAACAGCCCAACAAAGGCAACATCAGTTTTATTTTTACTTAAGTAAGCCATTTTATTTGATAAATCCAAGCTATAATGGCCGCCGTGGCATAGAGGTTGAGTGCTTGGCTCGCAAGCTATAAGAACCAGGCTCAATTCCATTTGACACAGAATGTTTTTTTAATTAAAATTAATATTTCTATCGGCGTCACCACTTTGCATCCAATGACAAGCCTCAGAAAGCAAAAACTATCATGTAAAGCTCCTTGAGAACATAAGCCGCCTGGAGCCGGCATAAAGCTTGTAGGTCCAGTTCTCGGCTCTTTGTGTTCAAACATTTCACAACACAGAAAACACAATTGATCATTAAAAGCTCAGTCAAAGGCTCAGTCAGCTGAAATGGCCAATTCGTTTTGTTTTTTTTTTTTTTTTTTGCTATAACTGCCAAGTTATTTATAATTAAGCCTTTTTTAACTAATTATTAATTTTCGTTAAAACAAATCTAGTTCAGCTAATCCGTCCTAACAATTAATTTCTTGTCTGAAAATTATTTATTATTTGCATTATTTTATTTTTAGTTTTTCAAAACTTAATTTCGAAAGTAAGCTAATTTTTATTGAAACTCTTCAAGACCCTAATGTCACCTTTATACAGCCTTTAACTTAATATATTGTATACATATTGTATATCCCACAAAAAGTTTAAAAAAATAAATTCAACAAATAATTTTTATTTTATTCACACCAGTGAAATATTCTCTAATACGTAAATTTCTACATAGAACTATACTCTCTCTCTCTCTCTCTCTCCCCTGCAGACGGCCGTAGTTAACAGTATTTGTTTGATGTAAATTAAGAACAATTTTGTGTTTTTTTTTTTTTTTCGGTAAGAAACTAACAACTGCTTTATTTATTCAAAGCTCTCATCACGAATTTGTCACTAAAATTTTTACATCAATGCAAGATTTTAAAATATCTAGGCGCAAGCTACAAATATTTCTCTGGCGGTTATCAACTAGAAGCGTCAAAAATAATGACGATACCAGTATTTTTTTCAAGACATGGATGGTTGTTATGAAAATATAGAAAATTTATTTTATATATTCCTTTATATATTTTTATTAAAATACTGTTTTAACTACGAACCACTGTTTTACCCATATTTCATAATAAATGTTTTTTTAAAAAATATACCAAAATATTGGATAAAATTGAGAAATGCAATATTATTAATATTATTGATAAACAGCGGTAAAATGTATGAATTCATTGGTGCAATAAATCTCTGTTCTTAAGTTAAAGAACAAGTTCTTTTGAGTATGAACTGTTCTTAAAAACTGAGGAACGATGAAAAACAATCTTTCATTTATTATAAATTTTTTCTCATATCCAAAGAATTATTCTTTGATTTAAAATGCTTAATGTTATTGAACTTTGATGTAATGTAAATAATCGTTAAGAATTGTACCAACATTGAAATCAACGTACTGTACATTAAACTAACGAATTCATTCTTTGAATGAAAGAATATGTTCCTACGTTTTACAAAAATAAAACTGTTCTTTTGAAGCACAATGAAAAATGAGAAACAAATTTTAATGAAAGCATATTCCCACAAACAATAAAGTACATTGAAAAACAAGGTACTTAAAGAATATGTGACCTTGGCCTTGAGTCGATGAATTGCTTATTGAAATCAAAGAACTGTTCATAGTGAAACATTAATCTATATATTAATACGCAAACAAAAAAGTTTGTGATCCCTTTTTACCTGTGTTAACTTCAACATATTCACATAAAACTTATATCGATGGAAAGGCAAAATATAATTTTTATTCGAATATATTGTCATTAAGATAGATAAAATTAAGCAAATGTAACAACCCTTTTTCCCAATGGGACAATGAGAAAGCAACAACAAAATACATAGCGGCACAGCTATATTAAACATCTTAACTGTAGCATACACGAGCAAGAGTAGAATGCGAGAGTTGCAGACACTTCAAAAGAAGTGTGCATCATTATTGTTGTTGGTACTTTCTCTTAATTTCTCTCTCAACAAAATAAATTTGCCACCGCGTCAGCGTCAAAAAACTGTTAAACTGCTGCTTGCTTCATATAAAACGTGCAAAGACATTTATAATTGCATATTTTGTTCAATACTTCTGTTTTCGTTCAGTAAAAAAAACAAAAGAAACCCGATTTTAATATGGCCGAATTTAGGCGATACTAGTTTTTATTAATACACGAAACTCATTGATTTTAAGAACAATATTGGGTTCAGCGTATTAACACTAATACTAATACTAATACTAATACTAATACTAATACTAATACTAATACTAATACTAATACTAATACTAATACTAATACTAATACTAATACTAATACTAATACTAATACTAATACTAATACTAATACTAATACTAATACTAATACTAATACTAATACTAATACTAATACTAATACTAATACTAATACTAATACTAATACTAATACTTATACTAATACTAATACTAATACTTTTACTAATACTAATACTAATACTAATACTAATACTAATACTTATACTAATACTAATAGTAATACTAATACTAATACTAATACTAATACCAATACTAATACTAATACTAATACTAATACTAATAGTAATACTAATACTAATACTTATACTAATAATAATACTAATACCAATACTTATACCAATGCGAACACATAAAATGCATACATAAAATTTACAATATCTATAAGGTCAAAGGATCTCTTCTTTTAAGAGAACAGTTCCACATTGTACAGAATATTCTACAAAACAGGCACAACTCAAAATTTACGATTTTTTAATGTTAAACTAATCGTAGTGATTACCTCCATCAACTATCAAAAGTGTTCACTCCTCTTTTTACACTTTAATTAAAAAAAATCATTTTATCTCTTTGTTTGGTATGAAGTCCTTTGAAAAAAAAAAATGTTTGCTTCTCCTGAAAATTTTAAAATTTTGAGTTGTGTCTCTTTTGTAGATAGTGTGCGATATGTTAACGGTTTTTATCTTGAAAGCCCTAAACGATAACAACTTTTTGCAGGAAATTAATACTACCGATAAATCCCTTACATTCAATATACATACTTTATATAACTTAGAGTTCCTGCGGCTTAGGTAACGCCCACTCAAATACTTATTTTCTATTTAGAAAATTTAATCAAATTTTTTCTTTGAACTTCCTCTCGTAAAGTAATTAATAGCTTTCTAGGACATTTTTCTCGTGTATTATAAATATATTAAGTTTAGCAAAACGGTATCAACCGTGATCACAAAAATTCGTTACTTAGTAAGTTGTGGTTCTTAACATAGCTTCTCATATAATTCTAAACTCAACACAAAATAAAAACAACTCAATTATGTTAAAAATTTCTTTTCATCTTGTTTTTTAAGTTTGAATTTCTTATTCATACAATAATAAGCACATGAATTCATATATTTCGCTAACATATTATGTCTTGACATCGTGTTGCCACTTTGACTTGTTGGGGTTGGTTTTTGTTTTTGTTGCTCATTTAGTTGTGTGTTTTTCTTTATTTTCAACGCCTTTTTTGAACTTCACGCGTATAGTTCACTAATGCGTTGGTTTTTTTTTTTTTCTTTTATAATGATGCTCAGAAAGTGAAAACTCATGGTGTCGAATCTTTAATTATAACACATAAGTGCAACATGTGTTGAACTCTTATTTTTTTACACAGTACATAAATTAGTTCTTGTATTTTTGTTAATAAACAAAGTGTAGTGTCATTTAATTTACTTCAGCAAGGAGCGGCTTTTAAATTATAATTAATGTTTAATTTACTTTCAGTTCTTGTTTCTCAGAACGAATTTGACATACTAAAGAAAACTTCTGAGACACATAATATAACACAAGTTTTGTTAAGGGATTATCTTCAACTACAAGCGGACACAAATAGGTTTTAATTTGTTCATCAATTCTCTGAAATATAATTTTTCTTCAATTCTAGTTATTAGTATTTTTTGACTTTAACTCACGAACTCACTTTGTTGATGATTCTATTCTAAATAATTTGATTAAATCCTATTTAAGTATATGAGTTTAAGATCATTGCAAAGTGTTTCAGATGATAAGTTTATCTGGCCATTATTCAAGATTTTAACAGATTTGTGTAAGAGGCGTTTGTGGGTTGGACTTGAATCTGGCATAAAAATTTGAGTTCTGAGTTTCGCATCCAATATGGCTGTTGAAATTTAAAAATGTTATACTAATATGGACATTTTTACAAGGCTTATTTTAGGTCGCTTTTTGCAATTCGATATCAAAAATTAAAAGTTATAAAATGACGGATAAATAAATAAAGCTGTCGTAATTTTAAAATGTTTGTATATTTCTATGAAATTTAGTTCATAGTGGCGTAATGGTATATCCATTCCATCCAGCTGTATGTCTGTACAGCTGTGTTTTTTTTTTTTTTTGCAGAAAATAGCTGGTAACTATGCTTAAGCCATTCATGCTAGTTGTTTTTTAGTTTTGTATTTTTGGATTTTTGGCTTAGGTGAATCAAATATTTTTTTTTTTGGCAAGGTATCGAAGTATGTGCTTTCAAAGCAATGTATTAAACAATAAATTGCTTAGGTGACTAAGCATAAGCTTATAATTCCCATACAATTCTTTTTACCCACGCCGACTTGGGTGATTTACCTATTGTTTTTTTTTCTTGGTGTAGTTCAACAAACTGCAATTCGATAAATAACACTTCTGTGAAGATAGCCCAAAATCTTCAGCCCCAATTTTTTTTTTCAATTGGCCGCAAAATGTTTCTCACGCATTCCGTGTTGCATACGGGGACATTTTTCAGTACTTTAACATATATTCTGGTGCATTTTAATAATAAAACGAATTATTAATTTTCTTTCTAAAATCCAGTTTTGTTTAGTATTAGTGTACCTTCAAATTTAAATTTGGCCTAAACGATTTATTAAAACATTAAAAAAAAAATATGAAGTATCTAGTAGGTTGCGTACGGAGGACACCAAAAATACCGCAGATTTAGTTCATTTAAAAAAAGCAATAAATCAGCGAAATGTGTTGAAATTTCAAGACACATTTTATTTGTACGAAAAGTTTAATAGAATAGAATTCAATATTTTATTTTAAATAAATTCAAAATTAAATACAAGAATTATAAAAATTAAAATTTCGGTTGCGTACGGTGCCCCCAATGGTTGCGTTCTTGGACTTGTACAAAAAAGAAAATAATTCAAAATTTTTCACACTGTTTCATTACAAAACAATTTTATTTACGAGTATATGTTTAGAAATTTTAGTAGATGATGACAATATGTTGTCATAACTCGATACGTCGAAGTGGTGTTGATTTTGTAGGTTAAAATATATTTTCGTTGCGTATTTTGGACAAAAAACAACGACTCTTTTTAAGGTTAGAACCCAATAAACTATTTATTTTAATGATTGTTTATTAATAAAATTACAACTTACGTGTTACTAATAAAAAAAGAAAATTTAAGAGTAGTTTTTCGAGTCTGCGGATCTATATGTTGAATTCGACGCAAATACAAAATAAGTTATTTAATAAAATTTTAACTTCAAAAACTAAATTAATATGCAAAATTTGTTCCTTCCCTAATTTGCTAACAACCGTGCATCATACCGTAAACAACCTGGAGTGAAATATTCATTTCAGCAAAATTTGTTCTTTTCAGTAAAAAACAAGAAAAGTGTAGAAGATCCTTAATTTTTGCTCAAAAATCTACCTTTATAATGGAAATCGATTGGCAGAATGCCCAAGTCCCGGTCTATCGTCTTTGATACCGAAAATCGGGTCGAAAACCGAAAAAAGTATTTTTTACACAAATATCATACAAACTCAGGATGAGAACTTTTCATCTCTCACCCTTTTTTTTTGTTAAAAAAACTGCTATTTGACAATTGTCAAAAATGCTTATACTAAATTTAAAGTCGCTTTTATTTTGTTTATGATAATGGGCAATTAAGTTATTTTTTTTTTCAATGAAAAACCTGAAGCTTTTCATTTTGCGGCAAAGAATATCATTTCCTTCCATGCTGTTTTTTTGCTTCTTCTGCCATTATTTATAACTATTAAATCAGAAGAAATGAGCAAAAGGAAATACAATTTTGTAAATATTTAATGTCGTGTTTTTTTAATTTACTATGATTTTTCCACAATGGATCAGCAGGAGCATTTATAAAATCCTGAATACTGAAATGCTTTCCGCAGACTGTACCCGTGGGTTTTAGCTTCAAGCCGCAACAGTCGATTCTTCGGAAATCGTTCTTTGGAACTTTGCAAATGTTATTATTTTCCTTATTCCAGGTATTATGGCAGATCGCACAGCATTTCGACAAATCTGCCTAACTATCTATATTATTATTACGCAATTGCATTCTTGTGATATGAAATCTATACAGTAGATGCGATTTTCATTAATATGGTAGCAATTGGAAGGTCTTGCTCTCTAGAAGTGCAATAAACTCTTATTTTTTCTAAAATATTGTGTATTTTTAAAAATATACAAACAATTTTTTTATGAAAAAAAAAAACAATTTACTTTGTGATGCCGAAAACCAGTAAAAGATGTACTTTCATAATGCTATGATAAGTAATTACTGGATTATTTAACAATTCAACAGAAACATGGAAAGTTTCTTAGAAATTCTTGGCTCAAAATATTCGTTAATATAAAAACAAAATTGCATATCACTAGATGTTATTTATTTACGTCTTAACGCCACACGGGATTTCTATTTTTATATATTTTTTGTATAAAATAAAATTACACTAGAATCACTAGATAGTCACAAAAAAAAAAAATCAAAAATACTTTACGCGTCTTATTTACTCGAAGCATTAAGGCAAATAACGAAGCATTACATTTTTCACTGGATTATCGTTAAAAATATGACATTAATGCATTTTTATTTTGACAGCGCAACGGTGTCGAATTCATAAATGTCACCTAGTTCTTCCGTCCTCCTTATATATCTCGCCATAGACAATATATATTGTTTGTCAAAAACTGCTTCAAAAATTCCTACATGCACACATATAATAGAGAACTGAACCTTAAAGTTTTATATCGACTCCGAGTGGCTTCATATTCTCGAGAAGCTCAACTCTTAGGTTTTAACTCTCTGAGGTTTGCCATTGTCTGCAGAGAGGTGAACGGGCGTTTAAAAATATTAATTTTAATTGAAAAAACTTCCTCAGTTGTTATTTCAACCCGTGCTATCGGCGGATCTTTGGCATTCGAACCATGCACGTAACCGTTTGGCCACGGGCGCCACATATATATAGTGATTATATATAAGAGTATAAAATAATGCACAAAAAATATATTACAAATACGCCATATCGATAAAAATATCGCTATTGTAACATGTTATTGAGTAGAGTCAACAAAGTTCTAAATCTTTGAAATAGGTTAGGCCCAAAATTAAGGCTTGTTGAAAATTAAAACAAAAATTCAATTCTGCTTGTAATATTGGTTTTTAAAAGATATGCATTATCATTGATCTAGTTTTATGAGCATGGAGTATGCAAAACCGTTTTTTTCATTTATTGTTGAAAATTTTGTAAAGATTAAATTAGGAATTTAAAAAAAAAAAAATATATGATTAAAGAAAGAAGGTGCAAAGATACATAATTCCGAAAAACAGAGTTTGACAAATATAACGTAATAAAAAAGATTTTCTTCTGATATTTAATTTCAAATTAGTCACAATTTTGCTTGGACATTGCTTCTGTCGTATCAATGAGCAGTGCAATGGATTTCTTTTGCATAAAAATAGAGAAGAACACTTTCTTTTTATTATACATAGTTCAATTTGAATACGGTTCAGCTTGTACAAGGATTAAGTTATGGAAAGTTTGCGCAGCAAATTCTTTATTTTGTTGCTTATGCCCCCTCTTGTAGTATTTGTTCATTTTTCGAAATTTACGAAAACTCCGCAATCATGTCACTGACCTTAGCAACAAAAAAAAAAAAGCATTAAAATTGCATTTCACTCTGTCGCAGTCTTTTATCAGTTGCCAGTAACACTTCTTATAGCTGACAGTTTACTGGCAATATTTTTCAGGTTTGATGAACATTAAATGAAGCGAGTTAATGACCTTTAAAAAAACGGCTTTGAGTCAAAATCCATGACTTCAACCTGTTTAGCTGGGTGGACTGTAAGTTGTTCGTCTACGAAGCGAACAACTTTTGTTACTTGAATGGTTGGTAATATTGATTTTTATTGATCAGCTTTTTATTTTAGTGTGACACTTTCCTCTCGTGGGGATTTTGTTAGGTACTTTCCCTGCATGAAAAATAAAAATTGAACAGCCACATATGCAGTCATATATGCAGTTTTAACGTCGAAAACTACAAAGATGGACTGTAAAAATTTTGAAACAGTATACAAATTTAGCTACAGTGAACTGTAAACATTACATAAGTGTGCTTTGCTTAAAATATTTTAACGTGTAATGTCTCTGTAGAAGTGCGTTTAACAGACATGCGAACCTTATGGAGGCCATGGTTCGTATCTAAGCTTGGGTAGAATTACAATAATGCAATTATATTTTCATCTGGGGAAAAAATTATGACAAAATCATTTATTTTTTTTTTTTTACTTACTTACGGTAGTAAAGAAACGAGGAGAAATACAAACTAATTCCATACGAAAAACATTGCTTCCTATCGTGTACCTTGCTTATCGTGTATATGATTTTTTGTGATACAGTATGATGGTGTAAGTCTCATAGTCAAACTAGAAGCGGGTATCTGCACTTTACAGCTGCCTTACAACTTCACATACATTTCTTAAGCTTAATGAGAAATTCCAACACGTTTTTATGTTTATGTTTATGTTTATGTTTATGTTTATGTTTATGTTTATGTTTATGTTTATGTTTATGTTTATGTTTATGTTTATGTTTATGTTTATGTTTATGTTTATGTTTATGTTTATGTTTATGTTTATGTTTATGTTTATGTTTATGTTTATGTTTATGTTTATGTTTATGTTTATGTTTATGTTTATGTTTATGTTTATGTTTATGTTTATGTTTATGTTTATGTTTATGTTTATGTTTATGTTTATGTTTATGTTTATGTTTATGTTTATGTTTATGTTTATGTTTATGTTTATGTTTATGTTTATGTTTATGTTTATATTTATGTTTATGTTTATGTTTATGTTTATGTTTATGTTTATGTTTATGTTTATGTTTATGTTTATGTTTATGTTTATGTTTATGTTTATGTTTATATTTATGTTTATGTTTATGTTTATGTTTATGCTTATGTTTATGTTTATGTTTATGTTTATGTTTATGTTTATTTTTATGTTTATGTTTATGTTTATGTTTATGTTTATGTTTATGTTTATGTTTATGTTTATGTTTATGTTTATGTTTATGTTTATGTTTATGTTTATGTTTATGTTTATGTTTATGTTTATGTTTATGTTTATGTTTATGTTTATGTTTATGTTTATGTTTATGTTTATGTTTATGTTTATGTTTATGTTTATGTTTATGTTTATGTTTATGTTTATGTTTATGTTTATGTTTATGTTTATGTTTATGTTTATGTTTATGTTTATGTTTATGTTTATGTTTATGTTTATGTTTATGTTTATGTTTATGTTTATGTTTATGTTTATGTTTATGTTTATGTTTATGTTTATGTTTATGTTTATGTTTATGTTTATGTTTATGTTTATGTTTATGTTTATGTTTATGTTTATGTTTATGTTTATGTTTATGTTTATGTTTATGTTTATGTTTATGTTTATGTTTATGTTTATGTTTATGTTTATGTTTATGTTTATGTTTATGTTTATGTTTATGTTTATGTTTATGTTTATGTTTATGTTTATGTTTATGTTTATGTTTATGTTTATGTTTATGTTTATGTTTATGTTTATGTTTATGTTTATGTTTATGTTTATGTTTATGTTTATGTTTATGTTTATGTTTATGTTTATGTTTATGTTTATGTTTATATTTATATTTATGTTTATGTTTATGTTTATGTTTATGTTTATGTTTATGTTTATGTTTATGTTTATGTTTATGTTTATGTTTATGTTTATGTTTATGTTTATGTTTATGTTTATGTTTATGTTTATGTTTATGTTTATGTTTATGTTTATGTTTATGTTTATGTTTATGTTTATGTTTATGTTTATGTTTATGTTTATGTTTATGTTTATGTTTATGTTTATGTTTATGTTTATGTTTATGTTTATGTTTATGTTTATGTTTATGTTTATGTTTATGTTTATGTTTATGTTTATGTTTATGTTTATGTTTATGTTTATGTTTATGTTTATGTTTATGTTTATGTTTATGTTTATGTTTATGTTTATGTTTATGTTTATGTTTATGTTTATGTTTATGTTTATGTTTATGTTTATGTTTATGTTTATGTTTATGTTTATGTTTATGTTTATGTTTATGTTTATGTTTATGTTTATGTTTATGTTTATGTTTATGTTTATGTTTATGTTTATGTTTATGTTTATGTTTATGTTTATGTTTATGTTTATGTTTATGTTTATGTTTATGTTTATGTTTATGTTTATGTTTATGTTTATGTTTATGTTTATGTTTATGTTTATGTTTATGTTTATGTTTATGTTTATGTTTATGTTTATGTTTATGTTTATGTTTATGTTTATGTTATGCTTATGTTGAAGTTAGGAAAAGTAACCGAAGCAACCGAACCGAAGTGCTTATTGGAAACAGTTTTGAAACTATTGGACAATAGGCCGGAATACATAGAAGGCATGCACGCATTAAAGCATCTGACGTTTAAGTTGAAAACAAGTAAGCTTATGGGGCGACGCTCATACAAAGTATGCGCGCATGAAGCATCAATATGCATGCTTGAAGTTGACAAACTTTCAACTTTTTTTAAACATCAAGACGTTCACAGTCAATAAGCTCTGCATTTAATTGCTCATTTGCTTCATGCGGCATTATTAAAATAAACATTATCCTCAAAATGTGTTCACAGTCCATTTCTTAAATTTATTTTCTCCACCTTTTTCAATTTCGAAGAAAAACCAAACCAATTTTGACGTTTATGATGTTTATGTTTATGTTTATGTTTATGTTTATGTTTATGTTTATGTTTATGTTTATGTTTATGTTTATGTTTATGTTTATGTTTATGTTTATGTTTATGTTTATGTTTATGTTTATGTTTATGTTTATGTTTATGTTTATGTTTATGTTTATGTTTATGTTTATGTTTATGTTTATGTTTATGTTTATGTTTATGTTTATGTTTATGTTTATGTTTATGTTTATGTTTATGTTTATGTTTATGTTTATGTTTATGTTTATGTTTATGTTTATGTTTATGTTTATGTTTATGTTTATGTTTATGTTTATGTTTATGTTTATGTTTATGTTTATGTTTATGTTTATGTTTATGTTTATGTTTATGTTTATGTTTATGTTTATGTTTATGTTTATGTTTATGTTTATGTTTATGTTTATGTTTATGTTTATGTTTATGTTTATGTTTATGTTTATGTTTATGTTTATGTTTATGTTTATGTTTATGTTTATGTTTATGTTTATGTTTATGTTTATGTTTATGTTTATGTTTATGTTTATGTTTATGTTTATGTTTATGTTTATGTTTATGTTTATGTTTATGTTTATGTTTATGTTTATGTTTATGTTTATGTTTATGTTTATGTTTATGTTTATGTTTATGTTTATGTTTATGTTTATGTTTATGTTTATGTTTATGTTTATGTTTATGTTTATGTTTATGTTTATGTTTATGTTTATGTTTATGTTTATGTTTATGTTTATGTTTATGTTTATGTTTATGTTTATGTTTATGTTTATGTTTATGTTTATGTTTATGTTTATGTTTATGTTTATGTTTATGTTTATGTTTATGTTTATGTTTATGTTTATGTTTATGTTTATGTTTATGTTTATGTTTATGTTTATGTTTATGTTTATGTTTATGTTTATGTTTATGTTTATGTTTATGTTTATGTTTATGTTTATGTTTATGTTTATGTTTATGTTTATGTTTATGTTTATGTTTATGTTTATGTTTATGTTTATGTTTATGTTTATGTTTATGTTTATGTTTATGTTTATGTTTATGTTTATGTTTATGTTTATGTTTATGTTTATGTTTATGTTTATGTTTATGTTTATGTTTATGTTTATGTTTATGTTTATGTTTATGTTTATGTTTATGTTTATGTTTATGTTTATGTTTATGTTTATGTTTATGTTTATGTTTATGTTTATGTTTATGTTTATGTTTATGTTTATGTTTATGTTTATGTTTATGTTTATGTTTATGTTTATGTTTATGTTTATGTTTATGTTTATGTTTATGTTTATGTTTATGTTTATGTTTATGTTTATGTTTATGTTTATGTTTATGTTTATGTTTATGTTTATGTTTATGTTTATGTTTATGTTTATGTTTATGTTTATGTTTATGTTTATGTTTATGTTTATGTTTATGTTTATGTTTATGTTTATGTTTATGTTTATGTTTATGTTTATGTTTATGTTTATGTTTATGTTTATGTTTATGTTTATGTTTATGTTTATGTTTATGTTTATGTTTATGTTTATGTTTATGTTTATGTTTATGTTTATGTTTATGTTTATGTTTATGTTTATGTTTATGTTTATGTTTATGTTTATGTTTATGTTTATGTTTATGTTTATGTTTATGTTTATGTTTATGTTTATGTTTATGTTTATGTTTATGTTTATGTTTATGTTTATGTTTATGTTTATGTTTATGTTTATGTTTATGTTTATGTTTATGTTTATGTTTATGTTTATGTTTATGTTTATGTTTATGTTTATGTTTATGTTTATGTTTATGTTTATGTTTATGTTTATGTTTATGTTTATGTTTATGTTTATGTTTATGTTTATGTTTATGTTTATGTTTATGTTTATGTTTATGTTTATGTTTATGTTTATGTTTATGTTTATGTTTATGTTTATGTTTATGTTTATGTTTATGTTTATGTTTATGTTTATGTTTATGTTTATGTTTATGTTTATGTTTATGTTTATGTTTATGTTTATGTTTATGTTTATGTTTATGTTTATGTTTATGTTTATGTTTATGTTTATGTTTATGTTTATGTTTATGTTTATGTTTATGTTTATGTTTATGTTTATGTTTATGTTTATGTTTATGTTTATGTTTATGTTTATGTTTATGTTATGCTTATGTTGAAGTTAGGAAAAGTAACCGAAGCAACCGAACCGAAGTGCTTATTGGAAACAGTTTTGAAACTATTGGACAATAGGCCGGAATACATAGAAGGCATGCACGCATTAAAGCATCTGACGTTTAAGTTGAAAACAAGTAAGCTTATGGGGCGACGCTCATACAAAGTATGCGCGCATGAAGCATCAATATGCATGCTTGAAGTTGACAAACTTTCAACTTTTTTTAAACATCAAGACGTTCACAGTCAATAAGCTCTGCATTTAATTGCTCATTTGCTTCATGCGGCATTATTAAAATAAACATTATCCTCAAAATGTGTTCACAGTCCATTTCTTAAATTTATTTTCTCCACCTTTTTCAATTTCGAAGAAAAACCAAACCAATTTTGACGTTTATGATGTTTATGTTTATGTTTATGTTTATGTTTATGTTTATGTTTATGTTTATGTTTATGTTTATGTTTATGTTTATGTTTATGTTTATGTTTATGTTTATGTTTATGTTTATGTTTATGTTTATGTTTATGTTTATGTTTATGTTTATGTTTATGTTTATGTTTATGTTTATGTTTATGTTTATGTTTATGTTTATGTTTATGTTTATGTTTATGTTTATGTTTATGTTTATGTTTATGTTTATGTTTTTTAATTACGAGAACATATATTTTAAATGTTTGCTACGTGTTTCAAAAAGCATGCTTCAAAAGCATCGATGCATGCATGCTTTCTATGTGTTCTGGCCTAGTGAATTCCACGGCCTTATAACACTGACGAAAAAGCTTCTACGAGAGAGCCAACTAACTTTTTGATATAGATTGAATATATATTAGGGCAGGTCAATTTTTTTTATCTACCAAGTGTATAGCAAAAACGTAATCTTTGATGAATTCTGAGAAAATTTCCCAAAAAAACCGGTCTAAAATCAGTACCAATTTCTCGCAAAGCGAGGTCAAAATTTGTAAATTCCAAAAATGGCAGCGTTTATCATTGATTTTGGCCTTGTTAAAGAAGAATTTTTGCTTTTCTCCTAATCTGGTTTAATTTTAAAAATATTTTGGCTTTTAAACCAAATTTTGCCAACCTGATATTTAAAAATTTCCAAAAATGTAAAAATCATCGTTAAAACGATTTGATCATTTTTAATTTTACATTTGAACTCTTCACTTTACCATTTCACTACGTTGTTCACATTTTAGTATTTAAAAAGTAAATAAAATAAGAAGTAGTAATTAGTAAAATTAGTTTGCCACTGTAGTGCCAAACTGACCACATATTTTTCTAAAATTCTTATAAATAAATATTTATATCTAATAGAAAACTTATATTAAGTAATAGAGACTATGTAATGGCAGTAGCTACAAAAAGTCGAACTAAAATACCCCGCATTGAGAGCAAACAGATTAAATTAGCAAATTGATTAAATAGAATATTTTTTTGTAAATTTAAATTGTTTAGTTTTGACAATATTTAAATAACCGGTTGGCAAAAAATTTGAAGAGCTGGCAAGAATTCCTTTTCAACAAGACCAATCAATGATATACGCAGCCAATTTTGGGCTATTCAACAGTATTTTTATATAAAGCTGTAGTTTTTATAGATATTGGGATTGCTTTAATACCTATGGTTTCTTGGGGAAATTTATATATATAGAAATTTATTTATATAGATCGAAATTTCTTAGGCATTATTGTCTTAGAGCTGTGGAACAATTTGAGTAACCTCTTAGCACAAAGCTGAATTTTTTTTATATGTACTAATATGCGCAATTGAATGTTTATACAATAAGAAAATCATAGGGGCGGCGGGAAGGAAGTTATTGAAGATAGTGTAAAAGAAGGGCCCAGACTAACATGTTCGCATAAAGCTACAATTTTAACCCTGCTTAGATATCGTATATCTGTGAGACGTATGCTCTTCCGATTAGGTTATCTAAGCAGGATTAATTCGTTTTAATTTTTTCATTGATTTTTACAAAACAAAATCACATGGCAGGTTTTGGAAGGGCACAAATACCTGTCCGACGGGGTTTAAAGTGTAAAAAAGGACCCAGACTAACATGTTTGCACAACGCTATGCGATTGTTGAAAAATAACTACATTCGAGTTCTGGCATCGTTGCAAAAATGAAAAAAATCTCAAATTATTTTAATTTTTTTATTTTATAAAATGAAGTGGACTTGGGAAAAACGCTGTTAGTACAAATAATATGTAATAAGCTATCAGTATATTGGGAGGCATCAATGTCTTTCACTCCCAATAATTCAACTTCTAATAATTTGTTGCATGTTTATTTGAATTAGAATACAAATTAAAAAAAAAGTGTGCGTGTCAGCTCCAACGCGCGACTGGAGCTTACTCCTCTTCATCGATTACCTTTGAATTTGAGATGAATATTAAAGGCAAAGGGGGTGAATAAAGGCAAATCTTATATTACTGAAAGGAATGTATCCTTTTTGAATTTTAAAAAACATTACTTAGATATTTTATTTGATGAATTTCATTAATAGTAACTTTATTAATAAATAGTGTAACGATAGGCTTGTGGTATCTAAAGTATGTTACGTGAACATCGGAAATTATATGAAAGGTTTCCAATCGATTATCTTGGTTTATAATTATATAAAATGGGTTATAACCTCAAAATTGTATGTTCAAGAGCCTTAATAAAAGAAGTTCTGACACAAATAATATTACGAATTATGACAGCCACAAAAACGTTGTCACAACCTCCGAAAACCGAATTCCTCTCACAATTGAAAGTTTTATTAACTCCGTGTGAAGTTGTCAAGCTTTCACAATTTAGTTATCAAAACCAAATTTCTCTCAACATAAAATGTTGTAACAACTTCGTGTGAGGTTGTCACAGCCCCATATATTAAATTTTTTTGAGAGCCGTTATGTTACGGCTAAAAGAAGCGATGTTTTGATAGCATCGCCAGTTCCGTGAGTGTTCGAATAAAAGTAAGCTTTTAAAAGTTGTAATTCCTTTTGAAATTTAAAAAAATGTATACTTTAATTATTTATAATCATCGTTAATTATTTATAATCATTATTAGGAGCTTAAGTAGCACTAAAGTAACAAAGAGACTGAAAAAAGACTTGTGGCAGAGCTTGCAGTATTTGATAGAATTATTATCATTTAGTTGAATGGAAATCTATTAATTTTGGAAGAAAATTCTTCGGTTCTATTTGATAAATTTAATTGAAATTTATTCTATACGAAATACTATTTGTAAAAAATGTACAATTTTTATCACTTATTAAATCACTTATTAATAAAAACTGTTTCCGTTTCACGCAAAATTTATTTAACTGCTTTTGCCTTATTATTTCAACCCTGACCTGGCAGGTATTTGTGTCCTTCCAAAACCTGTCCGGAGTCTGTTTTCGTAAATAATAATGGTAAAATTAACGAAAAAAAACGAAATGGCCATTTCAACCCCTGCAAGGACTTTGATCGAGCTTCTTTAGGTCAAGTATGTTGTGCATGTTATGAAATGTTTGAACACAAACGATTGAGAACTGGACCTACAAGCCTTATGCTGAACGGCTCATGTTCTTAAGAGCCTTTACATGGCAGTTTTTACTCTCTGAGGTTTCCATTGTCTGCAGAGAGGTGACAGCCGAACAGAAAAATTCATTCAATTGAAAAAACTTTCTGTGTCAGTTTGGGAATCGAACCTCGGTTCTATCGCATTTATCGCATCTGCACCTTAAACAGATGCCACGGTCTCCAGAAGTAGTCCATATTGACCGCGAAAGTAGACGTTTTAGTGTACCATTTATTTGCATATGTATTAAGGTACTCATATCAAATTTTCCATTTCATAAATTTTCAAAAAATTTCGCTATTATCATTATTTATTAGAATTTTTTATAACATCAAGGGCAACGTTTCGATTTAAAAATCCTTGGCTTTATTCGCAAAAGGTAAACTATTTATCATTTGCACCAGGGTTACAATATTCATATTAAAAAAATGTGCCTTTCACAACTCGCTTTTCGTCACAACTATAATTTAATATACAATTTTCACATTCAATTTCCAATTCCATGACGCAGATTGGTCCGTAGATCTTGCAAAGAATAGCACGAGCGTGATGAACTATTTATATAATGGGAATTTTATACGTCGTGAGAGGAACTCAATTGTCCACTGAATCCAAAGTAACGTCTATTGCCTAGAGTTATTCTTCGTTGATTTTAATACCAAAATCAGTGGATGAGTTTATGCTGAATTTCAGGTACACAAAGTTCTTAACAACCTAGAAGGAGGTGTTGTCTTTGAAAGTGTTTGTTTTTTAACATCAAGGATTTTGACTGTCACTGCAAGACTAACTGCAAGACTAACAAACAAATCTAGGGACAAATCTAAGGACATCATGTTTCAAAGAATCTTACAGCCAAAATATAATGAGATTATTTATCGTGAGTTCTGAACATCAATTTGTATGGCTGTATTGCATATAAAAAGGCGATATTTTTTTTTTACCTAATCAATGCTTACAGCTTGGAAGAGGTTACCTTTAAAACTCTACTTTTTATGGAGAGTGTCGAGTGGGAGTATTGAATGGAATGCAGATTGTTCAAACAAAATTAAACTTCCAGTCTAAAGCCAAAATTTATATTTTCTAGTAAGCAATCTGCTGACTCAGTTATGCTATATTCATGTTCTGCATTCTTTTTAAAACTTTTTTCATTTTATGTTTTATATTTTATTTTCATCATTAACATATTGTAAAGAGTCTGAGTTTTAGGTCAACGTAGCGTAAAACGTTCGTTCATTATTGAATTGTCTAAAGAATGTATAAATAAATTGAATAAATTTAAATTTTATTGATTGCTTTCGTAATAAGGCTGACCTCACACCTTTAAAAAATTAGCAAATATCAATGGTTGGGAATAGAAACATTGCGTGATAGAAAATTAAAATTCATCCTGCGTCATCTTGTGGCTATTATTCTTGTCAATCTGCAGTAGTTTGACAGCAAGACTTCCTTATTGTTCAGGGCATAATTAAATGTACAGAACACAATAATTATGCCTGGGCACTGTTTTTTGTTTGAATGCCAAAAAATTGCTTTTCATCTTGTCATTTTAATCAGCATTCACTTTTTCAATATTCATGCTTAAGCGTCATTTCTTGGTATTAAAATTTTTATATGAGTGAAGACATGGGCGTTAGTAGGATTTTCAGTAGGATGGTGGGGTCAACAACTTATATAGAAAGCTCACGTATTTGAGAATATTTCTGTAGTATTAATAAAAAAAAAAAATTATCTTTTGAATTTAATTTCAAAATTTTTTGTGTCAATTTCATCAATATGATACGTTTGAAAATTCATAGTTTAAAATTATAAATTTCAATATGTTTTAAAATAGAACTTTACTTACATTAGCTTGGATGTAGCGATATCAGAATACATGCTGCAGAGTGCTAAAAGCATATTCTTTTTAAATCAATTTCTCTCTATGACAAAATTAATAGATACATCAAGAGATGCGCAATCGAAAAAATTTTAAGAAAATAGAAATCGATTTTACTATTTGATATTTTAAATATAATTCAGCCCTCCAACCAATGCGCTCCTGCTATTCCATTCTAACGTTCATAGTCAAATTTTATTTTTTTTTTTATTTTTAGTTTTTCTCTAAAGCGTTAGACATTTTCTAAAGGACATCAGCATTGCGTGAAGATTAGCATACATATCGAATTTTGCATGTGATAAAGGTTATAGTATGGTGGTCTTGATCCTGAAACTCATTTCAGGTAAGTCTTTTATGATGTTTCACTTCGCGTTTTTACAATACACGACAATCCAACTCTTAAAAACCAATCATCGTCAAACTGGCGGCGCACACTGTACTTCTTAGGCCCGATATGGTGACGAAAATAAGTAAAATAGCAAAATAGCAAAAAAATTATCGGAACATAACAATATTTCTTATATTTTCATTTAAAATTCACTAAACTTTTTTACTTAGTATTTGTTTCTTTATTTTTTTTTTTTTTGTATTTCTGTTTTGCGACATTTTTAAGAAGTAATAAAATAATTTTTTTATGATCTCAATATACACGGATTCAAGTATTGATATTTACTTTATTTTAATTATAAATGCAATCATATGCTATCAGATTGGAGGAATGTTTTCTCTGTGTATGTAAATCAAATAACATCGCATATGAAGCTTAAGGTTAGGAAACAGACTAAAACAATTTTTTTAAGGTAATATAATATATACGTGTAAATTTTTTTATAAAAAATTTTCTTTTTGTTTGCTTTATGTGTTCTTTATAGTTTCTAGAATATGCATACATGTTTTGAAAACGATACCTGGCATTGCTGATTAAATAAAACAATATATGCAAAATTTCGAAAAATAAAAACTTTAAACCCGATTTGCTTGCAACTTGTTTTCTTACAACGTTTCGATAGATAACTCAAAATCTATTGGTTCAATTTCAATGAATCTTAGTGCATTTTGTTTGTACTTCTGTCCTTTAGGCATCACCCTTAATGCAAGTACCTAAAATTTTTTTGTTTTTTGACGTAGAATTACGTCTTACAGCGCGGTTTGTGTGGGGGTATTTTCACAAATTTCTTCAAGGTTATGCTAATGTTTTTTGGGGGGACACTTTAGGGTTCAATACAGCCTTTAATATTCATCATACAAAGATAAAATTTATGCCACAATATCAGTTATTTTGTTCATAAAAGGAATAGCTAACTTTGGATTTTGCCACTTCTTTAATAAAGCCACATGATAGCAAAAGAAATGAAGAAAAATTCATATTTTTGTATGAGAAAAATGCATTGATGACTCAGTTGCTGCTCACATTCTTATGCTTGTTGCTTAAGTTCGTGCCGAAATCTCGAACGCAACATCGTGGTGCTTGTTGAATAGAATCGTTTTATGAATTTCTCAGAGCTTTACAAGCAATGCATACGTATATAAATGCTTGCGCCGTTAAAAAACTTTCAGTCTGCTGGCAGACTCCAATCAATTAGGGTGGAGTTGCTTTGTCCGCCTGATGTACATAGGAAATAAGACGTTGCAATACGAAAAAGCGATGCATGTTCATTATATTTGTTTATATTTGGTATTAAAAAAACGCAGCACTACTAAATATAAACCTTTATATAAATCAAGAACTGTTTTACGAATATTTTTCAGTAACTGCTTGTGTTGTTGTTATTAATACGTATGTTTGAAAGATTCGCATATATATATACATATATATATTTCTTTCGTTTTTTAGTTTGTTTTTGCTAATCTTCAGCAAGATTAATACAATAAATAATAGAGCCCTGCATGAATGTATTCATCAAGTGAATATACCCTGATTCTCTGCTGTAGCAGCCACTGCAAGCAAAGCTGCAAGCGAATAAATGTAAACAACAGGTCGTGTAGGGCAAGAGAATAACTTTTTATTTGTTCTCTGTTCTCTTTTCATACACTCTTGCAAAGAGGTGAGCTTGCGATCTACGTGTTGTTTCAGTTTTTTCTCTGAACACTTAGGCCTTTTCCACACGGAGAAACGGAAAAGTAACCCAACTGCAACACAATTGCTTAGAAAGTTGCAAGCCACTACAATTCCAAACATTATTGCAACCTATTCTTTCAGATGAGCAAGTCACGCACAACGCAATATTGATCTTACATTGCAGCTTATAATTAAATAAGCAGCGATATTTCTCTACTTCTTCTTTAAAAAATATAAATTTGTTAATGCTCGCTCATTGCTGCTTGCTGTGTTCAAAATAAAAAATATGAAACACAATTTTTCAAAATTTAATTGATACTTTTCTCAACTTGAAGTACCACACAATTGTTTTAAATTATCAAGAAAAACAGAAGTCACTGATATAAATTGCAGCAAGCTGTGTTGCATAAAACTTATCGCAAACGTGCTGTCAACTAGTTGTAAAAAAGTTGTTTCATCTGAAGTTTCCGGTATACTTCCATGGGTCCTAAGTAAACTACACGAATACTCATGTATATGCTGCAGTGACCTAAATAAGAATTAATATGTTGGGTTTTCGCCGCAATAAGCTTTTTGTTATTCTTAATGCATATTTGTGTTATTTTTTGTTACTTTATTCGCTACCTTCCATACAAAATCCACAAACACTGTCGAAAATAGCTTATATCGGTCGTAGTTGAACTCCTAGAGGGGTCAAATATATGAGTTGGTCCTATTATTTTTTGCCCCTCAGCATTTCTTCCCAACACACCTACCCCTATCTGCCACCCTTCTTTGGGTACCAATACAAAAAACATTCTTTTCGTTCTACAAACGAACGAATAAAAAAATATTCGCTAAATATTCAGAGTATGAACACTCATATTTTTATTATTTTTATAAGCTTTTATTTAACTTGCTTCGTTCGTATGTAAGCATGCCCGCAAATCTCGCAAACAACTTTTCGACAGCTTGTGGGTCTCCGATTATGCTGAAATTTAGCATACATGTATAAGCCCGGTGACAATGCAATATTATGAAAAAATTTTTGCCACACCCCCTTTTACCGCCCACAAGTCAATAAAAATGCTCCATCTAGGCCGATTCAGATGAAATTTTGGTAGTAAATTTCCTTCAAGTAGAAAATGGCGCTTAAGCAAAAAAATTGACCACACCCCCTTTTACCGCCCACAAATTAATATATCTCTAAAACTACCGGCATGTTTCAGCTGAAATTTTGGCAGTAAATGTCCTTCAAGTATTGCATGGGTTAGAAAAAAAATGTTGGCACACCCCCTTTTATCGCCCATAAATGAATAGAAATGTTTTATCTCGAAAACTACTAGGCCAATTCAGATGAACTTTTGGTAGTAAATTTCCTTCAAGTAGAAAATATGGTTTAAGAAAAATATTTCACCACACCCCCTTTTGCCGCCTACAAATTCATATATCTCCATAACTACCGGGCTGTTTCAGCTAAAGTTTTAGCAGTAAATATCCTTCAAGTATTGCATGGGCTAGAAAAAAATGTTGCCACACCCTCTTTTACCGAACACAAATCAATAAAAATGATATAACTTCAAAAATACTAGGCCGATTCAGCTGAAAATTTGGCAGCACATTTACATCAAGTAGAAGATAGGGGCTTAAATTTGGCCACACCTCATTAAGGTCAATGGTCTAAAAACTTAAAATGCTATATGTAAGGCTTTCAAAGTAAAATATGTTCATAATAAAACTGTAAGACTAAAAAGTAAAAAATAAGAATTATATAAAAAAATTTTTAGGGACGTATATAAATTCAGAAATTTTCAAAATGTAAAATATACAAGTTTACTACACAATATCAGTGGAATTGAATCTTTTAGTAGGCTTATCTGTATATAAACCGCAATCCATTATACAGGTTTACTGCACAATAATCAGTGCCTTAAGCTTTTAAAATTTAAATGTATTTTTTGCATTTTGAAAATTTCTAAATTTATATACGTCCCTAGAACTTACCTATTTACGTACACTTTTATTATGATGATGGGCAACCAAGAGAGAGGTTCTTCTGAATTTAGAATATACCTACAATATACATATATGACAAATGTCACTGAAATTTATTTTTTTCTTTTTAGTTCACGTTTTGGTTTTCAATAAAAGCTTATTTTTTACAAATTTTTTTTTTTATATATATGTTTTAATTACTTTATTTGCAATTATCTGCAATAACACCTGTTGGTGTTAGTTAAGCATCGTGCACTTATTCTCCTAATTTCTTATATCTGAATAAAACAAAGGAAGTGTATGAGCAAGTATGAGCAAAGCAGAAAAGGTATAGAGGAAATTTTTAATTCTATAGCAAGAGAATATATTCAGGGAGGCGAAAAAGCATACTCATGCAGGGCTCTAATATATAATACATACATAATTCAAAAACTTAAAATACTTCAATGCAGGCTTACATATACACAATTTGGAGACGGACATGGTAGTTATGCTAGTATAAACTTCATTTATTTTTAAAATATAATAAATTCGAATTATTTATTGAACTACTTTTACCAAATTTAAATATTCAATTATATTTAAAATGTATATAAGTTCTTTACTGCAGAAAAAATAATAATTTCATATTGTTCCGAAATAATTATTACAATTTATTAAACAAAAAATTGCATTATATTTATTTTTACAAAACGTAAAAATTAAGAAGAACAACAAATTCATCAACAAATATATCAAACAAAAAACTCTACGTCCACACTTACGATACAACCGAAACTGTGTCTTTTTTATAGACAAAAAAGCGCACGAAAATCTATCTTTTGTTTCAACTTTTTACTTTAACTTACGCCATAATTTAAAAAAAAACCCCTGGGGTGTGCGTAGGGGGGAGCCGAATTAATGGTCTGTACTTTAAAATGATATATGATTTTTTGTTTCAGATACATATGAAAGGCCATAACTACGAACCATTTTGGATGTCTCCTTTTAATGCCATTTTCGGCGCCCTCTATTTAAAAGCCTGAAAATTATTTTAAAAAAAAAGAAATATTTTTATAAAATTTTTTTTTCAATAAGCTGACTAAATTTGAAAAAAAAGAATAACTCCCTGTATCTCAAAAAAATTTTTGAAAAGAGCTATTCTATAGTCAAACGTATATTATACCTTAAATAGTTTGATTAAGTATTTCCAAACCAATGAAATCTTTTTGTTCATCAGCTTGGTATAAAATAAGCTTTGATAACAATTTCTAAATTACATCAGGTTTCAACTATTACCTAAATCTGAAAAAATTCCGTTTTAAGCAGAACATTCTGTAGACAAAAAAAAAAAAAAAACAGAAAACAAGAGAAAGAAACTATTTTCAAGAAAAGCGTGTGTTGTAAAATTAAATGTTGCATGCTGTTTGGCAGCATTTAAGCGTTTAACTTAAAGTATTGTTAAGATAGTGTTCAAAACAGCTCCGGCTACTAAAGCTACCGAAGTAAGCTACATAACATTTAATTCAGCATTTTATATTTAAGTCAGCAAGACACCAAATTTATGAGACTCATTTCAACTGAAGTGGCAAAAACAATACAAGAAACACGCCAATCCATGTCTCCGTAGTTATCTATTTTTGCCATTTATGTGAAGGTTAAAGCCAACTTTTCACTCTTGACGTTTCGCATAACAATACAAGAATAAATTGAGGTTCCATCAATTCTGTGAAAAGCCGCAGAAACAAAAAGATTTCATGACAAACGGAAGCAAACTGAGAACTGTGTAAAAATACTTTTACTCTTTCATTGGCATTTTATGGGATGATAAGTGGGTCGGTCGGTTGTGTTTTTTTTTCTCCATGTATGGTTAAAAAAGCATTGCATGATGATGCGGTATATCAGGCGTGGATCCATTGGGGATATGAGGGCTAAAGATCCCCAGACGCTCAAAATATTTATGTAAGAAAAAAAGGTTCTTTTAATTAAAAATGCAAACAAATTTATCTCTATGTGTGAAAAAACATTAAATTTAAAAAAATGTGACATAAATAAAAATTTAAGTAATTGTATCATTTGAAAGGCAAATTGATTACACTTTCTACATATCAAAGTTTGTTTATTACCTCAAACTATGCAAGACATATCGATAATAATGTTCTAATTTTTTTAACGATTCATAAATGAAAAAATGCATTCATAAAGCGTGCTTTCATATTTTTATGAAAAAGTAACAATTTTAAGTTATAACTATATGGTAGTATTGTTCTTTATTAATGTTTATAGAATTATTTATATAATATTAATTTAATATTATATTTATATAATGTATACAATTAAAGCCCATTCACACCCCTTATATCGAAAAAGCTATATAAAAATTTTAAAAAAAAAAAACAACCGACTACAAGATCCCTACAAAGTAAAAAATAATTTTAAAAATACTTTTCCTCTTAATTTCTTGGTCATATTTGATAATTTATTTAAACATATTACTAGATATGAAATCTTATTATCTTAGTTTTTTTCTTATTTGTTTTATTATCATAAATATATTAATTTCTTGATGAATACAAATGCTTTTAAGGTCGGCGCTAATATAATCAGACTGTTAATCAGAAGCGCCAACTTCAAAGCATTTGAATTTATCAAGAAATTAATATATTTATGATAATAAAAGAAATAAGAAAAAAATTGAGATAATAAGATATCATACCTAATAATATGTTTAAATAAATTATTAAATATGACCAATTAAAAGGAAAAGTATTTTTAAAATTATTTTTTACTTTGTAGTGATTTTGTAGTCGGTTGTTTTTTTTTTTTTTAAAAAATTTTTATTTCTTCCTTTTTAGAGAATATGATAAATTTTCGAAAAAAGAGTATAAACAACATTAGTACAATTGTTCCGAAAAATTTGTTCTATTAAATTCTGAAAGTTTGTTGGTTATTTCAAATATCTGCCTCTTAAATTTATATTAGATGTCACATGTTTTGAAATTATAATACCCATTCTTGTAACGAGTCTTATTACCCTAGTGTCAATATTATTCGAGATATAGTGTTTTTCTAATATTTCCACGCCTCTTTGTTAAATAAGCGCCCACTTTCTTGAGCGTTATTTCCAATAATTGTGCCTACCCCTGTACTTTATTTCAGTACCCCAGCGTCAATATTAACTGCGATAGTGTGTATCTAGTATTGCCACGCCCATTTATCGAATAACGCATTCTTTATTGACCATAATTTTTAATAATTCTGCCTACCCCTGTACTACAATAAATTTTAGTGCCCTAGTGCCAATATTATTCAAGATACACTCTTTTTCTAATATTGCCCCGCCCACTTGTCAAATTACGCCCATTTTCTTGTCCGTTATTTGTAATAAATGTGCTTACCCCTACACTTAATTGCAGTGCCCTAGTGTCAATATTATTCGAGATACAGTAGTATTTAGTATTGCGAGATCTATTATTGCCACGCCCAGTAGTCGAAATCCGCCCACTTTCTTCACCGTAATTTTTACTAATAATGCCTACTCCTATACCAAATTGCAGTACCATAGTATCAGTATTATTCGAGATATACTCTTTTTCTAATATTGCTACGCCCATTTGTCAAATAACGCCCATTTTCTTCACAGTAATTTGTATTAACTGTGCCTACCCCTACACTAAATTTCAGTACCCTAGTGTCTATATTATTCGAGAAACAGTGTTTTTATAATATTACCACGCCCATTTGTCGAATAACGCCCACTTTATTGACCATAATTTGTAATAATAATGCCTACCCCTATACTAAATTGCAGCACTCTAGTCTCAAAATTATTCAAGATACATTCTTTTTCTAATATTGCCACGCCCTCCTGTGTAATTACGCCCATTTTCTTGTCCGTTATTTGTAATAAATGTGCTCACCCCTACACTAAATTTCAGTACCCTAGTTTCAATAGTATTCGAGATAGAGTATTTAGTTAGAGTCGAGATAGAGTAGGCAATAATATTAGTATTGCGAGATCTATTATTGCCACGCCCAGTTCTCGAATACCGCCCACTTTTTTACGGGCACCTCCATGCTTATGACATCTATCTGTTCCCCAAAAATTATGGCAATCAGGCATATGGTTTAGGAGTTACCGATGTACATACATTTAAAAAAAAAAAAAAAAAACAAAACAGAGAAACCGACGAACTTGAGAACCTCCTCCTTTTTGAAGTCGGTTAAAAATAGTTTTATATCATTAAATAATTAAGTAATAAGAAACAGTTTAATTATTTAAATATAAGGCTATAAATAACAAAGAAGCACAGAAATTTCACGCAGTTGAAAATATTGAAAACTTATTTTAGACCCACTATGGGTGAAAATCGGCTCAATTGCTAAGCTCTCTCACATAATCATAACTAATAAAAATAACTGCAATATAACTTTTTGTAAATTAAGAACTACG
Source organism: Coremacera marginata (assembly GCA_914767935.1). NCBI lineage: Eukaryota > Metazoa > Arthropoda > Insecta > Diptera > Sciomyzidae > Coremacera > Coremacera marginata. The sequence goes on along the minus strand of OU612043.1, from coordinate 202,652,498 downwards.
TGCCTCGGTAAAGCCAAATGGCATGTGTACTTTTATATAAGGGCTTCTTTACTTTTCATTCATATACAATTAAAACTTATGTACTCGTTTAAATAGTAAAGGATAATAACAGAGATATAATTCAACCCTTACTGTACTCCAATGAAGAAGTCCTCTCAAGTAATTTATTTCAAATATACGTGTATATTTTTTAAAATTCGTCAAACTGCGCATTAAATTTTAAGCCAACATACAAAACAAAAAAGCATTCGATAAACTTGGTCTAAAATATTTATTGTGTTTTGTGTTTGCTCCATGGGTTTTTTGACCCAAAAAACATCTTTTCTATAGGAATATTGATCAGAGTCGTAAAAAAAAATGTATTAATAATAATTAAACTCCGACAGTTATTAATATAGGATTAAACTATTTTGGGAATCTGTCCGTTGACTCAACTTCAGGATTTTTATTTTTGTTATTAATTGGATGTACTAATTTGCTAATTCAACTTAAATTATAATAACTTCGCCATTTCTCATAAGCTAACTTTTCTTTCTCATATTCTCATCTCATTTTCTTTCTCATAGGCTAACTTTAACGCATCTGAACAATATTATTTAGGAAGGACGTAATGACAAAAAAGTGTTTTTTTTTTCGAAAAGAAAAATAAAAATATTTATTACTAGCAATACCCGGTGTGCATTGCTACACCAAACAACTATATTGGAAATAATAAGATTATTCAAACTCTTATTAGACCCTTAATTTGATATCACGCTCCAGATACCTATTAGCAGAACATCACGAAAAAGTAACTCCAATCTGATTTTATATGTTCTGTGACTTTTACTACTAAAGCTATTCGATATCAAAAATTTGGCTTGTATGAATGGATCCACATCCCATTGTCCAATGTCCGTCCTAGCTCTCTACTAGAAAGACTTCACCAAGTGTTAACTTTATACTGAGTTTCAATGTTGTATGACGTTTACTTCTATAACTATTCGGTCACGCCCCTTTTTGCAATGCCCGTGCTAGTTTTTCAGTAGAAAGACCTGGTCAAGTAATAACTTCATACTGAGTTTCATTGTTATGCGACTTTTAGTTCTAAAGCTATTCGATATCCAAATCTATACGATGGTTGGTGCCGCGCCCTCTTTTATAATGCTGGCTTAATTATACCACTCGAAAGACACGACTACATAGTAAGTTCGTACCGAATTTCATTGATGATTCATAATTTCCACATTTGGGCATGTACTTCAATATCATATTTGGAGCTAATAGACCGGATTTAACAATGTGCGATATATTTGAAAGGGGATGAAAATATTTCATCTTCCTTCAACTCTTTTTCTGTACAGGTACTGTGTCGATTTAAATCAAATCTTCACCAACACTATTTCATCTTTCTATCTCCAACTAACTATCACCCGTCTCCTCAATCAACACAATGCTTTCGCATTTATAGGGCGCATCTCCTGAGTGTTGGTTTAGTGAAAAAAAAAAATAAGTGACTTATAGTTGTAAAGTTTTACAAAAAATTTGGGTTGATGAAAAAATCACGTCACATCCAACGAAACGTATAAATTGAAGTCGAGTACCGGATTCCGAGGCTTGCGACCTATAATTTCAAAGCTATTCGACTGCCAAGCATTTTTGGGGGGTAACAGTGGGCGTAGCAACAGGTTTATATAAAGTAACCGCCACTTGGCCCATAGCAAAACACGTACAACTCTTGAACTATAATGATTTCTGAAGAATAATATTTTTTTTTTGAGATTTTCATACAAAAATTCTTATGAAATTTTCGACTTCTGCGGTTGATTTTTCAAAAGTTTTCTTTTATATAAACCTTGTCCTAACAATTACAAACACATAAAAACAACATCAGCCAAATAGTCATGATCGGTCATACATGCGGCAATTGATTTTTATTTATATATACATATTTAATAAGAATGTATTTGTGTATTTTTAGAAGTTTAGTGATATATCTAGCATCCTTTAAAAAAACTTTGAAAACGTTTTTCTTTCAGATGCGGCCATAACAGTGAGGAAAATACTAAGGGAAAAATAACAATAAACTTAAGCTTACATATCCACTTGAGCTTGTTAAGTTTTTGAGCAATATAACAAAGCTTAATTGTATGCTTACGAACGATATAAAGGGTTTTTCAATAAGAGCGCTACAAAAGTTTTTTTAAATAAAACAAAAACGGTTTTGGATATGTATGAAATTCTTTATTCCTGTGAAAGTATATTCGATGCCATTATATATGAAACTCGATTTCTTTTGCATTGCCGAAGTCCAGACGCTGAACCCAATTTTCGCCGGTTTTCAAGCATAAATCGGTCGATACTGCTGCAATTTCACTTTCGATATTCGTACGAAGTCCATCAATCGTCGCTGGCTTCTTGGCATAGACCATAGACTTGACGTAGCCCCACAGGAAATAGTCTAACGGCGTCAAATCGAACTACCGAGGTGGCCAATCGACTGGGCCATTTCGTTAGATAACACGTTCACCAAACTTGGTTTCCAATAAATTGATTGTGACATTCGCTGTGTGGCTTGTGGCGCCGTCCTGTTGAAACCATATATTGTCCAAGTCCATATCATCCAATTCGGGCCAAAAATATTCGGTCATCATTGAACGGTAGCGATTTTCATTCACAGTAACGTCTCGGTCTTGATCATCACGGAAGAAGTACGGCCCAATGACGCCGCCGGCCCATAAACCGCACCAAACCGTAATTTTTTTCGGAATGCAATGGTGACTCATGGAGTACGTGTGGATTGTTGCCTGACCAATAACGCATATTTTGCTTATTGACGAAGCCATTCAGCCAGAAATGAGCCTCATCGCTGAAGATGATTTTACGATGAAAATCCGAATCATTTTCAAGTTGTTGCTCAGCCCAAGGTTGGTTTATAAGGTTGTCGCTGGGCTGATCGCACTCTCTTCTCAGTACCCATAATTGTCAAAACCAGCTAATTTTGCGAATGAATACGAACGAAAAATGGATGATAATAGAGAGCACTTGCAGATTTTCTATGAGCTGTCATCTTCGATTTGACAATTATGGGTACTCGCTCTCTCCCTTGCGACAACCTTATAAATCAACCTTGGCTCAGCCCAATTCACGAATATACGACGCTTCTGGTGGTCAAGCGACTTCAGTTCTTGCGTCAATTTGATCTTGTAAGGATGTAGGCCAAGATCTTTTCGCAAAATTCGCCACAACGACGTCACAGAGATGGCCAACGCTTGAGAAAGACGTGTGAGATACACATTTGGGCTTTCTTGAACTGAAGCCTCAGCGGCAGCTATATTCTCGACACTACGGGCACTTCTTTGTCTCACTGGCACGGGAACATTTTGTACTGTGCCTGTGGATTCAAATTTTTCCACAAGACGCTCAATTGTTGATCTGGTAGGACGATTATGACGACCATAAATTGGACGTATCGCTCTTAAAGTTGAGGCCACTGACTCCGAATTTCGGTAGTAAATTTAAATAATTTCGACTGGTTGTTGGATCGTATGTCTTTCCATGATGAAATGGCAAACCTTACTGAAGACAAATGTCAAGAAAGCGGGGAAAAATATGGCGTCGTTTGCTGTCCCTATCGGTCTACTTTTGTAGCGACCCTATTGAAAAACCCTTTATTTATAGATTAAAATTTTTAAAAAATCCACTTTTACCTTGAAAATTATATCTTCGAAACAAGCAAGTAATCAAATTGATTGCCTGAAAATAGATTTTGTTACTTAACCTTTGTATGTTTTATACAATATTTTATAATTATATATTATATTCTTAATTTTTTTAATTTCAACAGCTTTTTGGTATAAAGTATTACAGTTCTCATTTTAAAACTATGTTAAACGGGCAAAAAAACTTTAATGAACAAACATCTGTGCTTCAACTCAATACAATTTTTAACTGACTTCAAAAACGAGGAGGTTCTCAAGTTCGTCGGTTTCTCTGTTTTTTTTTTTTTTATTTTTTTTTTTAAATGTATGTACATCGATAATTCCTAAACCATATGCCTGGTTGCCATAATTTTTGGTGAACAGATAGATATCATAAGCATAAAGGTGTCCGTAAAATAGTGACAAATGAAGTTAGCGCTTCTGATTAAAAAGCTGATTATATTAGCGCCGACCTTAAAAGCTTTTGTATTCATAAAAAGTTAATATTTTTATGATAATAAAACAAATTAGAAAAAAATTCAAATAAAAAGTTTTCCAATGTAATTATATGTTTAAATAAGTTGTCAAATATGTCCAAGAAATTAAAAGGAAAATTTTAAAATTATTTTTTATTTGCAGTGATTTTTGTAGTCGTTTTTTTTTTAAAAGTTTTTTCTTCACAACATTCAACGCTTATGATCTCGCTATAGTTGTTTTTTCTCGGTGCATGCGACATTAAATTATTGTATTTTTAATTATTCACGAAGCTTTTATCTACAGATTTGTGTTGCGTTTGGAAGTGACTATAAATTTGGTACTACACTGTTGAGTTGCTTTATTAACCCTTAAATGACACACTAGTGCCAATTCGTGCCGTAAAACAAATTGAACTGCTGAAATTGTTGTGCTATTCACTCGTAAGTTCTAACTCAGGAACAACAAATATGTCGCATATTTCAACTATCGAGTGCCTTTGCATTAGCTTACTTAGCAAATCGAAAAACATTTAAACACTAAATTTTAAACTCACTCTTTTATGGGCAAAATCCTTGAAAAATTAGTTGTTTCTATGATCACTGCAAAAAAAAAAATATTTTAAAAAATACCATCCTTAGTCTTTTTTGGGTTTTTTGTTTTTAAAGGATTTTTAGAATAAGAGTGATTTTCTATAAAAAAATTAAAGGATTTCGCGTAAAATTTTCCGGTCCATACTCAAGTTAAAATAGTTAGTTTTTCTTTTGTTGTTGCTGTGATTTATAAGCACGAATTATAAGCAGCTATAAGGTATAACAAACCTTGGCTGGTATGCGAAAGAGCCTAGATTCGAATACCATTTGACACAAAATGTTTTTTCAATTGAATTAATTTTTCTGTTCGGCCGTCACCTTACCGCAGAGAGAACATAAGCCGTTTGGAGTCAACATAAAGCTTGTCGGTCCAGTCTCGATTATTTGTATTCAAACATTTCACAACACGCACCACACATTTGCTCATAAGGTGATCGGTTAAAGTTCTTTGAAGTGCTGAAATGACGAATTCTTTTTTTTTTCGTTATGAATTCACAATAGTGTTTCGGGTAAGGTATATTTGGTGCAGTGTAAGGGTTAATATTTTAAAATTCTAAATATAAAAAATTCCAATTTTTTTTTATTCAATGAATTTATATGCATAATTACATGTTTTATAGGTATATTATGTTACGTGGTACGCAGCTTCTCTGATAATTTAGCCCCTTTTACGAGGAGTATCTAGATACGCCACTGCTGCATATGTGTACCAAGCCAGCTATATGGCCCGATCTTGTGCGATATATTAAAGTATCAATGTCAATACGAGTTGTTATTCGCGTGGGAATCGCATAAGAGGCTTTGATTGTCATTACTAGCATTCAATAGCTTATTTTAAAGTGCCAGCATATTGAGCAAAACAGAAAAAATGTAATGAAAATAAAAACAATAAGAAGAAAACACAAAAACGAAAAACATTTGGTAGCACTTGATAAGAGTAACTTTTTCTTATCATAATCGTTTGTTATCATTTACTGCGTTTCCATAGCGAGTTTACTCGGGGTTAGGGTTTTCGTTGAGTTGACAAAATGGCGTTGCTAACTCGATAGCGTTTCCATGCACAACGTCGAGTCGAGTTGAACTCGTCAATGGCCGCATTCAGCGGAGTAAACTGTTGTGAACTATTATGATAGCGATACCTAAGTGAGCGATGTTTTTCTCTGAATGTGTTGTTACTCTAAGCTTCAAAAGAGTTGTCAAAGCTTAGAGTTTTTAGAGATTAAAGTCAAAGTTTAACCCTTAACTGGCATACTTGGGCTGTGGGACCATTCTAAAAAAGAAAAGAATATATTTCTTTCATTATGTCATCGTTTATTTCCTAACACTCAGTAGATTTCAAGCCTTTAGGTGTGTGAATGCTTTCGCATTGATGAGTCGTGTAGTTTTTTAAGGTGTTCTTTGAGGGGAAAAAAACATAAGCTTGTAACTACATTTTTGACTCGTACCAGTTAAGGGTTAAATCACTCAACAGTTGTGCTCATGTAGCATAGAATTTTATCGCTTGATTAAATGGCGTCCGCTACCTGTTGCGGGCAACTAGATGGCTTTAGTTGAATTTTTAGCTTTGCTGACGTGATCGAAATGTCAAACACATTTTGTTTATTGATAGTTGGTACTTCAACTGTCAAACAGTAAAAAAATTTGTTTGATCGGTTGTGTAGTTTTTGTTTGACGTCTGTTGAAAAATGGAAAATCAAAACGAACATTTTCGTCATATTTTGCTTTTTTATTTCCGGAAAGGAAAAAACGCATCGCAAGCTCACAAAAAATTATGTGCTGTTTATGGTGACGAAGCTTTAAAAGAACGGCAGTGTCAAAATTGGTTTGCCAAATTTCGTTCTGGTGATTTTTCACAAAAAAATGAAAAACGCTCTAGTAATCCAGTTGAAGTTAATGACGACCAAATCAAAGCAATAATCGATTCGGATCGTCACAGTACAACACGTAAGATTGCAGAGAAGCTTCATGTATCACATACATGCATTGAAAATCGCTTAAAACAACTTTGCTATGCACGAAAACTCGATAGAAAATCATTTAACACAACACATTAACATCTGCGATTTGTTAAAGAAACGTAATGAAAATGATCCATTTTTAAAACGATTGATAACTGGTAATGAAAAATGGGTCGTTTACAACAATGTCAATCGGAAAAGATCGTGGAGCAAGCCAGGTGAACCAACTCAAACCACATCAAAAGCTGTTATTCATCAAAAGAAAGAAATGTTATCAGTTTGGTGGGACTACAAAGGAATTCTCTACTTTGAAATTTTACCTCCCAACCGAACGAACAATTCAGATGTCTACATTGAACAACTAACAAAATTGAACAATGCAGTTGAAGAAAAGCGGCCCGAATTGACAAATCGAAAAGGTGTTGTATTCCACCATGACAATGCAAGGCCACACACATCTTTGGTCACTCGGCAAAAATTACTGGAGCTTGGTTGGGATGTTTTGCCACATCCACCATATAGTCCTGACCTTGCACCATCTGATTACTTTTTATTTCGATCTTTGCAAAACTCCTTGAATGGTAAAAATTTCAATAATAATGATGATGTCAAATCGTACCTGGCTCAGTTTTTTGCTGATAAAAACTAGAAGTTTTATGAACGTGGAATTATGATGCTGCCTGAAAGATGGCAAAAGGTCATTGCTCAAAATGGACAATACATTACAGAATAAAGTTATTTCGTTCCATGAAAAAATTGTCTTTTATTTTCTAATAAAAATCCGCAATTACTCAGTTGCTAAACTGATATTATTATCGTTAACTTTTTGGGTATCCTGCTACTGAGCAGTTTAAGTGAGCGCTTGCACAATTGTACTATTTAGCGAATTTTTTAACAACTGTTGCCATCTGTTGACTGCGCTGAATGCGGCGAATTTTATTTAGACATTTGTGTCTTCCACTCGCTATTTTTTCTTAATGCAAATTAATGCAATTCACTTTGACAGATAGAACCCAGTTAAGTCTCACAAGTTTCGTGGAGTTTATGCGGATTTAACGAAACTGAACTCAACTCAACTCGCGTTTCCATGACGAGTTAACCCCGAATAAACACCGAGTAAACTCGCCATGGAAACGCAGTAGGTGTGTTTCCGTACTCACACTGTGTAACTTGTGGGTTACTATTTTCTGTTTCCGTACTTTCTGTGCTTAAAATGGGAGAAGAAGAACAAGCATAAAACCGCTCTCTCGAGCACACATAGTGCACAGAGAGTGCATCAAGAAGAACAAGCATCAACTTCACAAACAAATTGACGATAATTTTAATTGGCGCAATTTACGTTTGACATGTCTGCAGTCAAAATCTGTTTTGGGCTTGAAACTTACTAGAAGCTGTTTCCGTACTTTTGCAACTATACTCACATTTCATTTTTACTCTCAGTTTGAACTTACACAACTCTTACACAGTGTAGAGTACGGAAACACACCTAGTAATTGTTTGGCTAGAAAAAATATTTTGATTCCTTGGCACGCCATTTTCTAGCTGCCCATTGATCGCCACAAACGTTAACTACCTGGAGTGACTAAAAAGCAGTTTAAAGACTTAATCGTATCCCAGCGCAACTAGCTGGTGCTTGTTTTTGATAACTTTCCGCTATTGTAGCAAAGTATTTCCCTAGCAGTTATCTATTTTATTAACTAGTACTCTGTGCTGCCCAGCGAGACGAGTATTAAAATTAAAAATTTTTTTAAAGTTTTTTTTATTAACATTGCACTGCGTTTAACAATTTAATGCTCTGCGTTGCTGTTCCCAGCTATTATTGTGATGTTTTAATTTGATTCTATGTTTAATTACATTGACTATGTGAAAATTTATTTATTTTTTTTTAATGCACTCAGAGAATTTTCGGCGGAGATCAATTGGGTATAAATCCGTCTGAAAAATAGCCAATTCATAGCCAAGGTATTTTAATTTATTGTTAATTTTTTTTAAATAAAACTTTAAGGAAATATTTTAGACCAAATTAGATCTAATTTAAGTTATATTAGGTATGCTAAAATTATAACAGAATTTGTTCGAATTGAAGTACAAACTTAATGATGTACAATTTACATTCAAATAAGAATTTAAATCGCAAATGTTTGTTTCTTTCATGGAGCAGATCGTTAAGAGGCTTTTTTGATGACTTGTATAACTCGGCTCGACATTCTCATATCAGACGTCCGTGTTTTATAATTTGTGTATATATTTCTGAATATTGAAGTATTTTAAGACTTTTATTTATTTTCAAATATTTAAAAATTAATAGTCACAACTTATATCAATTTGGTTTCTTCATTGCTTTCATTCTCTGTTCTTGAACCGTAGGCCCACCGGCCGGTAGTCAGACGTGCTACCATTGCTCGATTGCTTTGCTTGTATATAAGCCAACAAAACGCGAACAATTATTGAATTACAAAATGAAGTCGTAATTCAAAATAGAATAGTTTTGATTTCAACTCCTGAGAAAAATGAAGTAATTGTTATTGCTTAAACATTATTTTAGACAAAAAGATCATAAACACAACATAATTTTTTGTAATAATAACTATTTAAATTTACAATTTGAGAACTAGAAATTAGTATTATGCAGTTTGCTAATTTTTGCGTTGAATCAAAACATCATAAAAAAACACAATGGCCATTTTCAGCCCTTGATAGGACTTTGACTGAGCTTCTTATGATCAATTGTTTTTGTTTTGTGCGTGTTGTGAACACAAATGATCGACAACTGGACCTACAAGTTTTATGCCCATTCCGAACGGCTTATGTTCTCAAGAAGCTTTTCATGGCAGTTTTTATACTCTGTGGGGCCATTATTCGAGGCAATTAATTCAATTGAAAAGACTTTCTGTGTAAGGTGGGAATTGAACCAGGCGTGTGGGCCATGAACTCTAACCACTGCGCTATGGCCGCCACGTCCGAATCAAAGCATAGTTTTCTTAAATTAGCACTATGCTTGTAAAATTGCAACAAATCCATTTTAAAATACAATTTAAATAGATATTGTAAAATAGTCCAGAAAAAATGTCATTGATATTTTTTAATTCTTTCCGTGTAGCTATTAGACATATAAAAAACGTTAAATAGCACTTTGCATCTTAATTAAAAGTGTCTAAAAAGTGAAACGTGTTGTAATAAAAACAAAAAAACAAAACTAACTGTTCAAAGCAATTCTTTAATTAAGCTTTTTGTAAAAAATTTGGTTGAAATATGCGGCTTGATGTTCATTTTTGAGCCAATAAGTTAAGCTTTGTCACACTTCCACCTCGATTACTTCAGCCGAGTGCTAATGCGGTTAAAAATGTACTCTCAAGTTCGTAATTAAAATTACTAAGAATTCAATTAAATTTCCTCTTTATTTAAAGCAGTTAGGATGCGAATTAGATTTGGTAGCTGTTTTTCAATCAGTTTTAATTAGTACTTATTAAAAACAGAACTAAGACCAAATTAAGTTGAACTGATAAATTAACTTGAAGGAAGCAACTTAATTTTTCATGCTTTGATATCAGATTTTAAGATGTTTCAATTTAATTTTTGAAATAAGTTAGTAAAAATACCATATATTGCCAGATTATGTCTAATAACACTAGGAGCCATAATCCAAAAAAATTTCTGTGATCCACATGCCACCAATTTTTTTTTATGGACTTTGGCCTTCTAAACATGAATATCACAATTTTCTATGGATAGGTTTTTGAGTTATGAATTTTTGAAAAAATTTTCCAGGATGTAGTGTCATAAATAGCAACCTATCTCGAAAACGAATTAACCAATTTAAAACAAAAAAACTATATCAAGACAATAAAATTACCTACAAATGCTTAGAACAAACTGTGTCATTTGGATCAGTAAATTTGACGGAATTAGAAGAAATTCGGCGAATTTTTTTTCTTTCTGAAAAAAATCAAGTCGAATAATGTTTCAAAAATCTAAAAAAATCGAAATCTCAAAAAAATCTCAGTTTACCATTTTTTACGTAAAGATAGTTCTTTGAAGAAAAAAACACACTGCCTTTGAGGAAAATTCATGATAGAATAATGAAGTTATAGACCATTGAGTGAAGGTACCGAAATTCTACTTTTTTAAGATTTTTTCATTTAATGCCGGTTAATTTAATATAAACACATCTGAAATTAATTTTTAATTACAAACTTTTATTTTTAACGAAATATTAAATATCTACCTTAAATCCTTAAAAAGTACAGAATAAAAAGAATACTAAAAAAAATATTGACTTAAATAGGAAAGGAAATAAGATACAGATGTTGAATTATAAAGCGATAAAAAAAGTTCAGAAATGTATTCGAAAATTAAATTGTTTGGCAATGGCAAACTTTTAAAATGATTTTTTTCCCTTTTTTTCGATTATATTCAGAATCAGGTCCTCTAATGAGAAACCGATTTTAACCGCCCATCATATTTGAATTCCAGGATCCCTGATAGCGTCTCTCCATGGATTTCATTTGTTGATGAAAACATTCACCGTGTTCGTCACTGACGTCACCAAGGTTTGGGGGAAAAAATCTAAGTGAGAATGCAGGAAGTGGATCTTCAAGGACATGTTTGCGTCTGTTGTAAGAATGATAAGAATGGGAAACCTTCATCAGAATAGGTACTAAAGTTAAATTCATTTAGAGAATGCATACCAATTTTTGCATAATTCTTAAGTAAATCGTGAACAATTGTTTCGTATTCTAGATTCCTATTGTTACACAAAAAATCGGATACAATCAACCGAAACGAATTCCATGCAGCTTCCACTCAAGCCATTCACTCAAAAACAGGTACTCGTATGAGAAAAGGGTACGCTGTAAGCAACTAAAAAAAAAAAATCAAAAGAAAAGCGGTTTTACGTCAGAAACAAAAGAACAGGGAAAAATCTAGCGTATCAAGCGAATCTAGCAAACACATACTGCATTTTTAGCTTTACCTGCTTGTAGCGTACTCTTTTTCGTATTTCTAAATCTGAGTTAAAAGCTTGAGTGGAAGCGAATAAGACCTCTTTTTATATATCTGAATACAATCGACAAAAAAGGGACAAAATAATTTTTAAACCATTGCCACAGAATTTAATTTTCGAATACTTTTCTGAACTTATGTTGTCGCTTTCTAATTCTACATCTGTATCTTATTTCCTTTGCTATTTAATGGTATTCTTTTTATTCTGTACTTTTTAATGATTTATGTAGATATTTAATATTTCGTTAAAAATAAAAGTTTTTAATTAAAAATTAATTTCAGATGTGTTCAGATGTGACCGGCATTAAATGAAAAAATCATAAAAAAGTAGAATTTCGGTACCTTCACTCAATGGTCTATAACTTCATTATTCTACTATGAATGTTCCTCAAAGGCAGTGTGTTTTATTCTTCAAAGAACTATCATTACGTAAAAAATTATAAACTGAGATTTTTTTTGAGATTTCGATTTTTTTTAGATTTTTGAAACATTATTCGACTTGATTTTTATCAGAAAAAAAAAAAATTTCTTCTAATTCCGTCAAATTTACTGAGCCAAATGACAAAGTTTGTTCTAAGCATTTGTAGGTAATTTAATTGTATTGATTTAATTTTTTTTTCTTAAATTGGTTAATTCGTTTTCGAGATAGGTTGCTATTTATGACACTACATCCTGGAAAAAGGGGAAATTTTTTCAAAAAATCCTATCTCAAAAACCTATCCATAGAAAATTATTTTATTGTGATATTCGTGCTTAGAAGGTCAAAGTCCATAAGAAAAAATTAGTTGCATGTGGATCACAAAATGGGTGGCGCCTAGTGTAATCAGGGAGGGATTTTTTTTATCTAACATAAAAAAAACAAAATACAATTTTGAAAAAGGCGCAAAATGTTCACAAAATTGCAGTTTTAAATAACTTTGTATGGTAGGGAATACATTTTTATCAAGCCAAGTCGCCAACGATATTTGTTGTAAGGTAATATGATCTAATTTGGAATCAATACATAACATGTTTTCATTAAATTGGTTTCTTTTCTGTCTTTCCGATGCAAATTATGCAATAGATTTTAAGCTGACTTCCCACTGAAATAGATGTCAGAAAATTTTAAAAGTAGCTCAGAATTGGATGACAATGGATACCAATATTATGGGGAGGAAATCCTTTAAGATTTCGAAAAAATACAATTATTTTATCTATTAGTATAGGTTAAAAGTTAAATTTTTAACCACCCTTAGAGTATATACTAGGGTGGTTCAAATTTTAGCTTTTTCCCTTTCTCTTGACCTAAGAAACACCCCCTGTGAAGCACAATCAAATTGGTAAAGGTTTATAGGTGGCACTTTTTTTTTTTTGTGTTTTTCCATACAATTTGTTTGGAGCAAAAATTGATTTTGCAGGTAAGCTCAATTTGGCACCACATTTATGAAGCAAATTGTCTGGGAAAAGACCTATCTCATCAAATTTCGTCCCCTTTGACATATCCGAATTTCATGCATTTCCGATTATTATTTCTGTATCTGTGACTCACTCAAGCTCAAGCTCATTAATCAAGCATGCTTTGTTAAAATAAAAAACACGTTATTCGTATTATCGAGCAGTAAGTTTTAACAACATTCTTATTATAGTCTCTTACAGGGCCGACCCGAGCATTTATGGTGCCCTAGGCCAAAGGTCTATCTTTCGCCCCATATTTTTTAACCGGCAAAAAAATGAAGAAAAACTAATAACTTTTTATATTAGTTAAACTAACCTATGAACAATTTTATTTTTATATTAAATTTAATACTAAATACTTCTTTTATAGCAAAATTTTTAGATTTTTAGAATTTTTTCGTTAAATTCTAAATCCATACAATATTTTCGTATGTCATAAAACGATATTATGTTCAGCACACTTTAAGGAAAAAAATATGGACAATGTGTCTTTGGCATGTAGAAAATTAGCAATTCCGTAAATTTTGTGCATGCAGCTCTGTAAAATCTTTAGTAACGAAGATAATTGCAAAATTCTTATGTTTACCAAAGCATTGTCAATGTTTTAAATAATTAATTTCAGAAATTGACCCTCTGACCTGGGAGCTATACGGAAAAAAACTGAATACACTATAGGGAAAATTCAATTTTTGAGATTGAAAAAAACACAGAAATCAAAATGGAAACCATCTTGCCATTTTTTTTTTCTCTTCAAAAATAAAAATAAACGAAGAAAAATCAAGGATAAGTCAACAAATAAAAATAAACATTTTCGAGATATGTTAATCTCGTCGACATTAATAACGGAGGTTAACTCATAATATAAACGTACATTTAACGCAGTTGAAAAATCCGAGCAGACACTGTGAATCGACAAGGACCCACTTTCAAACCTTGATCATCAGTCATCAAAAGGAGCACCTACATCCGAGCGCCGAAGTCCACACACAGCAAGGGCAATGGACGGTGTTACTCCTTCTTTGAGCAATCAGAATTACAATAATATAAAATTATTTCTCAAATACCATATACCTTTTTGTAAAAGATTTTTGTAACCGACAAAAAATGAGTGTAGTAAAATTTTCCAATCTCAAAAATTAAGTTTTTCTGGTAGTCTATTCAGTTCTTGCCGTATAACTGCCAGACAAAATACAAAAATTAATTTGCCAATTATCTTCATTATCAAAAATTTTGCAGAGTCGCAAAATTTTTATAATCGTTAATTTTCTTCTAATTGTAGCGGCTGTGGCGTAGTGGGTAGAGTGTGTGTCTCATACGCAAAAGAACCCAGGTTCGAATCCTCCATCTGACACAGAAAATTTTTTTCAATTGAATTAATTTTTCTGTTCGGCCGTCACCTCTCTGCAGACAATGGCAAACCTCAGAGAGTAAAAACTACAATGAAAAGCTTCTTGAGAACATAAGCCGTTCGGAGTCGGCATAAAACTGGTAGGTCCAGTTCTCGATCATTTGTGTTCAAAAATTTAGAACACACACAACACAATTCATCATAAGAAGCTCGGTCAATGTTCTTTCAAGGGCTGAAATGGCCATTTCGTTTTTTTTTTTTTAATTTTTTTCATGCCAAAGACGCCAATGACATCTTTCATTTAGAGTGAGCTTGTACCCGCTACAGATGAGATAGATCTGTGATTCTATTTTGGAAAAGGAGGGGGCGCAATGTATTCCAATTAATTTGCAGTCTTCATCTCGATTTTAGGGAATTTTTAAGCCTTGAAATTGTACTGTTTTTTATAGAAAAGTTAGCTATTAATCGTTACAAGCCGCTGACTTTCTTCACCTTTGATGGATAAAATTATTCTGAACGTTTCCTCAAAAGGAAACTAAAAAAAAATTTATTATTGATTTTGGCAATTTTGAATGTGAAAATATAGGCACATTAGCGTTTTTGGCATGAAAAAAATCATAAAATCACATATGTGGATTAAGCATCGAATTTTATGAATTTTTTCCTAGCCAAATTGGATTTTCTTGTTTTTGAGGAAATATTCTTTGCGTTAAAATGCATAAGATGCTAATAAATACTCAAATCCGATTTGTTTTTACATTGGCGTTTTTAGCATGAAGGGAACAATAGATGGCGCCCCACCTGCCATCTTGCTCGACCCTAGGTCTCTTATACAAAAAATATTGCATTCGTATTTTTGGACACTCGTATTAAGGAGCATTCGTATTTTTATACGTCGACTGTAATATGTTCAAAATCATTGCATATATTTCTTATGTCCTATATACATATTTGAGGACATTTGACTAAACAACTTCTATCGAGATAAGACAATTTGCAAAGATTTTTGTATTATATATAAAATTTTACATCGCTTCTTTTAATCTAATCACCGTATTTCTACGACTTCTTGAAAATAAAATACGCAATCGGCAAATCGACCTCTTTCAAACCTTTTTTCTTTTTCCTCAAATAAAATTTGACAAAACAACAACAAAACAATCAGACAATTCAAACAATTTTGAAACGGCCATTAATAGCCTTAGAGGGGGGAAAAAAATATAACAGATTCAAATATGAAAGCGGCCGTTGAAAAAAAATATAGCCGTCATTTTGAAGCCTTCGCATTGAAATTCGATACACAAACTTCTCTATGCAAAATAAAGAACAAATTTCAAAATAAGCCAAACCGAATGACTACGCTTATCTCCCATGCAAAGTGACGTCATGACGTCAACTTTAAAATCTCTTAAAATTCTACAAAATTTAAACTACACCGAGAAAAAAGCTTATCTTAAATTGAAAAAAAAAACCTAGTATAATTTATAAGATGGCTTTGGCAGTTTTCAGCCTCCGAAGTACTTCATCAAAACGCCTTAGTTTTACATGTTGACTTGCCAATTTTTATTTGGTGATAAATTAACCAAGTATTTGGTAATTTTTTGTTCTGTTAACCAAGTATTTGGTAATTTTTTATAGATACACTACTTTTTGAAAAAAAAATTGAATTTTAAAAATATAGCTTTATTTTCGGGTTTTGATTTTTTTTATTTTCCTTTTTTTTGAAGCTGCCGCCCCTCTCGTTCTGTGGTTTGCTTGACTGAAATCGGCAACAACACAAATTTTTCTTTTATCAACACCGTTTTTTCTTAGAAATTATTTATGTCTATTATAACAAGAACATTAAATTAAATTAAATATCAAATACAAAAATTTTACCTTCGCATGCCGTTGAGATTCGAACCCACACCAACCAATCACGCATTGAGCCAAACTTCTTCTTTACGCAGAGTGGTTTATTCAATATCAGTTACAACTGACGCTATGCTGCAGCATAACACAATAATCTATTAAAAGATTTTTGTTGTATGGCTATCAACAGAATACTGCGACATACTGCATCTGTTAATACAGCATCTGTTAACATAGCTGCAGTTATGTCAGCAAGTAAGGCTGCTTGCATCAGCGATTGACTGAGCGATCGTGTGTCTAATGGCACAGCTGTGCTTATTTTTTTGCAGAAAATAGCTCAAATCTATGCTTAAGCAATCCATGCAAGTTGTTTTTTAATTTTGTATTTTTGGATTTTGTGCTTAGGTGAATCAAATATCAAATATTTTTTTTGTAGGCAAGGTATCGAAGTATGTGCTTTCAAAGCAATGTATTAAACAATATATTGCTTGGGTGAATAAGCATAAGTTTATAATTCCCATACAATTCTCTTTACCCGCCGACTTAGATGATTTACCAATTGTTTTTTCTCGGTGTACTCACTTGAAATTTGGCTTGCTTATCACACACACAAAGTAGCTAAATGAAAACTGTAAAATCTCTGAAAACTCTACAAAGTAATCTAATTGACTACAATTTTGTATATATACTTTCATTTTAAATACAGACTCTGAGTATTTACTTGGTAAAATTGTTTGAAAACCTCCCCGCCAATCTTTCGTTCAAAGTGGCTTCATCAAAACTGGAAAACATCCTTAATATCACAAAAAATTAAAATATATTGACTTGATACTTTATACATTAGCTGTCATTAACACTTCACTGTCAGCCCTCGCTATAGTAATATAGATGTAACACTGGGATTACGCGTAACGCAACGATAAAACATCGTTCCCAAAACTAAAGATTGAGATTTTTAACTTACCTAAATATACGAACTTTGGTTGATATATGCTTCAAAGTTCTGATGGTCCATTTATTCCAACCTCAAATATTTATTAAGAAAAAAAACAATTCGTAAAAATTTAAGAAATTTTAATTGACAAAAAAGCGAACTACTCCATGAGGCAGCTAAGGGCTAAATTAAATTAAATCTATGACACAAATATTTTTGCAGAACATAAATAAACATTTTATATAAGAGGCTTAAGACTACGAGTATACTTAAATACGACGAAGGAGGTTATTTTTACTTTCACCGCCCCCCGAACCTCACCTAAGATCCATTTTTGTTTTCTCTTCTACCAGAAGCCGTTAATAGAAGTCAACATTTTTTACTGTGTTATTCAACAATTTCATTATTAAAGTAAAAGTGTCACAACTAAAATGGATCTCCTATCAACGGGAAATATCACATCATGTGACAAGAAACATCAAATCACATTAAAGCAACTTTAAATGCGCGAGCATGAAAAAAAGTTAAGCAGCTGAATTTTGAAGCATGGAAATTGCGTGTGAGTTGCATGTTGACACAGAAAATAGAAATAGATGACAACCAACTGCAATATTTTCCGAATCTTAAGTCATGAAAGCACAATTTATGCAAATATTTAAGGAAAACCATGCAAACAAAAGAAACAATTCGTTTGTAAGTGTAACAGCAAAGAATTGCGAAGGGCGCTGCGGGCAGTCCAGCAGCATTTGGAGCTCACTTCTTTGAAGGCAATTCGCTTGAAAAGTTTTTGTCATTTGCTCTTGTTGCTGTTGTTGTTTTTGTGTATCTATAATTGAATACAATTTCAATTTCGTTGTGCGCCTAAAAATGTGATTTCCTTCTAAACTTTCACACACACACACATACACACACCCTGTGTAAATGGTAAATATTTGAACTCTAGACAATTTTCTTGTTTGTCCCCCTCTGGGGACGATTCCAATCAAAAATTGTTGTGTAAAATTTCTCTTGCAGCAAATGAAAAAACAATTTGTGGACGAATCCATTTGAACGTGTTTGTTTATTTTTTAATTGAAATTTTTTTCTTATTTTTACTAACATTTGCGTAAATTTAGCTAGGATGCGGTCAGTAGGTTGGCATCAAGTCGCAACGCAATGGTAGAAGGTGATTGTGAAGATCTCTTAGTGCACCAGCAACAACAGCAACATACGTAGAAAAACCGCGACTATTCGTTTATCATCATCATCATGATCATCAATTTGGTAGCAACATCAAGAGCTTGTTGTCCATATATAATGTCTGTAGCAGCAGCAGCAGCTGCTTAAGTTGCCCAAAAAGTTGTTTTTGTTTGTTGTTGTTAGAGCTGCTGTTGTTCAGTTATTTTTAATATCCTAACTAAATAGTTTTCACTTTATTACTTCAAATGATGAGAAATAATTTTTATGATTAGTGCGTCAAAAGCATTGCAACACAGTCGTACTCGTATCTATGCACTCGCAGTAAAAGATATGACGAACTCACACTTCTTTTTTTTACACATTTGCATTATCCGCAACCTTCCAACAGTAACATATTATCTAAAACAATGGGTACATTTGAAGAAAACTGTAGAAATTATTTACGTTAAAATATTTAAAAATTTTCAAATAAATAACAAATTTGTTTTGCATACTTTTTATATCTTGGTCAGATTATAAGATTCAATTATAAATCTTTAATAGTATATAAATGAGTATTTGGCATTTTATTTTATTTTTTTTTTAGTATTTAACTTTTATTTCATAGTATTCACATGAAGAGAACATGTTTTGTTGTATTTTGTTTTTTTTTTTTTTTTTTGAGTAAGTCACATCTCTATAACTCCCTTAGTTGTTTAGAAAAATTCAGTCTAATGCGAAGCCTTGTAAACAAATTAGGGGCTTTCTCAATTATGCTTAAATTAAAATATATCGTATTGCTTGTGGCGGCCGTGGCATACTGGTTAAGGTGCTTGGCTGGTATGCAACAGAACCTTGACTTAAATCCCATCTGACACAGAATGCTTTTTTAATTGAATTAACTTTTCTGTTCGGCCGTCACACACTGCAGACAATGGCAAACCTCAGAGAGTAAAAACTGGATGTAAAGCTGTAAAGCTTGAGAACATCAGAGTCGTCATAAAGCTTGCTTGTTGTTCAAGTTCTCGATCATTTGTGCATAAATATTTCACAACACACATTGCACAATTGATTACAAAAAGTTCAGTCAAAGTCATTTCAAGGGTTGAAGTGGCAAATTTGGACACGTAACGAAAAAATTAACTATTATATATATAAAATATAAATAAAGCTAAAAATATTATATAAAATTGCAGTGCAAATTTTTGTAAAACTCCAAAAGTGCTGGGCAGATTTTTATAAAAAAAAATTTTAAATATTATATTTGCGCTACAGTACAGTATAGCGTAACTTTCCTTTTGATATTTTAATAATAAATATATTAAATTAAAGAGGAAAGTTTTTACTGAAAACTTCCCCGTTTTCTTTGCATGCGTTTGTGTTGCGAGAGTGTCAATAAACTCCATGTTGGTCTCTTCCCCACTCAGCTCAGCTGGCAGAGGACAACAACAAATTTTCTTAGTTTTGTGTGTTTGAATATGTGCGCTTTGGATTTTGTAGTCAAACAAGTTACCAACTGATTTCAATTAAATAAAACTTGCTGGACTTAGAAAAAGCTCATTTTTTGTTTTATATTGCTTCGACATAACGGGACATTTTATATAAAATATGTCCACAAATTTATCTCCAAGTGATAAAACTTAAAAATTTGAGGAAATTTTTAATTGTTTAATCAAACAGATGAAGGTATTTACATTATAGAGAGACAATAGGGAAATCACATGTTCAGCATCCAAAAGAGGATCGAAAGCCAAAAAAATAAACTGAAACTCATCAGAGTGTTTGCATATAATTTTCGATAAATAACTAAGTGTTTTTACAGATATGCTTATTAGTACTATGACAACTATTATATTTATTATAACTACATTACCAAAGTTGGGATTTCATACACAAATCATGTACTCAGTACAACTATGTTTGAAGATTAAGTTCACTCATAAATTTAAGAAATCCCCACACAACTTCTCCCCTCTTACATATATTACTATCCGCATTTGCCATTGTTTGATCATGGAAATAGTTTTTTGTTTTTATTATAACCATAAATTGTGGTTTAAAACTTGTTTATGTAAGTCCATTACTCGTATCACTTAAATTTGTTCCACTGTCAACGAATATTACGTTAAAGAACTGAAGTGAAATTTTGTTTACTTATGCTGGTAGAAACAAAATCGAATTAAGTTTTCACATTTTCCGCAGTGACCATTTTCACTGAAACTATTCAATCACAATTTATCTACATACAATTCTTCCATTAAATTTTCTTTTCATGTCTGTTTTTTGTCTTTCATTTCTTTTGCATTCCTTGATATTTGTACGAAAACTTAATGCTTTGAATGAAATTCACGCGCCTGGTTGTTGGTGTTAATGTTGTTGTTGTTGTTGTTGTTGTTGTTGTTGCTGTGGTGTCATGCATTCATTCATACATTCATTAATCTTTTTGCGTTTTCAAGTTTTGGCTGCAAGGAATGAAGTTACTGTCGGTTCTACTGACACCACACATGTTGGCATTTGGTTAGTGCAAAAAGGAAAAAAAACCAAAATGTCGGCTTTAAGTGTTTTATTTACAGCGTATAAGCCAAACCGTCAAAGCTTAAAGCGTAGTTAAGTAAAAGTGTGTGTGTTGTGTGTGTGTATGATGTGAGAAATGAACGCTCTGAAATATTGCCAAAACCTGCTGGTAGTTGTTTTCTTCGCTAGGCGCTGTTATTTTTTTTTTTTTTGTGGTTCTATATTCAGCCGCCCTTGAGTTACAAATGACCTATTTCTAAATTTAAGACGCCCTTCAAGATGCGGTCTCTATACAGTTTTTATCAATTTCTCATTTCTCAATTCATCATTTAACAAAGAAAGCTTACAATAGACCGTGCTCAAGGATATATGGGAGCATTGACCTTGATGAACTTTTGTCTGTTAAAATAACTTACAGAAAATATGAAGGAACTCAATTTATACAAACATTTATCTTAATAAAAATCAATAAAATTTCGACAACTCTTAATATTTATTGCTTAGCAGCTTGGTCAGTGACTTCGATGAAATTGTTCAAAAAGAAAAAAATTGAATAAAAAACTACAACACTTTGGCACAGGAGTCAATGAGCTCCATCTCTTCTTGAATCGTCTTTTTTCTTTTTTGCTGTATCTTACTTTGGGCAGCAGCAGCAGCAGCTGTCAACTCATGAAAAACTCCCTTGAAAACTAACAACATCAACAACAACAAAAATAATACCAACAATAACAGCAACTTAATACCAGCATTCTTTTAATAAAAAAATAAATTGAAAATGGAAAATGTTTCTAAAAACGTGACATTTCAGCAAAAGTGAAAGCATCTGGCAGCAGCAGTGAAATAAACTGCTGTTAAATCGTCTTCTTTCGCCTCTAACCCTAAAGCAGTCAAGTCCTAGAAACACACAGCAAAACAACAACAACAAAATAAGAGAAAAAGCGCAAAAAACTTGTTGGAAAGTGCATTCAACAAACACCTTCCTTCAACGGTTACCACAAGCAGCTAACGTTGTCTCATCCTTTGCCAAGCTACTCAGCTGCATCGCACTTCATGTTGAAGTGCTGTCAAGTTTTGGCATCCACTTGGCTGCTGTAAGCTATGAAAAACAATTTTTTTTCTATCCCTAGCTTCGAGCTACTCAATATATTCAATGTGAAAAACTCTTATAAAAACGCACCCACTTATCCGCAATTGCTTCTCATCTATCTAAAGGTTAATTTTAAATACACAGACACAGATTGGATTCCAACTAGGGATGCCATTTCCGGGATCCCGGACTTTTTTCTTTAAGTCCCAAAAATTCCGTGATTTCTAGATGTGAATCACGGTATCAAAAAATGATTTTCACTCTGCGAAAAACATGTGAAATAGAAAGTTGATCATAAAATAATTTCTATTATGTATCACTGTTTTTAAAGTGTAGAAAAAATATTTTTGTTCAACGGAAACAGTGAACAATAGTTGAGTACGCAACACTGCCGAGCAAAAACAGCAGATTTAACTTTCTCAAAGAGTAGTCTTAACTTACTTTACAGGCATTTATGATATGATTTTCGAGCACAAAAATTTTCTTTTAGAGCTATTTTATTGATCATAAATCGATTTATTTATACTGTAGCTAAAATAAACTTACCGTTGTTAAAAAACTGTATTTTTGTAGATAAAGAGCATTTGATATGAGCCCTGAATATGTTGATGGGAACAAAAACAAAAACAAAAACAGTAACTAAAAAACAAAATAAGTTTATTTAGACATATTTTTTCCAAAGAAATTAGTTTGTTACAAATTAATTTAATTTTTATACCCCAACGCGTCTGCGTAAGGGGTATATTAACTTTTTCATTCCGTTTGTAATGCCAATAATGAGGAATGGCAGGTATAGAAAAGTAAATGTATATTGGGTATTCGAAAATGTTAGGTTACAAATTTGACCAAAAGTTAAACACTTTTTTCTTATATTTGCAACGAGCTTTATTAAACCAAATAGGTTATGTGCCGTTTTGATCGATAACCTTTTGCTATAATTGAGCCGTTATTCCATCTGTGTAGAGCTTCTGGGTTTTATGAGCAAAATACTGATTGATCCAATTCCGTTTTGGCGGCCTCTACAGAATTTAAATCTACACTATTAAAAGAGTGTAGTTGAATCCAGAGATCAACACAAATAATAATCTGAAAGTTCAAGGTCAGGGCTATATGTTGGATGCATCAAAACTTTCCAGCCAACCTCTCTGCTTCTGTCGGGTCATCAAAGATGTCTGTGGTCTGGAGTTGTCATGATGGAACACAACACCTTTTATGTTCATCAATTCTGGCCGTTTTAATTGAATTGCTTGCTTCAATCTCGTTAAATGTTGACAGTAGAGAACAGTATCAATCGTTTGACCCATTGCAGAATTATAAGGTAGGGCCGCTTCGCTTAGTGCGCTCACGCGTCAACGAAGAGTGGATATTGAAAAGGTTGGTTAGTTGTCAAAACGACGAATTTCGTAAAAATTGCAAATGAAGAAAATATTTTATGTTTCCAAGTTGCAAACAGTGCGCTTGCGTGTGTTAAATTTGTGAAAATTTGAGTGAAAATATTATAAAAAAAGTGTAATAAAAACTATAAAATGTGAAAGAAGTCTTAAAATTTAAAAAAAACCTGTAACAGTTTTAACCTAAAAACAACTGTGAAAAGTGAGCGTAAAGAAATTCGTGATGAACAGATGATTTTGACATAATATTTGAAACAAATTTTTTAAAAGGTCTATGCAAGGAAGAAAGGCGTATGAAATTATTTCCTTTATACATGAATTTTTATAAAGTTTGATCTAAGGTTTTTATTCAAGGCTTATTCAGGAACTCGGAAACTGAGAAAAAAAAATATGTAATTGTTTTTAGTACTCTCCTTTTCCAAGCTAAGAAAACTTAGCTTATACATTTTAAAAATCTTTGTATATATACCACGTCCCAACTCAGTACGGATTGAACTCGGATCCTTTGTATCGTCAGCCGCACACTCTACCCACTCTTCTATTCAGGACTTTGCTCGCGCGACGTTGAAACTAAATAACTATTTTCTTTGAATTCTTTTAAGAACAATTTTATAAAGCGCTCGACTGGAATCATTTCATATACGCACTTAATTTCGTTTCATTACATTGCCTCGGTAGCCCAGTGGTTTAAGAAGACAGTTTATCAACAGATGGATCCAAGGTTCAATTCCTTATTGAAATATTTTTTTTTTATGATAGTGAATGTTTTTTATTTAAATCAGGAATTTCGAATGTTATTGTTTTCACAAACTGAAACTTTGCTTATCAATAAAAAAAAAAAAAATCTGAGCTTGAGTAAAAATCTTCCTGACTACTTCCTAAAATGTGTCATTGAATAATGCTTTATATACAAAATTATACAAGAAATTTAAATTTTCAAGGCTTTCACAAGGCTCTTTCAAGAAAAACATGAATACAATAATTACTTTAATACAAGGCCTTTTCAAGGTGAGTATGAATTACTTCAAATATTTAGGTGAAATTTAGGTGAAATCTGGCTAATATGGTGTAATTTATGGTTTTTAGTACTTTTTGTACTTCTTACGATATTTTATTATTTTTCAGCTAGTAATATACCTCGGAATATAAAAACAAAGTTGTTCAAAATCAAACTACTAAGAGAATGTGTATGACTACAAGGCTCAAAGACCAACTTGTAAGTCAATGAGTTCCAGAACCAAGCGGAACCATTAAACAAATACTGTTTTGTTCTTTAGCTGGCGATAGGTAATGAAATGGGGATTGGAAATAAATTTTCTTTAGGGCCCGCGTCCTTTTCTTTCTTTTTCTTAACGTGTATTTGGAGCCCTTAATCTAAAGCTGAAAAGAAAGACCGGTGTTAAATGGCTTTAATGAGATATTAATGCAGAGAATTTGAAAAAGTTATCATTTTTTTTATATTAATATATAGTATTCTTATTTTTTATAGAGAAGAGCAGTTCTATGAATAGTATATACAAACTAAAAGGGTAAACTATGATCGGTTGGATTCAATATTAACTTCATCACATCCTTTAAAAACATCGATGTATTGAAATTGTTTCAGTGAACAATTCTACTGATCATACAATTGTTTTAAAATTAGTACTGTTTGATTAAAATTGGTGCCAATGACGATTTTACTTTAATTTTTTAATAAAATGAAAGTGTTTCGTAATGGAAAAGTTAAAAATACACCAAACATTTTTAAAATTCAAGTGTTTGTGATTTCAAAAAGGTAAATATATAAAGATTTACTAAACACATTTATTTTCATAATAAGAGATATTTATAAATCGTTGTACACTCTAAAAAGTTTTTGTTGAAATTTACTGCAATAGTTGTAGGCAACAGCTTAGCTACTATAACTGTAGTAAATTTACACACCTTTATAAAGTTCAACATTTGTTGTTTACTATTGGTATGTAGTAAAATTCAACGGTTGGTGTTTAATTTTGCTTAAAGTACATGTTAATATTTAAGCTTTAATATATGTATTGTAGTAAACTTAAACATTAGTTTTTTAATGTTGCTATCATTTTTGTATTACTATTGCATAATTACAACCTTTATATGAATAATTTTCAAAAACTTTTGTTTACTTTGACTACAATAATGCAGTATGACTACTAATTTACTACTGCTAATTAGTAATATTTAACATGTGTTTGGCAATTAAAACTGAAGTAAGCTTCGACTAATTTTATGATTGATTTAATTTTAATAAAACACACAAATCTGAATAAAAAAAAAAGAAAAACTTTCAAGTCCGTTGCACCACGAAGTTTTTTCAATATGTCGTTAGACTTATAGAAATAAAACAGAAATAAAACAAAGCATTTTTTAAATCAATTTTGAAAAATTGATTAAGCACTCTCACACTCACATTCCTGAATTAATATTGAGTACATTACAAAGCAAAAAATATTTACAATCTGAGCTTAAAATGAAAACACGTTATTTAACACAATTTTTGCAGTTTGAGAAGCGTGTACCGGACTGAATATTAAGCTGCTTACTTGCTCATAACCAAACGTGAATGAGAATATGATGCAATTATACAATTGATGTTGAAAATTCAACACACATGCATATGTCTATTAGCAATGAAATTTATGATGAAAAAAAACTTTAATATTAATATTGCAGCAAAATTCAACATATGTTGCTTAATTTTACTAAAGTTTGTATATAATTTTAAACATTAAAAATTTACAATAAAACTTGCAGTGAAATTACACTCCAGTTGAATTTTAAACAAAAAATTACTATTATAGTTATAGTAAATTTGTATTTATTTTTTAGAGTGTAGATAAATATGTAAATTTTTTAAAAGGTATTTATGAAAATAATAAAATGTACGAATTTTGTCATAATTGAATGTTGATCAACCTATGAGGGGTAAAGCCGATTTATTTTTAACGATAATTTTAAACTATTTTTCCATGTAAATTTTATCATGTCGAATTTTTGTGCAATAAGCTTTCACGTACCTATAAACTTGCACTGCATTTTCAAACATCCACGATTTTTTTCTACTAAAGCATTCGAGACCAACAAAATATTATTGTACCAATAGGTTTATAAATACAAAACTTCTCCCTAGCTTCATTTAGTGGCACATTTCTTTTTTAATGTTCCTTATTTAAATAATGTAATAAATTAAAACGCTATTCACCAATAATATTTTAATATTGGGGATGATGATTTCCATAGTGCCTTTTAGCGTTATACTTTTTCATCGCTACTTCACTATCGCATACCATGCATTGTGCCATACTATAATTTTGCTGAAATAAAAATGTATTAAGCCACATATTAAGAAAATTTTGTACAGTGTAAGAAGACGATCTGATAAAACTGAGTGCACAGCGCTTAAGCAGACATACAGCATAGATATTACCTGCTCGACGGAGAATTTCAAACTGAAGCTTTCGTCATGCTGTATGTGAGTTATATTCGTGCTTATATGAGGATTACAGTGCCCTCTAGTGTTCAAGATATGCCATAATAGATAACTCATAAACACTCACACTCGCACAAACACTCGCTTACAGACAGACAGACAAATAGACAGATACAAATTTTAGAACTGTCAGTTTTTGGATTCCGCATAATTCAAAATGTTCACCCAATAAGAATTTCAAAAAACAATTTTATGTACAAATTCTTTTTCTGTTACAGTTTTATGTATGTATTGATTTGTCTTTATGTTACTCACATTTTGGTTATGCACTGAAAAATGTTTTCATAAGTTTGAAATTCTTAAAAACAATGTCTTTTGCAAACTATGGTAACTATGGACATTCTTTGTAGTGCCAAAAATATTAGATAATCAGCAGGCCGAATCGTTTTGTAAGTAGAAAAAAAAGTCAGCCGTTCACCGTCTCAAAAATTAGAGGAACTCATTACAACTTTTTTGTTTCAAATCGGAGAAAACTCCACTTAGAGTTTTTGTTTCTCCTGAAGGTAAAAAAAACATGTTTTTGCTTATAACTTTTTATTTTTCACAGAAAGCATATCCAAATATAATTAAAAGATAAATTTTTAACTCATACCAACATTTTGGCATGAACAATTTTTTAAAAATTTACTATTAGTATAACTCTTATTGACCTTCAAAAATCCAATTTTATGCTATTTTTAAAAACACATTTTGTTGAAACCGCTGTAAAAAACACATTTTTCATTGGATTTACGTGAAATTAATCTGGTTGGGAAGGCATTAAGCTTAACTTTTTTTTTTATATATATATCGATTTGATTGATGAGCTGTGAGTGTTTAAGGTATATACCTTATATATACCTTAAATACCTATAGGTATGTTAAGGTGGGTCACCCCTTATGGAAAAAAAATGTAAAAAGACCCATTCTTTATTTGAAAGTAATGTTAAGAATGTTTGTAATGTAATTTGTAATGTAATGTTTTTAGTACTATAAAAATTTATTTTTTAGGTGGGCCCAAAATGTGCCAAAAATGGTTTTTTTTTAATAACTTGACCAGTTTTGACCCGATGATGAAGAAGGTATGTCATTGAATAGGTCTCAATAAGGGAAATAATTCGTCCTTAAAATTTTTTTACCTCCGATTCCATCTTTGACTAGATATTTCAACTTTTCGTCACATTTTCTCAGTACCCCTAAATCTTTAATTTCTTTTTTTAAAGAAAATAAAAGCTTATTCAAAATCGTTAAACTTTTGTGAAAAAACTTTTTAATTTCATTCGTAGGGAAAAAAGTTACAGCGGACTTAATTTTCGTTTAAGTTTATCATAATTTTTGGACTTTAGTCTTCGGTACATCTTCGTTCGGCTTCGAAATGACTTCGTTCATCTCTAGTCTTGTTCGTTAGTCTTCAGTTTAGCTTTGTTTGGTTTCGTTTTTTATACCAAATTTCTTCACAATCGTCCAGTCGTTCAGACGCTATTGAGCAATATTTATTTTATTGTCTTTATTATGCAATAAGTTTCTGGCTAAACGACTGGAGCGATTTTGTTGAAATTTAGTATGAAGGTACTCCTAACTCAAAAATAAAAGATTGGCTTTCAGAAGTTTTAAGAACTTTCGTTAGAGGGCGCTTAAAGTAATAAAATATATATGGATCAATAACGCCTGAACGACTGGACCGAGTATGAAGTAAAAAAGAAGCAGAGAATAAAAAATTAGGACAATATTTACTCTCCACATCGAAAATTCCGAATTAATTCTGTTAATTTTTGTTGTAGAAATATTAAAATATTTTATAAATCTTATAACTTCAATTAAGGCAATGGAGCAAATTACCAACATAAATTTTTATAAACTTGCATAACTTTGTGCAAAAATAACATATTAAACAAATTTCCCTCAAAGCCACCCATGGAAAACCCTATGGGACTAAAAAAAGTGAATTTTGAAAGTAAGTTTTGTCCAAATTTATCAGTCAAACGTTTGATGCAAATGAAAAAAAAAACTCTACTAACTATATATCTCATATGAAAACCATTTTAGAAGGCAAAAATATATTTCTCTTGACCAACTCTTAAAATTTCACTAATCATATTTTCACTAATGTAGAGAGTATCTAGTATTGCATTTGATTGTATTACAAAAACTCGCTTAAAAAGATATAAAATTAAATTATAAAAAGGGTATCAAACTCATGGTCTGATGAACATTCCAGCTTTGATGCCATACTTCATAGATTTTATGCTGTTTTCCACTACATGGCTTGATTTTTCCCCCGCCTGACTTCTCTACTTCATTCTCTTCGCTGGGTTGAATTAAACACTTTTATTAGCTTACCACTGCTGCCTGAGGTACTTATTTGTGAGTAATGAAAATGAACCTGTAGTTAGATATTTAACATTAAAGCACTGTTGAATTTGATGATTTTGGAAAAAAAAAAAGAGTGAAGTGAAAGTGAAAAGCTAAGAAAGTTCAATTGCAGACCATGCTTATTAAATTTAAGACGTTTGCTATTTTTCACAGAACATGAATGTACTTCATAGTTGACCTTAATTTAGTGCAATAATTTTTACAAAACGCCCTTTAAGATTGAGCAGTTGATTGGGCATGGAGCCCAAGTTGCAATGTAAACAGAAATTGAAAATGAGCTATTTTCTCATGAGTTCAATGGTTTTTGCCAGGCGTACACCTTGACCAAGTTAGCATTAGATTTATGATTACAGGTCGCGAAATCAACACGAAGTTTTCATAAATAATGTATTGCTTTGAGTGCCAAAAACACTCCCACACAAGTTATGCATTCATAATCTATGCTGGTGCACTTTCTAGTTGAGCAAAATAAGCAAAAAAGAAACGTGTTCTGTTTTTTTTCTTTCTCTGAAAGATGAGAAAGAAAAATAAAACCAACAAATGTCATTACCACAAAAATTGTTTCTTGGGAACTTGCATGCAGCAGCATCTTCTCAATAGGACTGGTTGTGACAGTCGCAGCACTTGCGCCTTCATATGGGAAAGAAGTTGCAATCTTAATTGCGAATGAGCCACAGATAAGTAAATTTAATGCAGCTGCACGTTCGACTTAAAAATTTCTCGACATTTATATTGAAATTTATGAAGAGATCAGCTCATGATAGACGGAGTTAAAAACTCAATACAGCGAAATTCGCTAAAACGTAGACGAAGCGTTATTTTGCGACACTTAAGTTTTCTCAAAATTTATTCCTTTATTGTTTAAGTACTTTCTACAATTTTTTTTAAAATCTTCCCAAATTCATCTTTTTTACCAACAATACCAACAATAAAAGATGGCTTACGTTTCTGTAAAACCGTTCTCAGAGTCAAATCCAATATATTGACATACATTTTTTTTTTTACTACGATAAAAAAAGTAATTTTTTGCATTAGGCACAACAGCTCACATTAATAAAAGTTTGTCGTACTGTAAGTGCTATTTTTATTACCTACGCAATCAAGTGTAAAAAATTTACTTTATGTGCACAACTCAGGTGCTCTGAACAATAACGACAAACTAAAGAATAAACTCATAAAAGAGCAATTAAGTTAAATTTGAAACAATCAATATATAGGTAGCCGTTTATTAAGTAGCTTTTACTAAATGAGCGTGTGCTTGTGTACAAATTCACTCTCGTGTAAAGTTGACTAAACACAAGCAAATACCAGTTAATATTTACTTATCAGCTTTGAGAAAAAGCTGGAATAATTCGTGTCTATAGAGTCATTAACAGTGAATTTTATTTGCAAGACATGAAGACATAAAACTGAAGCCATGTTTAGTGTAAAAGTAATATGAAAGTTTTGTGTGGTCAAGGCCGAAAATCCTGTAAGAGCTGTTTTAGTGTTTGTGTAAGCCTTGTCCTTGAATCAATTATTTAAGTTTGTATGCAGTACATTAAAATATTTGCCACAAAACGTAAGGTACATTCGTTAAATATCTCCCCTTATTCGTTAAAAAAATGTACATATAAAATAATTTATAAAATGTTTAAAATAAAATTCTATACAGATAGCTTTGAAAGAAATTGTAAAAATTCTTGATAATATTTCAATAAAAAACTCCTCTCTTTTTTTTCTCCTCTCTTTTATTAAATATCTTGCTGTAGGAGCGAAGCACAACAATGTGCCTAGGGTGGAGAAAAGTCAAAAAATATTTTTTGTTGGAGCTTAGAAAAACTAAGCTTACAGAATTACAGACAGGAATCTTAGTATTTTTGATTTTAAAAGACTCCGCGATATCTTTTCGGTTGCAGATATACCACTCCCCATAATGTGCCTCTGGAAAGCCATGCAATTTCATTATTCAGAATTTAGTACTCAGATTTCGAAAGATATCGTAAAATTTAGTATCATGATTATGCAATATTCTTTATACATATCATATATTTTACACTATATAGCGTTGATTTTATTTTATTTAAACTTTAGGAAGAAAAAAATTTATTATAAAATTATTACAAAAATCTATTATCAAAAAAAGACTGTAAAACCTAAGAAAAACATACATATAAGTTTATTAAAAAGCTGAAAGAGTACGAGTTTTTTATTGTATATATGTAAGGACCATAATTTTTGAAGGGATCCACCTAAAATTTTAAAGTATTCCGATATTGATAAAATTTTCACCATGTTTAGTGCTTGTAGTTATATACTCAAAGAGTATTTTTTTGGCCTAGATTAGAGGTATAACTTTTTACAGGATGTTTCATTTTTGAGTTTTGTGTGAGAATGTACACGCAAAGAAATTTTTCGCTTACCGCAACTGAAAAATTCACCAACTAATCTACGTTTGCGACCTGTAGTTGCCGCAAACGAATATTCAGTTGTCACTTATGAAAAAAATATAAGGAAATTATTGAAAAAATAACGAAAAAGCAACATTTTTTATCTCATAAATTTATATGAATTAAAAGGAATATACTTTCTTACTTTAATCGTTTGGAATCGAACCCCAACTCCGTCGATGTCTAATTCAGCTCGCTCTACTTAACCTATTGCACCACCGTCTATTGTATTTTCAGTCGGCTAATATTTTTTATTATTTCTGCAGACAAAAAAAAATTTTTTTTAATTTAAAATGTTCGTTTATGAGAAAAGAAGTTCGTTTTGACACACAAAATAAATTTCCTGCAACTAAATAACCCGTTTAAGAATACCCGTGTAGAAGTAAAAACTTCTGATATATTTACATTAAAGTAAAGTTTCGACATTTGTCTTTCGAAATGATGACTCAAAGATTTAGAAAATGTCTGTTTATTGTCCAACTTACGCTTGAAATTTGAAAAATCTCCGAAATACCTGATTTTTAGGAAAAAACCGATTAGCGTGACCTCTAAACCTCTTCCAAAAAATCTGAAGAAATCTCACAAATACTTTGACCCATAAGCTTTTAAACAAAGACAGAGCAACTATGGAATTAGTTATTTTTTATTTAATTGCATTAATTTACCCAGCACGCGTTGCTACGTCTAGCACAAACAACTTTTTATTTGACCCTTTGTTTGACATAACGCCCGTCGCAGTTTCCAGGTAGCAGGCCATCACCAAGTAGTGAGAAACTCTATTCTGAGTTTCAGTGTTCTGTGATTTTTACATACACAGCTAATCGATATCAATAATTTGGCTTACATGGGCGGAGTCGCAACCTTTTGTCCAATGCCAGCCTAAGTCGTCTATTAGAAAGACATCGCCAAGTGGTAATTCCATTCTGAGTTGCAATGTTCTGTGACTTTTGCTTCCATAGCTATTCGATATCTATTCGAAAAACTTGGCTGGTATGGACGGAGCCACACCTCCTTGTCCAAAGGCCCAAAGTCCAAGTTTTCTATTTATTTATTTTATTTATTTGTAATTGTATTAAAATTAAAATTTTAATACAAAGAGAAAAATTACAGCTATGACTACAATGGTCTTAAGCTATAAGTTTTCTATTAGAAGACATCACCAAGTGGTAACTCCATTCTGAATTTCAATGTTCTGTGACTTTTACTGCCATAGCTTTTCTATATTGAAAATGTTACTTTTATCGGCGAAGCCACTCCCGTTTTGCATAAGAGGGTAAAAAGTACTTTACAACTTTTTATCATACCTACCGAATATACAAAAATAATGGTATTAAAATTGGTCGAGCCGTTTCTAGAAACTAGAAAATAGTAAATAACTTCTTTTTTTTAAAATATCAGCTGCAGTAGTTGACGTTTCTTCAAATGTTGCTACTTGTTGCGAAAACCTATTCCCGTACTTTTTGGAATTTTTCACGCAATGAGCGGGTTTTTAACTTACTCTCTGCAAATTTTGCAACTTGCGAATTTCTGCAAAAAAGCACGGGACCACACCTTGTGTTGGTGCACTAAAATAAGCATTCATCTCACGCACAGAATGATCACAGCTTCAGTGTTCAAGCGAACGTCAAGCAGATAGCATCTACGCTTGAGAATTCTTTGAATACATAACGAAATGTTGGGAGATTTTTCACTGAGTAAAATTTTATGTTTAGAAATATGTAAGAGCAAAATTATTTATTTTCAGAAAATAACAGCATGGTGCCATGGTAGTTGAAAAAAGACATAATAGTTGGCATGACCAACATTAAGTAATTGTAGGAGATGCGAGAAAGAAATTAATTAATATTTAAAAGCGGCGTGCCCACATAATATTGATTTTGATTAAAAAACATTGACACTTTTCACTATTCGACTGTCTTGTTACATGTCCGTCTGCATGTACTATTTGTATTTCACATTATATTCACATTATGTAATCTGTATATCACATTATCCGTCCGTCGGTATGTTTGCTTTTGATAGTCCGTCCACCACACATCTAATTAATTTTGCAATATAAATCAAAGCACGAAAAAAAATCATCCTATGGCTCAAAAAATTTCTGCAATAAGCGGTTTAGCACTACTTTGTTTTCAGTGTGAGCTTTAAAGCGCTCATTAATATATACTCAAGATGAGAGAGTATAGGTGTGCAAAGCTGCCCGTCACTGTTCTAAAGCATTTTCGCCATTTGGGTAGTTAGTGAATAAAAATGAGCAAAAAAAAATATACGAAAAAAAAACGAAATGGCCATTTCAGCCCTTGAAAGGACTTTGACCGAGCTTCTTATGACCAATTGTGTTGTGTGTGATGTGAAATGTTTGCACACAAACGATAGAGAACTGGACCTACATGTTTTACGCCGACTCCGAACGGCTTATGTTCTCAAGAAGCTTTCGTGCAATTTTTACTCTCTGAGGTTTGCCATTGTCTGCAGAGAGGTGACGGCCGAACAGAAAAATCATTTCAATTGAAAAAATTTCTGTGTCAGATGGAGGATTCGAACCTGGGTTCTCTAGCGTAAGAGTCCCACTACGCCACGGCCGCCACTGTAAATAATACCACCAAAAATATACAGTTATATATATATTTTATATACAGTATACCTACAGTATACCTACAATATACAGTAGGTTGTCAGCTGAAATTTAATTCCAATTAATTACGTTATTATTGGCGTGTCTAAACATGTGATAGAAAATAGGAATGCCGGTTTCATTTTGAATCGAGGTATAAAAGGGTGGTATATATTCATTATCTAAGCTTTTGCGTATATATTCTACGTTGAGAGAATATGTGGCCAAAATATAATTATTTTCTTTGTATTCTAAGCATCTCACTACATGATTTCTTATAAGATGTTGGATGAAGCTATCAATCCTGCTCATTTCATTATTATTATACAATTTTTTTATTTAAAACATACATCTGAAAATTACTATTTTAAGATCTACATATTAGATGTTTTTTTTCTCAAAAACTCTTAATTTTTCCAAGAATGGTGGAAAAATATTGAACCATATTTGACAACCATATGTTAAGATAGGTCAAACCATATGTTAAGATGACCTTAATTTTGGCTTAAAATATTTTGATTAGAAAACTCTTTTTTATATGGAAAAGGCATTCCTTGCTTTAGCTTATTATTGTAATATAATGTGATTGTTTAAATATAAAAAATTGTCTAGGTGAATACACAAATATTTCACCATTTGCTTATTTGGTATAACAGCATTATTATTGGATTTTATACCGAAAATTTTGCAATAAGTTTATATATTGATATTGCATTTTCTTACAGGAGAGCGAAAAAGAATTGTTTCACATAAGTTAACATAAAGTGCTGGCCGTGGGTAGAGTGTGTGGTCCATACGCCAGAGAACCCTGGTTCGAATCCCACCTGGCACAGAAAGTTTTTTCAATTGAATTAATTTTTCTGATCGGGCGTCAACTCTCTGCAGACAATGGCAAACCTCAGAGGGTAAAAACTGCCATGAAAAGCCTCTTTGAACATAAGCCGTTCGGAGTCAGCATGAAACATGTGTAGGTCCAGTTCTCGATCATTTGTACTCAAACATTTCACAACACACACAACACAATTGATCATAAGAAGCTCGGTCAAAGTCATTTCAAGGGCTGCAATTTCCCTTTTTTTTAAGTTAACATGAGTTTTAAGGTTCTAATTCTAGTAATTTTTCATTAATATTTTGAATTTATTATCAGCGTGGAAAATAATAATATCGTCCGCGAAGCCAATGATTCTATCGATTGTACAAAGTAAATCGTGCTTACGATATATATATTAAAATAAATTGGAGAATGCACTGTACCTTCTTGATAGCCATAACATTGTAGAATGCTTCCCGATTTTGGATATCATCTATGTCTCTGTGTCGTACAAATTTTAGTATTTGTTCTGCCGAAGCAAAAACCTCATCTGACATATGGCATCATCCTTATGCGTAAACTATTTTCTCAAAACGGAGGCCACAATTTTCAAACGG
The DNA here is from genome assembly GCA_914767935.1 of Coremacera marginata. Taxonomy (NCBI): domain Eukaryota; kingdom Metazoa; phylum Arthropoda; class Insecta; order Diptera; family Sciomyzidae; genus Coremacera; species Coremacera marginata. The sequence continues at coordinate 202,616,747 of OU612043.1, read as the reverse complement.
TAGATTTTCAAGTCACGCCACCCACCAAATTTCATTATCCTATCAAGCCGAAGTTAACTTCCTGCCAAAATTACTGAACTTATTTCAGCAAAAAAAAAGCAAGGCCAAACAAATAAGGATTTTTTTTTTGTTCAAAAAATAGAACTCAAAAAGTAATGGTTAATATATGAATTTTTGTAAAAGCGTTATGTTCCCTGTTATTATGGTAAAATAGTTAAAACTTACTTACTGTTATGTAAAAATAATGAATAATAAACCAGCTTAGTTCGGTTCGAAGAGTGAATGGATTTAGTATTTCACTTAGAAACAACAACCGCTTAGTTTTACACCTATGCACCAAATATAACTTCGATCCATTCTTCATACTCATTGAACGTCAAGTAGATTTTGGGTATCATTAAAACAAAAAAGCAAAAACTATACCAAAAGAAAGTCGATGTCGAAGTGAACCGAAGATGAAACCATCAACAAATATACACAAAAATAACTATTATTAAGACAAACAAACATAATTTTTTATATGTTTTATTGTTGTCTTAACAATACAAACAATGATGAAAAATTGTAAGTACGTTGAACGTCTTCGTCGTCGCTTAGGTTTTCCCTCTATTAAGCAGGAAAAGTAAAATAAAAGCAGCGCAGACTAAGCCAAAATGTAAGCGAAGATGCACTAAATTAGCAGCGAAGCTTGCAATTTTCTATACTTATGCGAAATTCGGATAATTCAAGTGCATGTGATAAGCATGAGATGAAAACTACGCTCTAAATAGCCAAGTGTTGGCCAGATTGGCATTAGAAACAATAGCGAGAAATAGCGAAAAGAAGTGGATTGATGCGTTTGAAAAACGATCTGGTCCAGAAAATGCGATGCATTGCAACTAAAGTGTATAAATTTGAGTGCCAAACAGACAGTGGAGATCAGTTGTTAGTTGTTGTTGAGATCGTATTGAGAATAGAGTATATTGAGATAAGCGGATATTTAACGGAATACAAATTAAAGTGATACGGCTTGACAGGATCAGAACTATCAGTCATATTGTCAACTTTAAAGGCGTAATAAAAAAAAAACAAAACCATGGCTAGCCGATCGCAGCTACTGAACAGCATGATCTTCATCATCTTCTGCAGCCAGGCAGCTCAGGCCAATGAGCCACTGGATACTTCGGGTAGTGTGAGACGCAGTGCAACGCTGTTGAATAACGGCTTATCGCGCACACTGCAGCACATATACACACAGTGCTCGTCCAGTGATCGTGACATCTTTTGGTGTTTCAAGGTGCAAGGCGCCAAACTGCTGGGACGCGCCTTGAAGGTGCAGAACATCAATATATTCGATGGCTTAAGCATCGTCAAGAAGCTGGACAACGAAACGCGTTCGGCACGTGCCAATGCAAATGAGCTACACCTGGGCAACAAGGATATCGAGCATCTCTCGGTTAAGAGTCTGGATACACTGTTGTATGATCGTTTTGTGCGTTTCATTGAAAGTCGACAGCTGCAAGTTATATTGCCACGACTACTAATGTTTGGTCAGCGCAACAGCGAGACGTTGGGACAACAGCTACTCGGCCTGTTTACCTCGATCACTGGAACAGCGGGTGTAGAAGCGGGGACCGCATCAGAGTCTGAAGGACGCAAAAAAAAGGATGATAAGAAGTACTTGGAACCACTCATAGCGGTCGTTTTACTCAAGGCTGCCATTATGAAGATGGCTTATCACTCAATAGCGATCGTGGCTGGCAAGGCGCTGATTGTGGGCAAGATCGCGCTAATCATCAGTGCCATTATAGGGCTTAAAAAGCTGGTGTCGCACGAGGGAGGCGAGAAGACTACGTATGAGATTGTTAAGCATCCGCAGGTGCAACAGAGCCACACCTACTCATCCAGTCACTCCGGTGAGTACGAGGGCGGACACGAGAGCAGCGGCGGTTCCTATCATCGCAGTATGGATGACGAGATGATGATGCAGGATAAAGCATATCGTGCGTGGGTGCCAACAAATGCTGCATGAAGCATGATAAGAAGCGTCATATGAAGCGTGAAGTGAGGCGTACCAGCTGCAGCATGAAGAATAGAAATATAAAAAAAATTTAGGGAAAGTTTTTCTGTTTTACTGTTGCTTTTATATTGAAAATATGAACAAAGTCCAAACCAAAGAGTTTCATTAATAAAATTTATTAAGTTAAGCCTTAAATTAAGTTATTTACAGAAACTTGTGAAGCGAATAATAATAATAAAGTAAAATATATAATAAATTCATTATTAATTGCTCACAATTAAATCTTAAGAAAACCCGCTCTGCGGTCATATTCATCTTCAGCGTCAGGCTTAGAAAACTTGTGGCTGTAGTAGCTAGAATCATGATGACCACCACTGGAAGAAGAACCATGATCACTGTGTGTTGGCGGTCCATATTCGCTGTGTGAGGGAGGTCCATGATCGCTTTCAATGTGATACGAGGCAACCTCAGGTTCGTCATCGTGAAGCACTTCAAGCTTGGTATAATCGTAAGGCATGCTTCGATGCCACCCTGAACTCTCATGGCCGTGGCTATATCCACCACCACCGCCACCTGTGACTATAACGTGATCAGAGCCATGGCCGCCACCAATCTTGTGTTTGATGCTTGTCTAAAAATATAAAGGCGTGGTTATGACATTCGTTTCTGTGACCTTAACGTAACGAAAGAGAAAGCCTGGGATTTGCGTACAGTCTAGAAGACGTTCATTTATTGAAATCTCATAGCTAAGAAGAGGCAACTGTTGTATGAAAACTTTCGGCAAGTTCAAAGCATGGCTCAAATTAAAAGCTTTTTTTGCCATATTAACACAAAACTTTAATATAGCCACCAAAAGATTTAAAAGTGAAATTAAGTTCACTCCTACTTGACTGCTCAAATCCCAGACGTTCCCTTTATTTTCTTTCTTTGTTCCTCTCTCTCTTTAGGAGTATTCTATTTTGACCTTCAACTTACTAGCAATGATATAAGTAACGCAATTTTGGCTACCACAAAAGATGCACCTGCTATAAGTATCACTTTTCCGAGAAACATTTGAGCCATCATTGCCACAACAGTCATCCCGCCCATCATGGCCATTGTCTTATCTTTGTCCTTCTTTTTGCGTCCTTTTCGGGTTTTTTGTTTGGAATCATATAAATACCAGATTTTGTTTTTATTAGTATTATATTTTTCTTTGCGACCTGAATTAATTAGCGCAATTTTATCATCTACATCACCATACAAAACACGTAGCGTACCTTCATCCGCTGTTTGAATACCATCCCCAACATCATCATCATCATCAGCAGTTGTTCCGACCACTGCATTAATATCCTCACTTATACCATCCACTGCATCTGAGAAACCGGCACCTAGTGACTGCAGATTCGAGAGATCTATGTTTTTTGGTATCCTTAAGCGTATTGAGCGAATTTGGGCCAATTGTAGCAACTTATAGCCAATACGATCGCTTATAGATCTTTGCTGCTGTTGCTGTGAGTTCCAAGTTTTGGTTTTATTATTTAACTCATTCATTTCCACCAGCACAAAGTCACCATAGTGCCAGGTACTATTATCATGTAAGGCTTCCTCCAAAATATGCATCACTTTTATCTTTAAACACTCCAATTTTTGATTTTGGTTTAAACATTGCACTAAAGCACGCCCAATATTACGCGCATTCAATGTTAATTCTGTCGCATTGTTTTTGGTCACTGTTATGCTCAATGTTTGTACGAATCCAAGCAGGAATAAACAAGTTACAAAGTAATTTTTGCACAATCCTAACATCGTTTTAACATTAAACTCAAAGGCATAAGATTCGGTAGACACTGTTAAATTTAAATGGTTGCTTCACGTTATACTAAAGTGTTTGCATAAAGATTACCCATATTTATAGGGTGATCCGACCATTAGAAAATTCAACTCAAAAAAATGTTTCTTTTTTTCTTTTTATCTTCTTGACTATGTCTGATAGTGACAGCTGCTAAGAATGCTTGCTCTGCTACGCAAACGTTTATTTTCATTTTAATTTTTTTGGAAAGTAATTAACGTGTTTGTCAAGCCAAAGAATATAGTGGTTGATAATATCTAATCATGATGGAAAAACTCACTCTAGCAAAAGTTTACTGAACCTTGAAAATGTTACTCATTGGAAAAGTTTCAAGTTTTTGAAATAATTATAGTTTATTTGCAGTTCTGACTGTCAGTTTTACTTTCATTTTGTTTGAGTTGAGCTTAGCAGCTGATAAGAGACAGCCACCATCTTCAACAAATAACGTTGAGTGAATTTTGGCTGCTCGTGCTGACCAGCACCAAAATAAAATAATTGAGTTGAACTGAAAAACAAAATTCAAATTTTGTTGAGAATTATAATTAAGTTGGCAGCATTGAGCTTATTTGCCTGTCATATTTGTCAGCTTAAAAAAAAAAATCAAAGAAGCAAGTCTTTGAATAAGTAACTAGCGGTGGAATAAAAGTCGTAATAAGAAGTACTTCATAGTTGGAAATAATAATTTTGACATAAAAAAAAAATCCATCGAAACAAACGGTCATTCAACTCACGACAATATAATAAATTTCTGTTTTGAAGCCCTCGGTTTAGGAAAAACATATACAAAGCCGGATAAAATCATAAATAATATTGAACTGCTTTTATTCAAGTTTTATTTACTTGAATAAATTCTAAAAAATAAATTTTAAAACTATTTAATAGTCAAAATAAAAATGCATAAAATGACCGAAGTTCCACAAACTAAACAGTAGACTTAAATAAACTTTCAGTTCATATCTATGTACACATTAGGGTGGCCCATATTTTTTGACTTTTGAATTATTATCGCGGCATGTAATTATTCGATTATCTATATATATAAAAATCAAATGGTGTCCGTATGTTACCCCATCAGTTCTGAACCGTTTCAATGGCGTTGCGGGCGTTATAATTGTACGCATATTTTTTGATTTTATTGGCGTTCAGGATGAGTTATTTTTATATAAACTTCATTTGAAATAGTTATTTGTAGAGTAATATCAAATTACTGACTTAACTGTATTTGGAGAAAAAAAATATCATACCGAAAGTGCCGTTCGGACGTCATCCAAAACGAAATTCGTTTTGAAGGTCAACGTGCATTTCCATCAATTTTAGTGAAATGTTCATATTAATCAAAAAATCCACCATAACATAAAAGACACAGAATATTTGAGGATATTAAAATAGCATTAATGAGGATTATAAGTTCCTGGGTTCATCCAAAAATTTTAAATTCGTCTGTTCGGACGTTACGTTATTAAGTAATTTAGTAATTCAGGCAGTATTCTTGGTTGGAAGGCTGTTTTTGGACTCTTTTTGAAAAACTTCTTATATGAAAACGCAAAGAGTTATTTAAATTCTGTTTTTTATTGTATAAACAACATATTATATTATATAAAAATTTTTTCCTTTATACGAGGAAAAGTTGGGCGTCTTCAAAGTTGGGCGTCGAAAAATAAGGTATGCTGCTTGCGGCCCGGATAACTCGACATCGGATCATCTGAAATGGAATAAATAAACAGCGTTAGATTTAGTACAGATGAAATTCTGATCTCTACCTCAATCATAAATTTGATTTTGGGTCTTTTTTTTTTGTAGTTTAGTGTAAAAAAAAATAGTAAAAAATTGTTTAAAATTGTGATTGAGGTAAGAATTGGAATGGTGACAATTTTGCGTCGATTGCACTTTGTTTCATCAAAATCGGTTCAGAACTACGGGCGCAATCTGGGCCGCAAGCTCGAAAAACGCGGTTTCGAGATAAGCGCGTTTAAGTTTGAAGTTATTTTTTTGCTTAAATAAAAATTTAAATGAAAAATTTGAGCATGCTGTTATAAAACAATTCTGACAATTCTGCGTCGATTGCACTTGGTTTCATCAAAATCGGTTCAGTAGAACCGGAGAAAAGTGCCTTCGAAGTTCAAAAACGTGATTTTGAAAAAACTCAAAGAAAATTTTATGCAATAAAACATTTTTTTTTTTTTTTTTGTGAAATACTTACATACACTCCACGCCACTTGAATAGGACCCTTTAGATCTTTTTTTTATCGTCCATTGCTCCCAAACCAAGCATGCTAGAGACTTAATTTTTTTTATAAATTAAAGTTCATTAAATTGTTATTATTTGAACGAAAGGAAGACTTTATGCTAAAGCTTTAAGTATTACCAATCAATTATTAATAAAAATCCAGTTAAATGCGGGGTCCTAATTTTGCGCCACTTGAATAGGACACTTTAATAAAAAAAAACTGTTAAGAGTCTAGTGATTAATTTTATTGTAAATATTTCTTAAATTTAAGATAATTCGAGTATTTAAGATTAAAGAAAACAGTTTTAATAGTGTGTTGAGCCACCTTTCTGCTCTAAAACTTCACACATCCGGTTTGGAAGGGATCCATACAAATTGCCCAAATAATGTAGCGAAATCGAACTCCAAGCTAATTTGATGGCTTGGGTTAGTTCGGGTAAGTTCGAATATTGTTGTCCTGATCCATATACTTGGCGTGTCAACCTTCCCAAACATTTTCAATGATATTCAAATCCGGTGAGTAGGGTGGCCAGCTTAATACCTCCACATTTTGGCTCCGTATATACCTATTAACTACCCGAGCTGTATGTATTGGCGCATTATCGTGTTGATAAATCCACCGCAGAGGTCCAAAACGGGTTTGAAAGTATGGAAAGGCCTCTTTCAATATTCCATTGTAAGACAACGCATTCATTGTGGTGGACATAAAATGTAGTTTGCAGGTGCCATAATAAGAAATGGCCTCCCACACCATTACACCTCCAGCTCTGCTATGCAGCCTGTCCAAATGATGAGTTTCTTTGCGAAGGTCGTGGAAATAGTAACTGTAGCCATCGGGCCCTTCCAAATTAAATTTTTTTTCGTCGTAGAAGACCACTCGATGCCAGTCTGAAGTCCAAATCACATGTTCATGACAAAAACTGAGGCGTTGCTGTTTTCGAACCGGGTTAAGAGGTGGTTTCTTCTTGATTTTTAGTCTTTTTATATGCTTAGCTTTTCAAATAACACGACGCATAGTTGTGAGACTTGCCATGATACCACATTTTTCCCTGATTTCTGCCAAAGAGTTGTGAGAATTTGACGCTTTTCTTAATATAAGTCGCCTCTGCGCATTAGTAAGCACACTATGTGTGCGGCTTTTCATGTTTTTCCCATATTTTAATTCATCACCTAAAAATGTTGATATAACGTGCCGGCTTCTCTCGATTTGTTTAGATATTTTGGCCATATATAAGCCAGCGTCCTTATAAGCTTTCATTTTTCCCATTTTTGACCCATTTTATTTATTTTTTTTAATTAAACAGTCGAAATTAACAAAAAAGTTCGATCAACTAAAAATATGAATCCACGTGCCAAATATAACGATCAAACTAAATGCATGTTCTATTCAAGTGGCGCAAAAATATTGCTTTAATGTCAACGAATGTTAACGCAAAGTGGAAAAAAACATATAACGGCATTTTTCCAGAACTTGCAATTTGCCACAGAGAAAGAAGAAGATAGTTGCAAAAAGATAACGGTCAAAATACCATTGTCTTATCATTCTGCTTTCAAGTTATGAGCAATTGTATATAGAGTTTACAGGGTGTCCTATTCAAGTGGCGAGGAGTGTATATCAGTCTGCAATGCCAGCCCCATAAAGAACTCCTTCCTATTTTTCAAAAATTGAGGATTCAGCGGCTCTTTGTGCTCTTCGGGCAGTTCAACCGTCTTTTGATGCGGCCAGAGCTCTGGCTTCGGACCTTTTCAAACGTTCTTCGTTCCGAGTCATGGCGAAATCATATGTGACGTTGCCAATCGGGATGCCCATTAGGTGCATTATTTGAAGTATTGGCAAAAAACCTTCGTTAAATATAACAGTTGCAATATAATTGGCAATCTCAATAGTGTGTGCGCTGGTGTGCATATGCTTCGGTGCGAATGACCACAGCACTGCGTTGATTTATATTACATTTTCTATCCATTGTTTTTAGCGGAAACAAAACTTTTTATCAAAACTGTCCTTTAAGTGAACTAAACGCTGCCAACATTCGAATTCCTAAGCTTTAAAATGTGTATTCATTTATTTTTAAAATGTGTATACAAACAAGTTATTACCTACTAAAGAACGCGTTGAACGAAATTCGGTGGTTGCTTCAAACTGTTGCGTTCAAAAAGTAGCCAAATAAAGCAAATCGCATTTTGGCAAAAACATTGCTAGACAAAAAAGGCCATATCTCCAGTATTTCGAATTTCAAAAAACCCTTTCAGGACGATATTTTTAAATATCCAAGCTATAAAATTATGCAAAAATATATTAAAAAAATGTTTGCCAACCAGGAATACTTCCTTAAAAATTAGTCGGAATTTCAACAAAGTTTCAATTTCAAGTTTCAAGTTTGAATTTCAAAAAGAATTTCAAAAACTTTGGTTTGCTGAGTAGGTGTTTTCGGGTACGGTCAGTCTTGATGACTTATCTTTTCTCATCTATTTTCAATACCATAGGGTGCTGTAGTACAAATATTTTAAAAAATCTCGAGGGACGTGTCAATTTAATTCTATTTGTAACTTCTACGCCATTTGTCCAACTTCAACTAAATTTTGCTTATATTTTTTTGGTATGGTGAGCAGTCCTTATATAGTATTATAGTATATTTGCGGAATTAGACAAAGGGGCGTGTGAGTTTAATTCTAATCGAAACCCTTATACGCCATTTGTTCGACTTGCACTAAATATTGCACATATATTATTTGGTTTAACTAGCAGTCTATAGTCTAAAAAGGTGAGCGGTATTATACGGGGGGCGTGACACTTTCATTTTACTCGAGCTCATCTTACACTGTCCAACTTCAACCAAATTTTGCACATATATTCTTTGGTACAATGAGCAGTTCGTAGTAAAAAAGTTGGCGATATTTGACAGGGCGCATATAAGTTTTATTTAATTTGAAATCTTTTTGCACCGTTTGTCCGTCTTCAATCAAATTTTGAGCTTTTTTTTTATATTTTGGACAGTCCGCAGAGTAAAAAGTATGCGGGATTAGACTAAGGGCTTGTCAATTTAGATTTATTACTTAATTTCAGTAAATATCTAAAATGTGATATTGATATTTGGCATAGGGATGGATAGGCATAGGAAGCACCATACAAAAAGTGGGCAGCACTATACAAGGGGCGTGATAATTTTTCGGAAAACTATATATCAGTTTAGTTATCCCTCGCCCCATTTGTTACCAAACGAGGTTTCAGACAAGGTGATTCCTGATCGTGCGACTTTTTTAACCTAATCATGGAGAAGATCATTCGAGCTGCTGATCTGAGACAAAGCGGCACAATATTCTATAAGAGTGTTATGCTGCTAGCATATGCCGATGATATTGATATCATTGGCCATAACACACGCGAAGTCAGTGCAGCATTCTCCAAATTAGAAAAAGAGTCGAGTCGCATGGGTCAACAAATAAACAGTCCCAGCATATTGGCACCAACGTCACTGTTGACAACACCTCCTTCGAGGTTGTGAAGGACTTCGTCTACCTCGGTTTCAGCATTAACTCCACCAACGATATCAGTAGAGAGATAAGACGAAGGATAACTCTTGCCAACAGGTAATAGTTTGGGCTCAGTAGGCAATTGCGAAGCAGAGCCCTCTCCCGACGAACAAAAGTCACGCTCTATAAGTCACTAATCATGCCCGTCCTGTTATATGCAGCACACACCTGGACGTTGAGCAACTTTGATGAAAAGACTTTCGGAGAGTTCGAGGGAAAGATCCTTCGTGAAATCTACGGCGAGTGCCGAATACGATGGAACGATGAGCTGTATGAGCTATACGCCAACATGGGCTTAGTAAAGCTCATAAAAATCGAGCGGCTTCGCTGGCTAAGTCATGTTGAGCGGATGGAAGACGACGCTCCAGCGAAGAAAGTATTCGATTCGATACCCAGCGGCGGACAACGCACAAGAGGACAACCGCATCTCAGGAGGGACCAAGTGGAGGACAACCTGACGAAAATTAGAGCTTCCAACTAGCCCCAGCAAGCGTAAAACAGAAATGGCTGGCGCAATTTCTTACAACAGGAGGAAACCGACTTACGTTTGTGGGCGCTATCTAAGTAAAGTAAGTATATATTAGTTTTAAAACTCATAATTCGAATATGACAGCTAAAAACTAAAGGTAGAAAAATAGTATTTTTTAACTTTCTTGGCCAAGGACAAAGCTTTGCGTATATTCACGTCAAAATATAACTGCAACAATAAGGAGATGTAAACAAAAAACTTTGTGGAATTGATATCTAAGTGAGAGTGAGAAAAAACGTTTATTTGATAAATTTTAGTGGATTAAGAGCCACTTTTTTTTAAGGGCTGAAGATTTATCTCACAAATTGGTGACAAAAAGTGACACAAAATATGAGTGACACTCATCAACTGTTGTGCATTGTGGGTTGTATTACGTTCCATACATTACACACATCATGAATGCTACACCACCCTCGAACGACGCCGGGTATTTCTGTTAGTTTGCTTATAAAATTTTAATTTAACCGTTGTGTCGATCGTAGAGCCCACGGGTACATTTGCAACTTTAATTTTCCTGTATCTTCCAAACGGTTAGTCCGATTGACCTGAAATTTCATGATATCCTCAACCATACACTTTTGCATCATGTGGAAAAGTTTCATCAAGATTGGAGCAGCAGTTCAGTCGATACAGCCCAAATTCAAGTTAGTGGAATGGCGTCGACTGCTGATGTACCCGGGTACTTGTATGAAAATTCATACAAATATATAGAAATAAATGGCAAAGTTCACTTTATATTGCTATATCTTCCAAGCGGCTGGTCCAATCTTGATGAAACTTCGTATCATAGCTTGGAAATATGTAATTGATATTGGTGTGAAATTTCAGGTCAATTGGACCAACCGTTTGGAAAATATAACCCAGTTACTAGAAAATGACCTAGCGTCAACAGCTGATGTTCTATGAAAATTCATACAAATATATAGAAATAAATGGAAATATTTAGTTTATTTTATGGAAATTTGTTTATTTATTTATAGAAAATCATTATAATGAAAGTAAAAAATATATTTTATGAATTTTAGCAGCATCTGAGGCATTGTGGATGATCCTTCGAGTGCTCTGCGCACACAGGCTTATTACAAATTGCACCATCCATTTTATTTTCACTTTTTATATATTTGCCGCACAAAATAAATTTTTAGGTCTTTACACTTCAAAAATCGCACATAAACTGACTTATGCATACAAAACTACTCAAAACGAAACCTGCGCAAAAAATCATGTTTCTGCCTGCAAAACTGGTTGTGCAAGGGTAGGTAGGCAAGATATTCCCAAATACCCTTTTGTTCCTGTTAGTAGACGTGTTTTCCTACACATTCCAAAAAAAAAATGTTTACATTGAACAAATATTTTATGAGTTATAATTATTCTGCGCAGGTACTAAAAATAGCACTATGAGCAAGAGGGGTTGATTTTCAGTTCAAATATAACGGAATTTTGCGAATGAAAATTCAATGTTAATTATTTTTCTTGGTAAAAAGGGATCAAATTACAAGGATTAAAAAAGAATTTGGAAATTGTTAAATTTTTATGGATTTTGGCAATTCCCATTTTTGGTAAAAATGGATTATTTAGGTACCAAATTTTTTTTTTCCCAAATTATGATAAAAGTTTTGTTAACTAGACAATATTTCCAATAAATAAAAAAAAAAAAACCAGAAAATTACAAGAATCCAGGTAGTAGTTAATATTTGTATATCAAAAGCAACTATCTGCCATACAAAACGTATGAAGTACCCGGGTACATCTACTGTCGATGTGGATAAAACCCAACAGCTGTTGACACAACGGTTAATGTAAAAACTATACAAAATTTTTAATATTACCATGTGGTGTCCACAATAACGTACATTAACAAACACGCCAAACATCCCTATAGGAACAAACTAACTTGTTTTTAAAAACAACTAATTAAAAAACTAATTTAAAATAAACTAGTATATGAACTACTTTGAATTATATTAAGGTGGTATACACTTTTTTTTAAAAATATAAAAACAATAGTTTTTATTGCATTATATATGAAGTACTTGAAACACTACTTAAAAATAAATAATCTTAATTTTAAAATTTTAATTTCGGTGAAGACTGAAAGCTTGAAAGTTTTTTTTTATTTAATTTTTTAATATGCGTTATGCATTCACGAAATGAATTTATGTATTTTTTTTTCAAAAAAGTCAAATAAATGATCTGTTTGATGTATGGAAATTTAAAATTTTTATGCTTTTAAATTCATCTTCAGTAATTGGAATATTTAGGCATGTTCTGAAATCCGATTCACATCGGAATCGGATTTATTTCCAATAACATTTCATTGGAATTAAATCGGATTCCGAGATGAATCGGATGAACATGCCTGATTAACTAGTTTTCAATTCGTTATCTTAAAGTAATTACAAAAATAATTTAAATATAACTAATTTAACAAGTTCTTGAAAATATATGCAGACGAAAGTCAATTGACTTATTTAGCGGACATCACCATACAAAATATGTTAGATCGTTCTATGGAAAAAAGTCAGAATTCCAACTAGTTGTGGTTGACAAAAAACTACTTTTTCAACTACTTTTAAATTAGTTGATTTCCTACAGGGATATAATAAAACACTCAATAAAACCTCTCAGCTGGTGACGCCTTTAATCATATTTTCTGATTTTAATTTTTATGAAGCGTAAAGAGAAAAACAAAAATAAAGCGAGCTCTGCAAGGCTGCCATCGGTAAAAAGTTGCGCATGCGGTACGTTTGCGAAAGAACCAGAGTAGACTCATGTTTGAACCCCATCTGGCACATGTATTACTATTTGTTACCACAAGTAATTTTTCTGCAGAAAATGGCGAACCTCAGAGATTAAAAATTGCCATATAAAGCTCCTTAAGAATATGAGCCGTCCGGAATTCTCATATAAATTTCTAGGTGCAGTTCTCGATCATTTGTGTACAAACATTTAATAGCACCACAAAACAATTAATTCATAATAAGAAGAAGATCATAAGAAGCACGGTCAAAATCCTTTTAAGAGCTTAAATGGGCCAATTTGCTTTATTTTTCTATATGGCTGTTTTCAAGCAAAATAAAACATTATTTAGGTATTCATTAAATGTCTTAATATTTTTTACAGGTACCTTTGATATAAATAATAATGACAGTATCTACAAATAAGCCAACAAATTACAGTCTCCCCTCGATTGCCTTCCAACCCGAATGATCACTTGTCATAAAATTGTGAGGAAATTTAACTTCTTCTTCAACATCACTCGCAAAAGCAGCGATTGCACCTAGTTTCCCAGCTCGAGTTGTGTGCAATTTTCCATTATGTTCCTGAGCGGGCGACACCAGCTTATCATAGTCATAGAAATGGTCGTTGACTGGTGTATTTGTCGAGGCCAACACACGCGGCATTACAGGATTCAACTTGCGATCTGTGCGTTTATATGGATAATTATGATGTAGCTCATCATTGTCATAGGTATTGTAAACGGTGGTCTTGCCAGGAAAATAACCACCACTAACACCTACATCACCGAGTTCATGTGCGTGGGCATGCGCAACAGGAAAACCAGCACCTGGAAAACCAGCACCAGGAAAACCAGCAGCAGGAAATCCACCGAAAATGCTGCCAAGACCACCGAAGCCACCAAAGCTGCCCAACGATCCCAAGGCACCACCGATGCCTAAAACGCTGCTTATATAAATGGCCAACTTGGCAAAAAATAATGACTTCTTTAGCAGCAAACAAATGAAAGCAAATAACAGCGGCACTAGTACTGCCAAATTGAATTTTAGACCAAGCAAAAATGGCACCAAATACTGTTTAGCCAAGATACGAGCTGAAATGAAATTAGTAACTGGTTATTTCTTATCTAATTGAAGCCTAAAAGTATGCTACATTTTATATGTGCACGTTTTGTTTTTACCTGTGCTTGGCTCATCGTAACCATAGTTTCTCTCATTAACAGAGGGATCCAGAACAAATTCGGCCACACTTTTAGCATCAGCTGAGGCGCCAATTTTCAACATTAAGCCAGGATAAAGGGTATCCATGTGAAACTCCATACTGCGTTGACTAAAAACAGCACCGGCATTCTCCATAATACCTCTGAGATGGATGATAAAGGAGGCAAATTTCATTAGTGCATCAAAGTCACAAAAATTACACATCAGAGCAACATCACAAACATAATTTCGACAATATTAGAAGAATAAAAGTATCTTCTCTTATGACTTTTAACTGTGTTGCTATCAACAAAATTTTTATGTCATAACATTTATACTCAGCTCGTCGGATTTTCATCGAGTTAACTCGAAGCAATAATAGCAAAAAATTTTTAACTTTTTCTCCATATCTTTAGAATGGTTTGAGCTCTGTGCATTAAGTGAATTGATATTTTTAATGAAAAAAACTAATTCGCTATTTTTAATGTGTTGAATTACTGAAAAGTGTCAATACGTGTATTTTGTAGTTGTATTGTTGAAATAATTAACACTAAGGCCTTTCCACATGGAGCAATGGAAAAACAACGCAACATCAACAAATCTTGCTAGCCCATGTAAGTATACCGAACTCTTCAGATGAAACAACTTTTTCACAACTAGTTGGCAGCACGTTTGCGATATGTTTTATGCAACACAGGTTGCTGCAATTTATATCAGCGACTTGTGCTTTTCTTTATAATTTAAATCAATTATGTGGTACTTAAAGGCAAAAAAAAAATATTCATTAAATTCAGAAAAATTGTGGTTCATGCTTTTTTATTTTGTATACATGAAGCAGCAATGAGTGAGCAGTTAACAAAAAAATCTTGTGCAAGAAGTAGCGAAATTACCTTATTAATATAATTATTTAATATAAGATGCAATGAGATATCAATGTTGCGTTGTGCGTGACTTGCTCACCTGAAAGCATAGGTTGCAATATTGTTTGAAATTGCAGTGGCTTGCAACTTTCTAAGCAATTGTGTTGCACTTGGATTACTTTTCAGTTTCTCCGTGTGGAACAGGCCTTAAGCAATCTAATAATACGTTCACACTGAGAGCTAAATGCGCATTTAACGAAATGCGCATTAGCAATTTAGAATGCGTGCACGTATGCTCCTTGTAGGAGTAAAAGAGACAAGTATATACATTCGATTTTGTAAATGCGCATTTAGCTCCCAATGTGAACGTAGTATAACACAGTGACAAGACTACGTGTCATGGGCGTAGCCAGGATATCAGCCAGTTGGGGAAGGTTTTTTATATTCATGAATGTAGGCTTAAAGATAAAGGTAAATATTCTATTCTGGTCTTAGAACAAGAGACCAGAAAAAGAAGATGGAGTGGATGCACAAATAAAAATTGATAAAAAGTTGCATCAATAGCTTTTTTTTTTTTGCTGTAGACTATTGTTTTAAGTTTTATTAATATTTTGATTTTATTTCTTTGGAATTTTCTAAAGAACAGTTTTTTTTTCTGAATCAAATTATGATAAATTTGAAGTAGATTGACTTTCATTTCAAGTTAAAAACTTGGGAGAAAGAAAACCTCTGATAAAAAATTCTCTGATGAAACAAAACATGTTTTGTTTCAGATAAGTAGAACAATTTTGACTGCTGTAGCACTTTGAAATGCCTCGCAACAGACGCCCGAGGAGGTACTCTGCAAAGCCGACATTTCAAAGGTGTACTAAAAAGATAGGAAAATTAAAAAAATTATCCAATTACGCTATCAACTTGAAAAAAAATTCATTAAAGTAGACTATTTTTTACCATTTCTAAAGGTTTCTCCCCTCTTATGAGATGGCAGTGCACCTCGTATTGTGTCTTGGCTATAAAAGCACTACAACACTACGAGCAATGTGTCCTAGCCAGTGGCGTAGTTATGGTAGGAGTCTATGGGTCCGGGTCCCTCTAAAACCATGAAATACTTTCCAAATAACTCAAGTCATTGCCATTTGATTCTATTATTAAGTAAAGCATAAATCCAAATGTAGATGTAATAAAAATAAAAATTCTTCTTTTTCTCAAAAAAGTTCTCAAAATTTGGTTAAATTCTTTATTTTTTTACTTTTTTTTAAAATGTTTAACAATAACTAGAGATGCAGTTACATGTATAATGGATAAGTTATATTTTGTACTAAAATCCAAGTGTTTCTGGCCCATGCACGCGGTAGAAATTATGAAAGATGATGGTAAGTCAATGAAGAATTACGAAATTTCAGCATAATTTCTCAAAAACTGAGACAGCTCAAAACAAAAGCTGATATGATTATTTTTTTAAGTCTCACGTTTGATTACTTAAAAGATATAAAAATTGGTTTAAAGTCAAACCATTTCCTTGCAACAAATATTTTCCCCTAACATCCAACAAAAAAAAAAAAAAAAAAAAAAATTAAAAAATATTAATAGTTACAATATTAACAAAGTTTCAATAGTATCGTTAGTGTGGACGTAGATTTTTTTGTTTGATAAAATAAATCAAATTGAATCTTATATTTAATAAATTGAAATGAATATTTTTTAAAAATATGAATATATTGTTTTTCCTACAGTAAAGAACTAATATATATTTTAAACTAGCTGAATACCCGGCTTAAGTCGGGGGTTGATATAAATAATTTTCGATTTCATTCGTCGATTTGAAAAACTTTTCACAAACTTTAAAAGGAATTTTGTGTGCATCTTTCAAACCGGTAACTTTAGCGAAATGAACAAAATGTAGCTTCAACATCTGAAAATTATGAAAAAAAAAATAAAGAAATCATGATTTGTGTGTGCGTGCCACCGATCGCTTGCAAAAATATATTTTAATATTTTATATTGAATTCGATAGATTGCACATTTTTTAAAAAATCAGAGCAAAAACGAATTTTTGGCAATTCGCGAGGAAACTGGACAAAAATTAAATAAGCATTGAAAATAGAAATTGCTATGCCAAAACAATGCCAACTTATGACGCAACTGACTTGCGCATGTGTTGATGCGTACTCAAATACCATAGAATTTGGCATCAGCTGTCCTGATTTGCGAAAAAAGAAAGTGATATATAAATACACATAAAGAAGAAAATAAGATATTTATCACCGCGCTTTGCTACGCTTTACTGTATTTTGTAGTACAGCGCCCTCTGGGGTTCAAGATATAGCAAAATACATAGCGTCAAAAGACTCACCGCACCCGAAAACCACTTATAAAAATCATACTTATCGGATGAATTGTTTTGAGTTTTTTGCGGTATTTGTACAACAGCGCCCTCTGGTAAAACACTCAAAAACCGCTCATTCGATGTAGATACAAATTTGTATATCGGATATAAAGGATTTGATTATCGATTACCAGATGGCGCTGTTGAACAAATACCGCAAAAAACTCAAAACAAAAAAATCAAAAGATGGCATTGTTTTGACATTTCAATTTCTATTTTCAATGTTTTAATTTTTGTCCAGTTTCCTCGCGAATTGCCAAAATTTCGATTTTGTTATGGAAATCACGATTTCCATAACTTTTTCTCATAATTTTCAGATGTTGAAACTAAATTTTGCTGATTTCGCCAAAGTTACCGGTTTGAAAGATGCACACAAAATTCCAAAGTTTGTGTAAAGGTATTTCACATCGACAAATGAAATCGAAAAATATTTATATCATCTCCCGAGTTAAGCCGGGTATTTAGCTATTAAGCTAATATAATTAACTATGCATCGCTTCTTCGTATTGCAACGTCTTATTTTCTATGTGTATCAGGCCGACAAAGCGACACCACCCTAACTGACTGGAGTCTGCCAGCAGACTGAAAGCTTTTTAGCAGTGTAGGAATTTTTGTACGTTAACATTGATTGTAAAGTTCTGAGAAATTCGTAAAACGATTCTATTCAACAAGCAACACGATGTTGCGTTCGAGATTTCGGCACGAACTAAAGCAGCAAGCATAAGAACGTTAGCAGCAACTGAAGCATCAATGATTTTCTCATACAAAAATGTGAATTTTTCTTCTTTTCTTTTGCTATCTTGTGGCTATATTAAAGAAGTGACAAAATCCAAAGTTAGATATTCCTTTAATTGACGATATAACTGATATTGTGGCATACATTTAATCTTTGTGCGATGAAGATTTAAGGCTGTATGTATACCCTAAAGTGTCACCCATGTCAGCATGGTCTTGAAAAAATTTGTGAAAATACCCCCATACAAGCGGCGGTAAGCATAATTCTACATACAGATTTTATGAATTATTTCGAATAATTCAAATTCGTTATTGACTTAAACTGGATTTTTTTTACCCAAAACTCATCCGATTGTTATTTTCTTTTTTTAAATTAGCATTTTTAAACTATAATTTACTAAAACCCTAATCTTCTTCCATTTAATTATATCATCTATGTCTACTTCGTTGGATGCGGTGAAAACAAAGATTGAAAAAAAATATTAAGGGTATTCACTTCAACGCTGAAATTTGAGAAATGCTGAAATTTACGAAAACTTCATTGCAATTGTTGTTGTTTTGGTTTTCCGAAGTTTGCTTAAATTGAATCATCTATTGAGTTGATGAAAAAAAATCGTCAGAAATTTTCGAAAAAAGATGTGTTCAGTAATCATAAGCGTATCTGTTTAATGAGTGGAGTCATTGTTAATATGATAATTTCTATAAGAAGAAGAGCATTCTGTCAAATCTCGCCTACATGCAAATGAAATGTCTGCAATTTAGAACGAAATTGCAATCCAATTAGTTTCTTTTAATTGATTTATAGTTTTGATGGCCGCTTATAAAAATAATTAAAGTATAAAGTACATATATGGCATATGTACATGCGACAAAGAGACTCTTTGTCTGCTGACATGCATCGCATGACTAACGAAATGAAGCGATGGCGATTTTAAGGTTGACAGATGCATGTGGAAAAAAAACGAAACATTAAAATCGGTAGCTCACTTCAACTCGTCGGAAATTTGCATAGCGTTGGAAACTATAGAGTTAAGTTTTCGCAAATTCTAATGATAATGACGTGAGACTTTAAAAAAATCCAACTAAATAATTATATTTTCTCTGAGCTGCCTCAGTTTTTAAATTAAGCTAAACTGAAATTTCGTGACTCTTCTTTCTCTTACCACCACCTTTTATAATTTCTGTCGTGCCCATGCATCAGAAACAATTTTGGAATGTAGCCCAGTTATAGTCAAAAAAAGTTGGAATAAATTTTCAAATACTTTTTTTGCGATTATCGACAGAGTTTTATTAATTTCATTTAAAAAACAAAAAAATTTGGCATAATAATATCAAGAGTCATTTACAGACACTATTCCATCTTTCCACGCTCCATTTAACTGTCACTTGCCCTCCAAATCAATACAATGCTTTCGCATTTATGAGTAGCATCCCCTGAGTGTCTAAAAAAAAAGTTGGTGCACAGTGTATGGTGGAACCACAGTCACCGTCTATTTTTTTAAATTCAACGCTCATTCTAAGCAATTCTTACAAAAAGGTTGATTTATAAAAGTAGGTATTTGTGTTTTATTTTTTCGTTATTTATATTTTCATAATTTTCATATCATTAATACAAAAAAAGTTGTCGAAAATCCTGTCAAGAATCAATTGGCTTTTCCCCCTCCGTGCACGCGTTGAACCACGTACTATACGGCTACAAGTTCAACATGCTACCATTGCACTATCTCTTGTTTTGAAGCGAACAAAATGTGAACAAAGCCTAAAGCAGGCTTTGTATATATACTTAACTTGACATACTCAACTTAGCATACGACATGCTGAAGGAAATTGACTCTTTTTTTTAACTACACTCTGCGTATTGCTTATTGTCGAAACAATCCACATGCAAGACTTTCAATGTCGTCTGTAAGCCACATCATCTAACTTTCCCATTATTTAATATTAAAAAATATTAACAAATTTAATTATATGTAATTATAGCTTACTTTTTCTACTTACTTTACTATATTCGCCATTAATTCTAGATAATGTGAGAAAGCTTGTTATTATACACAAAGAAAATAAATTTATTTAACATTTTTGCAAACATTGCCTGAAATAGTTTCATTGACGGTGATGATAGTTCTGCAGCTGCAGTGATACTCGTATTTGTTTGTAAGAATATTTGCAGCCTTTTTTATTTGAATGAAATATATAAATTTATTGCACCAATATATCGCACTATAATCATTCTTAGTAATCACCTAAAATCCACTGGGTCTGTATCCAAAAAATTCACCAAGGATCTGGCTGCAATATTTTCATCCTTTGCTGTCACAAAACCTTCAGTCAGCGTAAAGTTATCCTGTTCTTCAACGCTTTGTAGAAAATTAAGAGCACTGCGGCCAATACACTCGCGTAAATTTGGATGCTTCCCCTGACGTACGCAATACTTGAAATTATCGAGATTCTGTGTATTTTCCATATTTATTACCGCAAAACCGTTTCGCATCAGTAAAAATAGAAGCAAGCATTTGAGCGTAATATATACAAGAGACATTCTATATTTACTTTTAAGATACTAATAAGAAAATTCAACTCGACTCTCAAGACGCACGTTTACAACTGAAATAGTTCAACTCGTTTATGAACTGATTTATAAGTTCACATCTGCTAAAAATATAGTAGCTCAGCAAATTAAAAAACCTCAAAACTACACCCACCACCATGCTTGTGATACAATATTCGCAAAATTAGCGGAAGTGTCTTATTTTTTTCATGTTATACTTTGTTCATTCATTCATTGATGAAGACAACGAAAAGTCAAAAAGCCCTTCTGTTTTTTTTTTCTTACTATTCATCGGTTTCCCTCATCTAACAACTTATTGCTATGCTTGACAGCCTCTTTTGTGTTAGCTAACAGCTTAAAATTTTCGCATAATATTCGCAAAAATGCTTATGTAAGCAGCTGCTGACCTAAACTTCCGAAATTTTGCCGCCGCTTATGTAATGTCTCAGCCCAACAACCACCGTTTTGGGCGAATCAACCAGGTGTAACATTTTATGGTCATTTAGCTATTCTAGATGTACTAAGAAAGTGTTGGTGCACTTATTTGATTAACAGTCATTATCATTAATGTCTCAAATAAACCGGTAATATTAACTGAAAACAATGTCATTTAAACTTTTAACTGTTGTTGGCAGTAATGGGTTAACATCATGAAAGTAATCACTGAAATTTATATTCAATTTAGCTATTCAAGCTGTTCATTTGATCATTCCAGAAATTGGGGGATACATTCAGTAGCGTCATTTCACCAAAACCTTGGGGGGGCACGAAAAATTTAAATGACAAACATAACATTTAATAAAACCATAGTTATACACATTTTTATACACACATATATGGAGAAGCATTTAAATGGCCTTTAAAAACAAATAAAATTTTTAATCCTTTAACGGGAAAAATATATATTGGATTTATTTCAGTGGATAACGACGTTGACGCTTGAGACCAAACTCGTTAACGAGATCTTCCATGTTGAAGTTTTTTACTATTTCTAGTTCCACAGCCATCAGCATGAGGTGATTTAAACGATCATCTCCCATTGTTGTACGAAGATACGTCTTCACTCTCTTTAAAGTGGAGAAAAATCTTTCGTTGGATATGGTCGTCACTGGCAGTGTCAAAACAATATACATTAATTGTATTATTTGAGAGAAATCTATTGGCATTTTTTCTAAACTTTGTAACATATCTATGATTGATTTTGATTTATTTTGTTTCAAATATTCTCTCGCCATACTCAATTGACTAATGAGAACCATATCATCAACGTGGGTGGAATACATTTTAAGCAATTGTATCATTGAATCTTCGGACAAAAATGTTTCCGAGTCCCAATCAAATGTTTCTTATATATTCAATAGCTCTGTGTTGTCTTGAAATCGCTTCTCATACTCTGATAAAAATTTATCAACGACTTCGAAGTAGATTTTACGCATATTTTCTCCAAATTTCAGTGGTAGTATACTGCGCTGGCCAAGTGTTGACATTATCAATGATTTCTTAAGCTTTTGAACTTGCCTTGGCTACTCTGATAGATCTTTTGTCTTCTGGTGTTGTTTCATCGAAGCGAATGCCGCAAGGTTCTGCAAAATCCCTTGATTTCTTAAAAATAATTTTAAATTTAGTGTCATCTCTGCACTAAGATTTAAGATACGTATTAGTTTTAAAATTACGTAATAAGCATAAACGCTGCAGTATTTCATATTTCTCCAATCCTTTCCTTATTTAACCCGTTAACGCCCAGAAGGACACCTTTTGGTTGAAACTTTCAGAAGAAAAAATCGAACGCATAGTTCGAAAATATATTAGAAAATTCTCTGCTCTACACGATGCAATAGTCAGAAAATCTCGACAATATGATTCCCAGTTGTTAATTGATTATTAAAAAAAAAAAAAAAAACGGTATTTTGGGTGATTTATTTTTTTTTTTTTTCAACCAAAATTTACAATAGGAAAGAAATTTTTTTACAGTCGGAATCATAATAAAAGATGGAGGGCCTTCCAAATGGGGTTGATTTTTTACTACGAGTTTTCTTTAAAAATGGCAACTCAAAACGTAAGACTTAAAATTATTTATTTTTTCCATGGTGACCCTAGAAAAATTAAAAAAAGGAGACTTTTTTCATTAGATAAAAATGTTATTATGGAGTCGGCTAAGCAGAATAAAATTTTTGATTTAGTAAATTATGTAAGAAACATAGTAATTTATATGTATTGGCTTTCTGCTAATTAATTGTTTAATATTTCATTTAGGGTCGCAATTGAAAAAAATAAGAAGTTGTAAGTCTTCTTTTTTGGGCCGCCATTGTGAGAGAAAAAAAAAATTGTGGAAAATCAAAACACTCACCACCTTTAATTGTGTTTCCGACACTAAGAAAAAAGATTTAAGACTGTTTCAAACCACCAAAAAAACTGAAATTTTTTTAATTGCCAATTAAAAATTAAAAATAGACTTTTTGAGATTTTTCAACTATTGCATCCTCAAAAATAGTAGGAACAGGTATTTTCTAAAATATTTTCCAGGCTTATTGTTGTTTTTCTGCTCAACGTTTCAAAAATTCTGGGCGTTAACGAGTAAAATAAAAGAAATGATTACAATTGACAAATTCCTCAAAATATAATTCGTCAAAAATTACTCACAGCGATCGTGTTTTGTTTATAAAACTGATTTCCATACGATTATTTTAAGAACGGTTTAAGAACGATAACGGTTTGAATATTCCGGTGAATTGTACTTTAGTTGGGCCAAAATAATATGCAACGGTATAATTATATTATCTGATATATTTTAATTAATATTATGCGATAAAATTGGTTATTAGTTAAGTAAATCTTGTAAACATTAGATGAATTTACAAAATAACAGTGCATTGAAATTTTGCAGTGTATAATTCTAACACGATTAGATGGTTTTATTGAATCGATGTATTGAATAGTAGTATCAGATCCTTGGGGGGCCAATGCCACCCCTGCCCCCAGCCCTACCCAATTGACGCCGCTGGATACATTAACCATTTTTTGTTGAAAATTGTAGACATAATTGACAATTTTAGTGAGCACAATAATTGTAATAAGTATTCTCTTGTTGAATGTAGAATGTGCAGAAAATATTTTTGTGTTTTATATGACTTTTTTATGACAATAACAAAAGCATCTTATTTATCATCACTAGATCAACAGTTATTCATAAACTCAATACATATACACCTAAACCTTGCATTGTTATGTATTACTTTGATGTTACTCTCTCTTAAATTAATTAAGCACAGTTAATTTACCTTGGTTAATTGCTTATTAATATATAGTTTAGAAATCACATTTTAGTCAACTGTTCGCCCGAATAAAACTGAATTCTATAATGCGTGTTTTACCTAAATATTATAATAATTCCCATAATAATTCAATTAGAAATTTAATTTGGACATTAGAATTAACTAAAAATATTGACACAGGCAATTTCTTTAGTGTTTATAAAATGATTTATTGACCGACGATTGATCGGAATAATGTAAGTCCGTCAGGCATGCTGCCAAAATATTAAAGTTATTTTAACAGAAAGCAGCACTTGTATGTTTTTATATTAAGCTGCTTTAGTCTTAAATACGAACCCTTTGCCCTGGCGAACCAAAAATTAATGCCTCGCCAAAAATTAAATAACACAGTTTCGATAGTAGCGATAGTGAAGATGTAGAATTTTTTTTTTAATATATTTGGAGATAAATTTATTGTAATTGTTAATTTTTTGTCGTTTAAAAATAAATGTAATTCAGTGTTACGTTTAATACCATAAATAAAAATTCATGTATATATGTGGGTGCTTATGTCAGCAATTATTTTGCTTAAGCGTAAATCAGCAAATATTGGCTCAATTACGGTGCGATTTTAGAATAAAGTTTATCAAATTAAATCACTCCTGATATATTTAGGAAAAATCAAACTTTTATTAAATTTTTGCAAGAATTGTCTTAGTTATTATTTAATTAAAATAGCAGAATTTTGCTTTTCAAATTTGCTTATTCTTCAAACAAATTAAACAATTTTTACTTAACTGTTTTCTCCGTGTTTCGCTAAATCAAAATTTATGAAATCTCAAGAAAACTGAAACAAAGTCTTAAAAGTGTTCCTGTGAGGTTTGTGCCAATCAAACCAATGCAATGGGAATTAAACAAGGGGCGTGGCACGTCCCATATTAACGAAATATGCGCTTTTGAAGAGGTTTGGAGTTATAAGTCGCATAGCTTCGGGATTCGACCTTAATTTACATGTGCCGTTCCACTGGTAATTTTTTATGGGCTTTGTATGAGGGGCGTGGAAATTATTCAGCAGCCAACATTTTCGGTATAACTTTCGATTTATAAGCCGCACATCAATGAAACTCGGTACGAACTTGCTATTTAGTTGTGTCCTTCGACTGGAAAAATGAAGAGAGAGCATTAAAAAGGGGAGGTAGCACTGTCCCTATAGTTCAAATTTTTGATAACGAATAGCTTTGGAACTAAATTTCGCATAACAATGAAACTCACTATGGAGTCACTAATTGGCCAAGTGGCATTGGAAAACGGAAAGTGGCTCCGCCTAAACAGTAAAAGTAAAAGTCACAGTACATCGAAACTCAGAATGGAGTTACCACTTGGTGATGTCCACCTACTAGAAAACTTGAGAACAAGAAAACTGTAAAACATACAAGCTAAATTGGTGATATCGAATATTTTTTGATGTAAAAGTCACAGAACATTAAAACTGAGAGTGGAGGCTACTTTTCTTTTACTGATATTTTCTAATAAAATTTATTGCCAGACAAAACAACCCCAAGTGACGTGATTGCTTGCGTTTTATAAAATAAGGCCATTAGTTTGAACCATGGTGAAATTAAATAAGGTGTGCGCGATTTTTTTCACCTCTCTCATAAAATGCTTTCACTACGCTTGTCACCATTTACTTTTCTACAGTGCGCCTCTCTGTATCAAAATTGGTTGACAAGCGCAGCAAAATTTGTAAACGTCACGTTCACCTTGTTTAATTCCTCCATGATTTCAACCAAATTTAAAATAGTGGTGAGTTCGTTAGCCTTAATTTGTTGTAGCTATTTATCTCAGCTTACATTGGCCGATAATATAGAACTCTTCTTTTATATAAAAATTCAGAATTTTCTTATTTAATGAAGGCTACTCACTTGTTGAAAAGAAATATTTTATTTTAACAATGTGCGGCGATTTTTAGAACAAATTAAAATTTTCAAAATATTATTTTGAACTAATCACTAATCAACAATGCAGATGAACTTTACAGCGTAGAAATAAGGACAGATAACAATGCCGCTTTAAAACTGTAGATTCTCTTTCTCACTCAATTTTAAAAAATGGCTACCAATGTTGATGCTTTCTTTGTACAATTACCAGATCGAATTGATATATGAGTTATAAAGTCAAACAATAAGGACTAAAGATATATAAAATAGCTTATTTCGGCATATTTATTTAATGCGTTCATAGCAAGTTTGTCTGGAAATGACTAAATTTGGCAATGCATGCCACAATTCCACATGCACAATCTGATATCAAAATATCAAACTCGATAACAGTCACCTGCATAATCGCGAAATCAAACCTGTAAATGAAAGGGAACAGGAAAATTTGAAAAGATTGATATTTATGCGATTTCTTCAAATGTAAAAAATCTACCACATGAACAAAGGAAATTCCACTCTTTACGCAGTAAATCACGCTGATTAAGAATATGTATACTTTTTTATTTACAAACGTTTGCACAATTTTAATATACCTTTATCTCTTAAGGTTTTGGGTATTAATAGACTTGAAACAACATTTTTTATTTTGATTTTACAATTTATACTTTTTTTAAAATTGTGTGTTTGTGGTTGGAACGACTTAGTAGTTCCTTGCGAATAAAGTAACTAGCTAACTAAAGAATTTCTGTATCTTCCTGATCTTACCATTTTTTTCATTGCACTGGTGTGATTTTAAAAGCTAAAATCTGATTTTAAAACCAGTGCCCAATTTTTTTAAAATTAAATATCTCTTTCATTTAAGCCAGGAGTACGCAAAAGGTCGCCCATGGGCGGATACATGGTTGAATTATAAGGTTGTCGCAAGGGAGAGAGCGAGTGCCCATAATTGTCGAATCGAAGTTGATAGGTCATAGAAAATCTGCAAACGCTCTGTTTTTTCTCCCGTTCTTCTTTCGTATTCCTTCGCAAAATTGGCTGATTTGGACAATTATGGGTACTGTGAAGAGAGTGCGATGAGCCCTGCGACAATCTTATAATTCAACCATGGCCGGAAAGCTTTCACATGCATACGACAGCTTTCAATTAAAAAAGCTCTTTATTCGAGATGAGAACTTATTACACTGAATAAAATAATACGATCAGCCGCTGTGCAAACTTTATGCTGTGAGGTAGAGACGCCAGATGGAATTACCACCAAAATTCTCTTTTCTCACACTTAATTT